>JAWZYV010016613.1:1200000-1767232 GCA_038373885.1 Cheiracanthium punctorium
TTCAGGAGAATAGGATGTACAAAAGTTATGGGCTTGATATTTTGCAACAAGTCAGCTTATTAGACAAGTTAGGGTTGCCAAAGTGTGTGATCTCTTTCTTATATCTGCTCTATGGTTCTACTCTTTCCCCAAAAATTTCTTTTGTTAAGAATATTACACGTAGTATCAATATTGATAGCTGCTAAAAAGTCCTACTAAGAATTCTCATTCTAAATTCAGAATATCCGATTTTATCTATGTTTTAAATGCACATCTTCCATATTTTAGAATCATAACCTCTCTAAATGGCGAGAAGACAACAGTGGAATAAAAAAGTACTGGAAATACCAAAATACTACTGAAATATTGTCAAATCATTGCTTTTTTAAAGTCACTGAAGAAAGAACGTACATTCAAATTTTTCATCAAAAATCACTGAAACAGTGAGAAAGTCACTGAACCTGGCTACACTGCGTTAAGGACAAAATTTGAGGCGGAAATTATTTTGGTATAACCTTAGAAATGATGGACGTGAAATCAAAGCTACAACATGCTACTCATATTTAATACCCAACTTAATATGAGGTTTTCAGGAATATTAATTAGCTGACTAAGACTACGGCTTGACAGAAAATTTTTGTTTTATATACACAATTACTAGATTGAATTTCTGGTTCAAAAAATGTACATTAAAAATTACTCGGAAAATGTAAACATAAAACATTTTAACTTTTGCAATTTCTGGTGAGTAAAATTGTAAATTGTTATTTTTTAAAACTTTTTAACATTAGCAGAGCAATCGAAATATTTTGAGATAGCATTAGCATAGCTGCCAACTCTTCCGATTTTATCGGAAGATTTTCCACCACTAATTTTCACTGATCGGTTGAAGCTTAAAGTGAGTCCAAATTTTTAATGTAAATAAAACTGCTTAAAAATTGTGGAGGAAAGTCGTCCGATAAGATCGGAAGAGTTGGCTGCTATGCATTCGATAGACAACTATTGCTATTAGTGGGGTAGAGTGGAGCACAGCTCACACTACTAAGCTACAATTTTCACGCATAGTGTTATAAGCAAATTTACAGGTACAGAGAATGTGCACGCTTAATCCAAACATTCCAAAGTAGACCCTTTTTGTAATGGAAAGTTAGTTTCTTCTTCCTGAACGTTTTTTAATTTTTGTTAACTTTCCACAAAAAGGATCGAATTTCGATCGTTTGTTTCCAGCGTTATAATAAAAAGAATAATGTACCCTTCCTTGATGTCTGTGTTTTGGGCCGCGCACGCATGTGAACATGAAATTGTTGTTGGGTTGTTGTCAAAAACAATTGAAAACTGATTTATTTACCAATGCATGTTGAGATTTGTATTTCGAAACAGTATTCAGCGAATAATCTGAATGGAGTTTCAAAATATGATAGTAAAAGTTATTATAAATAGATGAGTATGTTTTATTAAACTGTCTTTATACACTGGTATTTATCTTCTAAAGTCTCTTTAAATAAAATATTAATTTTTATCCAGTCATCACGCTTTAGTGATTAGACGGAGCCATTTCATAATTCATTTAGATTTACTAAAGAATTCGTTCCAGACAGCACTAGGGGACTAGGCTATTTGTAACTTCAATATATATAGATTTTTGAAGTGAATTTTGTGTTTTGTCTTGACCCCCAAGCATTGACTTACGTCGGTAAGCTGAATTGAGCTTCGTTACATAATTTATTTTTAATGAATAATTATATGTTTGACAAGTTTTTGCTCATAAAATATCGTTCCAGCATGACTTTGCTGATGTAAAGAACAATAATCATCATGAAAATTCTAAATGAACATAGTATTAATTACTTTTACTTTCCGAACAAGTAAAGTATTGTATTGGTGAAAAAAAAAATCCACTTTGAGATGTAGGTGCATTTCTTATTTTGGGGTCTTCTGAATTCATTTTTGCCATCATTACGGAGATGTATGTACTATCGTCTCCTCTCTCTTTGTGTGTATGGTGGTGGTGGTTCGGGGGGGGGGGGGGGTAAACGCGATAATTCTTTAACGGTGGATTCGACTGAGCTCTATTTTGGTATATATATACAAAGATAACCTTCGAACGACCCGCATTTAATTTGGTATGTATAGGACGTATGCTTCTTATGCAAGAATCCACACTTGGAGGAATAGTTCTTATTGGAAAACTTGAAGCCTTTGCATCCAAGTTTCAGGACCGCCCCAGACATATGAAGCAAAATTGAGGATAGATCTTATGAAAGTTGATTTATTAAGAGATTGGAATCTGCAATTAAGGGATTGTAAATTTGGAACAGGAATTTAGAATCATTTATAGAAGTGTGCGATCAAAATTCAAATACAATTATGTAAATAATCAGGAAAAAAGCCAGGAGCGTTCATTTAAAAATGCAAAAATAGAAGTAATAATAATAAAATTAAAAATAGTATTATCTAATGAGACATAATATGTAGCTTATGGCGTGAATTAATAATAACCAAATAATATTAAAAGGTAAAGTTAATCTTTAAATGAAAGTATATGCTGCATTTTATACCGATATGATAATACCCCATATAACATTGGGTCGTTGCAACATGTACATATTGGTCGCATCGTGACTTTGTGACTTCATCTGATATGTTGGTCGTGATGTGTTCGCCGAAGACATGGTGCGGCGACGGATAAATGGCCACCAGGGTATAGTTCTGTGAAATCACATGATGACCGAGATGGACGTCATTTAGTGTGAAATCACTCTGTGACTGCACTCTGCAACGTTACATCTTTTTGCTACACAGTAATGCCACATTTTCAGTATCAACTGCACTGAGACGGTCTCTCTGGGATGTTACGTATTTAACATCCGAGGCTGACGAGATATGCAGGCTACGGTACTGACATTTTTGCCGCACTCTTTTGCACACGAAGCTTTATTTCAACAAGTGGGCGTGGCCATCTCAGTCCGAAATAACCATAGTAAGAGGGTCACCACACAGAAATTTTTTATGCTAAAATTATGCAAGCTTTCGCAAAACACATAAGCCAACACCCTCTAGGTATAGAAAGCTTGACAACTGCAGCTTTTACATCGTTACTAGATCTTACAGCTTGATAGCACAGTTTTAATTTCATAAAATATATCTAGTTTAAATTTGCGGTGAGTTTTCTCACTCATTAAAATTGTTTAATGATTTAAAATAAAAAAAAATTATTTTACGACATCTGACAGCTTTTGACCATCACTAATTGTATTAGTATGATACAGAAGCACATCACAATGAATTATTTTGTTTCAGAAAGGTATTTTAATTTTTATCTTTAATTTCAGATATTTTCTAATATTTGTAGCACCTGCCAGAAACAAAAAATTTTACTTTTTGAAGGTACAAATGTGATGACGTCAATTAAGGAGAACTGGTGACGTTGTCAAAGCTTCTGATGTTAGTCCTCCCACATCTGCTACAAACGACTTCAATGAAATTGTTCTTAGCAAAAATCTTAACATGCTTGCGATTGACATTTTCATAATTAAAAAAAATGTTTGAAAACCGTGGTGGGTAATCTTCCGAAAAAAGCGTAAAAGTTGGCAGCTATGCAGAGATTTGCTAAATAAAAATTAGACTGAGAAATTATGAATGCAAAATTAAGTCAGGCTTACTTGATATTTGAAAAGCAAGAACTTCGCATTCTGTAGACGAAAAAGGTGTTCTTAAAAATGCCTTTTTTCTGAAGAGTCAAATTTTTTCATTTAGGTTAAAGTTCCAGTATTAACGCCTCTAACATAACCACAATGCCTCCCCGAAAATGCTCCTTATACATCTGCTTGTATACTATTAGTGCATTGTCAAATTTAAAAATGTATTCTATAGAAAATTACTGACTTGAATGGAAAAGGATATAACAAGGAAACTTTTTCGGAATTGGCGCATGTATCGATGAGGAAGCTATTTTAACACATACCATTCTTGTTCATGTTATATTGCGAAGCGACACCCATAGTTATTCGCCAGGCAAATGGCACCTTACATTCAAAGTTCGAAAAAATCAATGCATCTGAGGGTAAATACTTTTTAATGGAAGGAAAACAAAGGAATGGAGGAATGCCAAAAAATAAAAGGGGGGTCTGTATGAGCTACATATCTCCTCCAATTAAAAGTCAAAGAAAAGGCCGCCATTCAAATTTTGTCGCTCTACGCCGTGGTCGATTCTGGCGTAGCTAGAAATACCGCACTGTTCACTTCACTACTTGGAGAAATATTTTGGGCTGTAATTCGGTAAGCTTTCAGAATACACATATGCTCACTTTTGCTACACATGACCTCAGTGCAATTGCTCTTAGCGAGAATCTTAAAATGTGTCTGAAAATATCCGTATAAAAACACTTAGCTGAAGCAGTCATTGTAACGTGTACTTTTTATTTCTTTGTATGAAGTAAAGGGGATATTGTGAACGAGAAAATCTTGACATTCATATTTTGACCATCTCTAAATTTACTCCGATGTGTTATTGCATGACGCCTCACCATACGCACACACGAATGTATAAATCTACCATCCACATTTTCAATAACGAATCCATTTCCATGTTTTTTTGAAATGTCTGTACTTAGATGTGCACGTAAAGCTCATAACAGAAAAACAGTTGAGATTTGAAAGAAATTTTATATTTAGAAATGTTGTAACAGCTACGCTTCCCCATTTTGATTATAACTAACTGAGGAATTCCCAGACAGCACAGCAAACTTGCAGCAAGCTTGATTTATCAAGTCAATAAGCTTGAATTAAGCTTGAAAATTCCAAGCGTGTAAGCTTGATGCAAGCTTGAATCAAGTGTTCTAGTTTACACTTGCCCAGCTTGCATTAACCTTTACATTTCAAGCTTGAATCAAGCTTGACATTTCAAGCTTAAAAAATTTTCCCCCCAAAAAATTATCTAAATACACGGGGCGCCCGCTGGCTAACGCGCCGCACATAATTTATTTTTCCGCGCATTTTCCCCCTCCATGTTGAAATTTCAATTTAATTTAAGTCCATCGAGTGTTCGTGGCTGGAATAGAACCCGGGCCCTTTGGCTTCGCAGTCGAGCACGCTATCCATTCCGCCACCGGAGCCTTGTGCGGCTCTGACTAAAGTTTGAAGTGACTTACCACGCTGTTTTCTCGCCAAATTATAAGTGGGCGATGTGTTATTTGTTTCTTTTATTTTTCCATGGGATGCATCAAAATCAAAATAATGCTATGTGTGATTTTGAAATCAATTTCGTAGTATAATTGTATTTTATTTTGAAGAATTTCCATATTTGGAAAAATAGAAGGGGTTTACTTACTTAACACAAATTTTGTGTTAAGTAATCTGAAATGAAAGAAACAGATAGTTAAACGTTACTTCGAAATGCTATATCACAGTTGCTAACATGTATGGAATACAAACACTTTAGTCATTTTTGTAAATATTTCTTAAATAACAAATAATTGAAAAATTTTGCTATTTTTTAACGCTAAAAATTCTCTTTACAAATGTGGTTATTTTCCTACATATTTGTATGCTATATTGATATAGAGCATTTCGAAGAATTAAAAATAAGTTTAAATTAATTTATACAAATGTAAATTTGAATTATTTTCATTGTTCAATGTTCATACTTTATAATTAAAAAAAATATTTAACTTCTGAATTTTTTTTATCCTTTGTAATTTTATTTTAAAATTACAAAAGTGTAAGATGTAAGATTTTTGGGCCCTAAAATCTGTAGTCCCCGGGCAGTTGCCCCGTTTGCCCTGCCGGTAATATGGCACTGGTAATAAAAAACCCATCCCCGTTAAAACACATCTTTTACGAACTTTCAGCAAATTTGAGGACGCTTGACAATTAATGTCCATTCTCTTTCACAGATGGCGCCATCACCGCACTTTGCAAGTGAAAATCCAGCTTAAGCCAACCTTGCATTGCCAAGCCAAATGTCAAGCTTGATTATGTGCTGTCTGGGTTTGTTGGGTTACCGAAAAGTATTTCAACACATTACATCTATGCCTACCTTCAATACATTATAAATCGAGGGTCAGTCATTGTTGGGACCATGTCCAAAATCTTCCCAAATCTCGTCAAGTTCACCTACTTTTAGAGAAATATCACCAAATTTGACTGCAAAGAAAAGCTTTAAAATTGAACCCATCTGAAATACTGAACTCATCCTTTAAGTTTGGTAAAAAATAGCCAAACCTCAACATTATTGAAACATCATTGGCAATTTAACAATCGAATAAGTTTAGATGGCAGTTACTGAAAAGTTATATAATTTATAATGAGCGGGTTTTCAATGTATTATTTCCGGTAATCGATGCTTATTAATACACTTGCTTGAAACATCCAGAAAACAAATTTAAAAATTCATGTTAAGAGAAGCCAAATAGCAAAGGTGAAAAAGAAAATGAACGATTAACAAGAAATTGTATTTAGGAGAGTGCGGTTCAATTCAAATTAGCTACAGCTAAAGTAAAAACAGTGTACAGGGTGCCCAGTAACTAACCGAAAATTTGAAACTGCAATAGCTGTTCATTGAAACGCCATACTCTCGTAACATTTAGTGACGCAACACTACGCGGTTTACAATTTACGAAACGAGTTTGAGCGAGTTTTAAATAATATTGCTTTTTATTTTGCGCTGTGACGCAGCACTAGACAGACACGAAATTGCAAGCAGTTTTCAGTAAAAGTTCGCCCCTTTGCAAGCAGTTTGCAGTAGTAAAATGCCGCATTTGGCCATCGAACAGAGGATTTTCATTTTCTGTTGAAATTTCGGTCATCACACTGCAAACTATTTAATCAATTTTGGAGAACTTTGACCTTACTCTTCGCCATATTGTTGCAAGTAATGGGAGGCACTTCGAAACTCTAGTGCATTAAATCGAAATAATAAAACTTATACTTGAAGTAAATATTTTTATCTTTTCTCGAACTCTTTTATTAAATCGTTGGTTAATTGATGGCACCCTGTATGTTCTCTTTACATTATGCTTATTTAATACACATATATTTAAGTGTTTGCGTTTTTTTATGGATGAAAACTTTTACTATTTCATTCGAAAATTACTCACCACTAATTTTTATTTAATTATTAAATGTAAAAATAAATCGTCGATTAGAGTGCAATTGGCCGCGTCAGTATTGTGTCAAGTAATGTTCCATAAAACCGTAAGTGGGGACAGTCAACTCTGTGAAGATTGAGGGAGAAGATTAAGACATTTTAGAGAAATTTCGGACATTCATAAGAACAGAACTTTTATTGTATCTCCTGTCTGAAATCTATAGCTTAACCTTAAAGTGGATAAATTTACATTTATATTACGATCGTCCCTCTAGTGTAAAAAAGAATATATATATGTGTAGGTGTTTCGTAATTTTTCATCTTCAGTGTATCGGTTATTTCTTCATACTTGCCGGGAGAAGGTAAAATATTGAAGTGTTTTCGGCTCATGTAGCGTCCATAATATGTCAGATTTTAGCTGTTTATTTATTGCTTATGGCTATTTTTATTTTATATTTTTTCATTGCTAAAACAGAAAGACTGTTTCGAGTACACATGCAATGAAATATTTTAGTAGCATTTTTAAGTTTAGCATTTAAAGGAAGATTCTATATGCGCTGAAAATGTGATTACTGAAAATTTCATTGCACGCTCAATGATTCGATATAGTTGTGTGTCAGTTATTTTAACCTTATCAGAAAAATGTTCCAACAGTTATAGATGAAAAGGATGAGACTATCAAATTGCTAATTTCAACTAACGATTAAAACAATTTAAAACGAAATTTTAATTTTGCTCTACTAGTATACAGAAACTGTTAGGAAGAATAATTAAAAAAGTTTCAAATTTATTTAAACAATTGGCATCATATGATGAGTTATGCTCGCAGCAATTCCTTCGCCACTGAAATTGAGCACCGAATACTTTGAATTCCTAGCTCCGCTTTTTCAATGAAATACAAACATGAAAACTTTTTTAAAAAGGTTTATTTAGAATATATTTGTTGACATACACATTTTTAAAACCAATTTTGTATGTAAAAGCAATTACTTTATTTAGATTGTAGATGCATTAAACATGCGAAGGCGGTACAAATTACGAGGGCGGAAATTTAAAATTATGATAGAAATGGGTTGAATAAATTTTTCTTTAGGTGTAAAACATTATAATTTTACATTCATTCTTATAAAAACAAAATCTGGAAATGACTGAATTTTAAATCCAAGCATAGGTTCCTATGATGTTTTAAACCTCTTAATAACTGCATCTAAAATATATCTTAATTGATGGCTAGAGGCCAGTATAACGTGAAAGATTTTTTTAAGGCCAACTTGTACGTAAAATTTAAATTATTGAAATTTTCTCAGTTTTTTATGGATAACCTTTTTTTCCCTTAGAATCTGGTCGATTTTTGCTAACGTATTTCTTTCAGTTTTACTTTGAAATTCAAAATGCCATCCGAAAATAAGTAAATAAATAAAATAAAATAAAGTTTTTTGTTCTTAAGGAAAGAAATAGCCCTCTTTTTTAAACAAAGTATTTTTTTGGATCAATAGAAAATTACGCAAATTTTAATCATATACATTATTTAAAATTACTTTTCAAATTGAGTAGAAATATGTATAAACTTCTTAATATATAAAGGAAACCTAGTTTCGGATCGAAATTATACTCAGCAAGTGTTAAAAAAACGTTTAGTTTTCAACACAGCAAAGTCACTCCACAACACTCACTTCTTGTTCTTCAAATACAATACAATTAATTTTAATTTGCAGCAGGTGCGAGGCAATTTCGAATTTGCAATAAAACTAGAAATTATGCAAGTGAATATATGAGTGAATTTCTCGGTTTCTCTATTCTTTATCAACTTACCTTGAAAGAAAGGCTTTGCTTTAACTTTTTTATCCCAGAAATCTGATAAGGACAAATCCTCGTTACTGCAGAAAGTTAAAGCAAGAACAAAAAACAGCAGCAAAATATCAAAATACGAAAGGTCCTTGAAACAGCGCGGGAAGGTCTAGAGTAAATGAAATTAAATCAACATTCCATCCATTTTTACGATTCTTTCATAAGTGTCGCGAACGAATATTTTTAGATGTCAGAAGGCGTTTAAAGAATTTGAATTGTTTATTACATTTTATTAATAGGTACACTTTTGACTTTTGTAGTTCTGGTTTATGATAAAGTTTAAATTAAAATAGCTTGCTATAAAATATAAAAACAAAATACCTATTATTTGTTTGAGTTAAAATATATCTTTATAAGATTCTTCTATCCGAGTAAGTGGAAATCATGTAAATATTTTAGACACCTTTCTTGTAATGCCTTTCAATTTTCGTATATTCAAAATGCATTTTTATTTAAGCATTTTCATTCACAGTTTAAAAGCTGTCATTGAATTTTTCTTACGATTATAGGGCACATGTTGTTAAATGACCACTTTGTGTTTATTTCTAAAATTAACTACGATGTCAATAAAAAATTATAAATAAATTTCGAATATCTACTTTAGAAAGAGATTATTTTAATATTAAGTTATATGGACGCATAGCTGCCTACCTCTCCGAAATACAATCAGCCCGACCAGTGGCCAAGCACGTAGCTCTCTGAAATGGGAGGTACCTAGTTCAAAACCAGGTCGCGTCCGCCCACCTAGCTGTTCGGAGTTCTCCATGGTTTCCTCCGAAACTTAGCGTAAATAGGGTTAGAACCCCTGACCCCACGGAGGTCACCCCACCCATCAGCCTACAACAGTCGTGCAGATAATTGGCCGTAATTCCATATCAACAACCGGAACACAATTGACCAGTTTGGTAAATGGTTTTTTTTTCTTCGGAGTTTATTTACTGAACGTCATACACCTCAGCCAGGTTAATTTTGCTATTTTTAATATAAGAATTCCTGTTGGAAAAAGACTGGTTCGTTATTTTTCGAAGTGATTGGTAACTGTGGGTAATAATTTGGAAATACGAGGCGTGTCTACAAAATTTTTTATTGATCACTTAAGACATTAGAAAACGTATCATCTTCAATGTTCTCTCCTTGCCAAGTCCTTCAACTCTTCCTACCAATTTTACTCTGTTTAAAACAGTTGTGGTACACCATTTCTGTTAGCTCGTCGAGAAACTTCGCCGCTTTTGGTTTCACCTCTTACACACTCTCAAATCTTATCCCCTCAAGCTCAGATTTGAGTTAGGGAAACATTGACGAGGATCCAGAATTTTTGGACTGAGTGATTACTAAATCTTTGTTTTGCTGAGAAAATACTGAAAGTTTGTGTTTAAATGAAACTTTGTTTCCGTTTATAAACTACTTTAAACAGTGACCTAGTGGTTAGTGTATTGTACTCGCTTCTCTGCCTAGGAAAGGTTCAATTATTCTTCAATCCTTTTAAAGGGTTGTTAAAACATGGAAAAATTGTCGCTGTCGGAGAACTAAACACTAAGGTAGAATATTCGGCCCGGTTACAAGCTTTTGCAATCCAGAGGCAAAAGCTTGTAACCCAGTAAGTGAAAAGCCGTCACTTGACATTAATGGACTTGACTGTTGTATGGACTGTAAAGAGACTGGGGGTAGTTGCCAGGGTTGCCAGATAAAGTTTATAAAAATAGCCAAATGGCTTCTGAAAATTAGCCAAAAATAGCCAAACCAGCGATTGCAGCGCCATCTTCTGGATTTTTAATTAGACTTTTAAAAGCAGAATTTGAAATTGGAATAGAGTATGGACACGTTTTCTTACATGAGGTAGGGGGGGGGGGGGAGGACGACATTCTCACAAAATTTTTTGAAACGTTTTTTTTTTAAAATTCAAAGAGAAACTTCTATTTTCTGCTCTTGAATTCCGTACATGTTCAGCCCCCAAAGAAAAACAAAATCGGTCATAAGGCAAATGAACAAAATAAGTACCTAATAATTTAATGAACAATCATTCATACTGTATACAATAAATACGAATGGACTGAAGAATTCTTATTATCTTAGTAACATAGACAGGATTTTATTTTGAAGGTGGGGATCTGCAGCCCATCCCAGTGGCGTAGCGATGGGGGGGGCTCCCACCCAGTCACTGATTATTGCAGGGGCAAGAGGGCGTATGCCCAGGGCTTCGATTAAAAGGGGCCTCTAAATTATTGCAGTAGATGAATTTAGTTTAAGGGTGTTTTTCCAATGTAGTAAATCCCTATTTTTTTTTTCAGTTATGAATTTACACACAAATTCCAAAAATCGTTTTTTCTACTTAATTCCCCCCCCCCTCTCCATAGAAAAAATATCACAGCAGATTAACGATTTCTGCAAAAAGAAGTGGTGGGTGAAACAGAAAAAACAGGTGCTTTTCAAAAAAAAAAAAAATGCAATTTAAAATTTTATGATGCAGTCTTTACCAGTTTCTGAAATTATTATATTTATATGTGTGTAATATATACAAAATCATGTCCAGCATAGAAAAATCAATGATAAAAACAGAAATATGGGATTTCAAAATTGACTTCGATCTAAAAATTGTAACCTCTGTTACTGGACAAAATCTACTTAATTTAGTGTAATTATGTTTTGATCAATATATAATTTTTTATATATTAAGTTACCTTTAAGATCCTTTGTCCAAAATATTGTTTTGTGAATAAAAAAATATTAATTATAAATGATTATTGTGATAACTTTGTAATTTCTGTAACATATAACAAAATTCATATTTCAATCTCTCCATATAATACCATTAGATAGGATCAATTTCATAATATATTTGTAAAAAAAACAATGGTCTGATTGTTTGCAAGCAAGTCTGGACAAATTGCAACTGTTATTACGAAAAAGTAATTAGTTATTACTAAGTAACAGAAGTTACACTGAGTAACGCGGGTTACGTGCAGTAAGAGAAATTTAATGCATTTCAAATAATCACAGATAAATACACATCAAATAAAGTAACTTATTTATTTTTCAAGCACTGCAATTGAATAGGGAAACTTGTAAAAGAATCTATCTCCCTTTTGGGAAATTGTTGGCATTGGTAGAACATTTTTTCTTCGTTCAAATTGAACATAGGCAATGTCTGTATCATCTGGTTTAAATAAGGTTCCTGTTTCATCACAGACTTTCAGAAACATCACAGGTACTTCACCATCATGTTCTAGATCATCCTGTGCTACTGCAACATAACGAAATTTCATAGATTTCTTTTTTTGAGATGTAAATTCAATAAACAAAAATGTTCCTTTTTTATTTTGTTTACACTGACTTCATTATCATAGGAAGGTCCAGGATGTTCTAAATTGTCAATCCACTGACTGTTTTTATCTTCTACTTTCATTGCATGCGAAGTATGCATGTCGAATTTTTGGCATTCGAAGCAGGAACAAAAGCCACGTTGCTCACCACAAAAACAGCTCACGTCTCTATATGATAGGGTACCACCTTTAAGGACTGTACGTATCTGATGGATTTTCATTGTGCCTTTTAGTGTTTTCAGATTTGTGGGTATGGATTGCTCAATGAAATCTATATCTTGTTCTTCCACAACAAATATCTTAATCTTTGATTCTTTCACAGATTATCAATGTCAGAATCACAGCAAACATTTAAACTTGTTAATTTCTTGATTTTCATATCTAAATTTGAGTGAAGTTCACATAGACACGAATCTCTTTCTCTATTTGTAGGATTCACTATGTGAAAAGGAAGACAATTTCTAAAAGTCTCATAAGAAATTTTCCCTCCCTCAGCAATATATTTTTGGTGAAGACCTTTAATTGAGTCATTCAAAAATCTTTTTTGCCTTTTCTCCTTGTTTCTGGTTTTCGTTTCTTTTTTGCCAGATGTTGCACGGCTGTTCTCATCTCGAGCAAAGAAAGCCTCAACAGCTTTTTTTCTTCTAAGACTTTCTTTTTCTTTCTTGGCTGAAGTTTTTCGATATCCTCTTTTCAAACCTAAATAGATTGCTAATGAAGGTCTCATAATACGATATTTCAACAATGTTTGTGAAACTATTTGCCTAAAGTGTTTCTTTTCGATTGTCAAAGATTTGGCACTATACTTCTTCGTTATAGCTGCACTCATAGCATTATGTAAAAAAAGTTTCTTGGCGACTTTATTTTTTGCATCTTTGAAACCGTTGCGAAAACATTCGTGAACCGTCTTTTGAGTCAGTGATTTAGGTGTAAGTTGAATATCAGGTGTTTTAAGAATCTTCTCTGAAACTCTTGCTTCCTTGCGCTGTACTCTCTTCCGATACATATCTGCCTTTCTTTTTGCTGCCCCTAATTGTTTCTTTATCATCTGATTTTCTCTATATAGCTTGGACCTATCACGTCGCACTTTTTTCCGACCAAGTTCAGCCTTTTTGGAAATTTTTGAAGGTACTAGAACTGAATCTTCTGCTGTTTTCTTTTGCTTTTCTCGGAATCGCTTAACTCTTTCTCTGGTGTTTTTTCTTCTAGATCTTTTGTCTCTCTCTCAAAGATCATTAATGAGCTTTATCTTAGAATGATACCTGTGGGAGAAAATTTGAATTTTAAAATGATATTTTGACCAATTCGTGGCAATTACCACTTATTTTTTTTATTTAAATTATATACAAATTTTCCAAATGATTTTTAATTTACTCTCACATTTCTCCGTCTTTTAATTCATTCTCATCTTCTTTTTCTGGGTGCATCAAACGTCTATGTTCACGATATAACCGCTGTTTCTCAGCATTTGTTAGTGTCTCACCTTTCTTCTTAGGAGGCATTTTGATACCTGAAAGTATTATTTATGTATCATAATATAATTAACTATAAGCTATCATTAGACCAATATTTTATACTAATATTTGTACATTTAATATTTACATTACAACACACCTAACATAGTTATTTTTTTACGTTATAACGCACCTGAAATTAATTTTCTATGCCAAGATAGAATAAAATTTTATAATTTCAGAAGTAAAATACAATTTATTACACATCTTAGTAATATATTCAACATGTACATACCTAAAATTCAACTTCTAAAGCATTTCAGAATAATATAAATCAATTACTACTGAAAAATGTAACTTCTGTTACTTGTGTGTAACCTCTGTTACAAACTAAGCGTAACAGGGGTTACGCTTAGTTTGTAACCAGTAACAGAAATTACATTAAAAATGAAAAAAGAACACTGCTTTCAGTTATTCTACAAAAGCAAAGAAAATCTTTTTGGGAAATATAGAATTTATCTTATTTAATACATTAAATAAGAAATTTTACCTTTTAAAGCAATAAATAAATATAAAACTATAATAACAGAGGTTACACAGAGAAAACACACTCACCTGAAAATCAAAATCTTTTGCCTTTGAACCAACACATGTGAAGAATAAATTGAAAATGGCACCTAGGTTCTCTTGTAATTACCTTTGCCTGAAATATAAGCTGGTAGGTGGCGCTGGTGGAGGATTTGGAAGTTGTTTAATTTCATGGAGTAAGATTTAATAACAGAGGTTACAGTAACCATGGGACAAAAATAAAAAATTAAAAAGTAGTTTAAAAAATAAATATTTCAATAAATCAGGGAAAATTTATAAAATTACTTAAGTTATTAATCATATATAAATAGCTAAAAACATGGAAAATAATAAAACATTAAAGGAAATAGGGTTCAAAGTTGTTCTCAGGTCCATCAGGACTGCTTGTTCTAACAGTTACATAAAAGATATAACAAACAAAACAGGTAAAATAAATTAATTTTGAGTAAAAACTTCCAATACTCTAATTATTATTGTTTTCTCTATCAGATAAAACAAAAATCATTATTGCTTTCCTCCTTATATGGGCTAGAAATTCTTTTTAAAGCTGTGGACATGAAAAGCACTTCTTTTTTTGGTTTCACCCTGGTAACTAGAATGGCTGCTAGATAGGCTAGAATGACTGCTAGATATAACTAGATAGGCTAGATATAACTAGAATGGCTGCTAGAAAAGCTACTTTCATTAAAATTGGTATGAAAATTCACAAAAATATGTGTTGAAATTCACAAAATTAAGTATTGAAATTCACAAAAATAAGCAATTTTCACAAAAATGGGACCCTAGGAATCATACCTGGATCGACTTCTGGAGACAAACATGGGTAAGGGAATTTTTTTACTTATTTTAGTGTAATTGATACATAGATGAGAAAATTTTGGACCCCCTTCCCCGAAAAGAAATTCTGGCTACGCCACTCTGGCCCCTTTCTTTTTATGGTGAACTTAATTAACTTATTGTTCTTGAATAAGTAAATAAGCCCTTACTTAGCTTAAAATTTATTACTCATCCCAGTTCGAAATAAAATCCTGGTTACGCTACTGGCTAAGTAATGCAGTGCCGCTCAAATGAATGTATAAATATAAACGCTTTGCCGTATTCTACTCTCCCTTCTTTTAAAACACAGAATTCGAACGCGTATGGTTCCCAGTCTACTTGCGTTCATCGCTTCCTTGCATCCCGTTACAATACTATCACAATTCCTTTCAAAAGCTCTGACCCCACGTCCCTCTCTCAGTCTCAGTAGTGCTAAAGTTGGTTGAGGTAACTGAATTTTCCTTCCTGCTAACGCTAAAAAAGTTAGACAGTTTCTTCAAAAAATTTACCGAGTGAAATATGCTAAAAAAATTAGTTAATAGTGGAGCCAGTTTCTAGAAACCTCAATAAAAATAGCCAAGAATTAGCCAAATTCAGGTTGACTATTTTCTTTATAAATTTTCTAGCCAAACGTGATAAAAAATAGCCAAATTGGCTAATATTAGCCAAATCTGGCAACCCTGGTAGTTGTCTAAACAACGAAATACAAGGGTTTTAAAATTCTTCATTAACAAAAGTTATCAAAAGTCCTAAGCAGAAAATCTGCAGAAACGTTCATTTATCAGCCCTTTCAATGAAAACTGAAAGCTAGAGATTACCCTTAAATTTCATAAACAGAAGGATTTTTTTTTTTCTATGGGCCGTTATCGTTTCACGAATAAATCTCACTTAAATTAGTTGCCCTGCTTCAGAACGATCATTTTCCCGTTTCTGTATGTAAAACAACATATTAATATAATGGCCTCTTTCTCAGGAAATAAAAAGATGAAAAGAACCATTTGGGAAAAAACGTAACGGAAAAAACTTATAGAGGATTTGGTGCAATAAATAGAATTACAAAAGTATAGAGTGAGTTTTCTGTTTATGGTATTTTGTGGTGTTTCACTGAGAGGAATCAATTTTGAATTTGCGCAAGTAAAAACTGTTGTCGATTGATTCTTTATTTTATTGTTTGAAAGTTTCATGTAAGTCAATGGATGTTTTACTTTCTTATTAATTTTACCATTCAAAGTGCGAAGCTCGTGCTTTAAAAAAGGTATGAAGAAAAGGTTTCCGAAATTTTTTCTTATATTTTTTTAACAGTTTGAAAGTTTGTGTAAGTAGTATAAATCTCTGAAATGCGTCAGAAGTAAAATTTTTATGAGTTTAAAAAAATCACAGTTAAATACATTATCAAATCCTTATTACAGAAGCATAGCTGCCAGCATTATGTGGAATATAATTAACCAGTTTTTATAAATAATAATTTTTTGAATACTTTTTAATATCAATATACTGCTCTATCGATGTCCTAATAATATGATTAATATGTTATTCTAGCACAAAATTTACTGATTATACGAAGTGGCTAATTTTATGCGGATGAAGTTGGCCGTTGAATTGAGGAAACTCATTAACTGGATCCTCTTTGGACAATTTCTGGATCTTCTCGGGCGCTTGTTTTCACTGAAGCATTTTTATGTGTATCCGAAACTATGAATTTATGAGGAAAGCAAATTAAATGACAATAAAACAAGCCAACAAAATGCCAACAAAGTGTTAACCAATGCTTCAGAACCTATGCATTAAGACAGAAGAATCGGAAATAGGAACTGCAATTAATTTAAAGGAGGTAATTAGTAGCCACCTTGAAGCCCTTGAATCTGAAATTCAAAGATATTTCCCAGAGTTCGATGAACTAGAGATTGCACTCGTGCGAAATCCATTTTACGAATCTTTAGATGTCGCCGAACTTTCTGATGAAGTGCAGGGTGAATTTTTGAATTCGCAAAATGACTCCTCCGCAAAAAAAAAAAAAAAGTTAACTCAATTTTCAGTGTGATCTGCTTTGCTCATATCCGATAACTTCTAAGTTTTCGTGTCAGATGTTAATAGTCATTTGCATACACCAGGGGTCGCGCTGGCTTTTTTTAAAGTTTCGCCAATCCATTGGCCAAGTTAGATTTTGCCGGACATCATTAAGAAATGCAATTGCCAATATTGTCGCCAAATCGCATTTTCTTTCGCCAAGCTAATTTTACTATCCCAATTTGCGGCGTTGACGATCGACAGCGCGACCACTGGCATACACTTACCTGCGTGGAGTTGGATTTTGAACTCTTTTGCAGTTAAGACAAAATTCAGTAATAAATTAGATGTCTTAGATGACATGCGGTTGGCTTTGACCAATATTCAGTCAAGAATAGCCAAACTTGTCAGTCAAATTAAACCTCCAATCATCCTTATTAATAATCAGTACGTATTAAAAAGATGTTAATTTTAAATCTCAAAAAAATATTTTTTCATTATTAATTTTTTTATTTGTCAAAACACTAAAAGTATTAAAACATTGCTATTCATGGGTAAGGTCACCAGAAAATTTTAATAATTTCATTTTTGGAAATTAAGACTTTTAATTACAGGTTAAATGGTGCCGTCAAATCCTGGTGACATAGGAGTTGTGAAGCTTTCTAAATCTAGAAGGTGTTGACACCACATGATTTGCTTGTACGTCTATTGTATCATAAATAGTTTCCATACGCTTCATCTAAAAGTACTTTGTTTGAAGGAGATAAAATACTGCAGTAATACTAAGGTTTAGCGATTTCTAGCCAAATACTTGAGATATCGCCAAACTCGGTTCAATTTGAAAGATTTGTTTTGACACTTAATTGGGCGATATTTTGTCAAAAGCCGATAAGCTTGAGATAGCGAGATTTGGTCACAGCCGTAATAGAAGGTATGCGAAATACGTAATTATTTTTGGCTTTAAATTTGGTGATATTTCGGCAAATCTCGCAAAGGCTGATGACAAATGGCGAGATTTTAGGCATGAACCAAGCAATGACTGACTACAGACATAATACATTGAAGTTGTCCATAGACATTAATGTGTTGAAGTGCTTTTGGGTGGTCCTGTAAATAAACTTTCCAGTAGATTGGAAAGAAAAAAGCTAGATGCACAACTAGATGTTGCAACAATCTTAAAATTTTAACAATCTATTAGTGATAGTTCTGAAGAAATTTCTTACACTCTACAGTAGCCCGAACCGTCTTCTAACATAGAAGAATGACGAATTCACAGCCTTACGGTACATCGACAAATAGGTTGTGCATTTTTGATTTTCACAAAATTTTGCTGGTGATATCTACCTATCTTCTGTATCTCGAAGTAGTTTTTTTTCTATTTCTTAAAAAGATTTTGTTCTTGAGATATAGCCATTTGTATGGCTCATCGGATGATTAAAATTCGCCACTTTAGGCTCTCTTTCTAAAAGCTGTAGAATTTTTATTTGAAATAGCAGGAAGATCAGATAAAGCTTATTGGAAAGTTAAAGAATGGACTTTTAAATGCGCATTATAAAATACATTTATTTTAAGCCTAAATACAGTTTTTTGGACATCAAATAGTCGTTCACTAACTATTGCTTTTTGTCATTTAGGCATTAAAATAAAGAACAAAAGAACTTTCAGTAACAAACAACTTTTTCTCCTCTTACATTTACGTATCTATACTATATGCAGAAAAAAAATTTGAGCTGTTACTGGTGGTCCTTCATACTCAAAAAAAAAAAAAAAAAAATGCTTCAAGTTTCAAAAAATTGAAAGATGTGATTTTTCAACCCCCAAAAAGTCAGGTGGGACAGGTGATAAAAATCTAAAAATGACATGCTACAAAGCTCCTATACTGTACTTAAAACAAAACAAAAACTGTCTTGTTATTCCAAAAGACAGAGGAGGTACACTCTTTTGAAGTACCAGAAAAGCACTTCTTGCTATTGAGAGTAGGTTAACTTTTCACCCCCCAAAAATGTCATGTGGGACAAGTGATAAAAATTTCAAACTGAGATGGTAGAGGAAGAGAAATCTCTAAGAGCTATAAGCAGTTTTTATACTGTTCTTTAAAGCAAAACAAAAATTGTCTTCATATTCCAAAAGACAGAAAAAGGGCCTAAAATGGCGTTATTTACTCTTCTGTGGAGCAAACAAATGCTGTATCTCAAGAACAATTTTTTTTTAAAAAATAAAAAAAAACTGTTTTGGTATACAGAAGACAAGTAGATATCACTTAAAATTTCGTGAAAATCAAAAATTATGCCTCAGACATTAATGTGTTGAAGTTCTTTTGGGTGGTCCCAATTCAATCAATTTTTAAATTTGTTGATTTTACATGGAATGACCCAACGAGAACGTATTGCAATTCCCAATAACAGTGAAGGCACGAAGAAATTTGATACTGGAGCAAAATAAGTTTTCTTCAAATTTTCATTTCCTGAAAATATTTGATGTAGTGTTGGTTACTTTTCTTTGTTAAAAAATTGATTTATTCCCCTGCAAATACAACTTTCAACATGAAATACAATTTTTACTGACAAACTTACGTTCAGTATTTTTACGGAAAAATATTTAGATTTTGGTAAAGTGAAGTAAACAACTTCATTCAGTCTTCAACACCTTTTGTGGAGTGATTATTAGCAGATTTACAAACAGCGTTTTTCACTCCACATTGCTAGTTTTTTTTTTTGTTGTTGTTTTTTCAGCGGGAACTTGCCGACCACATTGATAGGTAACTCAGTTCACCACATCTCTTAACAATTTGTCGCTATATTTCTTTTTTTTTTACTCCAGGTATATACAATCCGCTTTGTCTTTTTATAATATCTTTAAATACTGCTCGACGACTTGCTCCGTCGGTAACTTTAGCTTTGACACCATCTCTTAGATACGACAAGCCCAATAACAGATGGTTAAATCACTACCTCCTAGGTGTAGAAGGCCTGAGAACAGAAACTTTTACGTCATCACTAGGTCTTCTAAGATGACGTCATCGCAGTTTTTATTTCATAAAGTAAAACTATTCAAAATTTCTGGTGAGTGATACAAATTTTAGAGAATATTTTAAGTTAAAGATAAAATTAAAATACCTTTGTGATAAAAAATCATTTATTATGATCTATTTATATATCATATTATATAATTAGTGATGGTTAAAATTTCCTATTTGTCGTAAAATTAAATTTTCTATCTTAAATCATTAAAATGTTTTATGCGGGAGTAAATCACCAGAAATTTTCGATAGCTTTACTTTATGAAAATAAATGTGTGATAACGTCATTTTAGTAGTCCTGCTGATGACGTAAAAGTTTCTGTTTTCAGGCTTTCTATATCGAGGAGGTGGTGGTTGAATTTGATCATTTTACCTACGTTAACCAGACTGCCTTACTCATGGAATGTTCTCGTAGAAATTCCCTCAGCAATAGGTATTTGACCCCATTAGGTGGACATCTTCGTAGTGTATTTTCATCGTGAATCCAAAATATGGCGGATTCAGTTTTTTGACTGACTGACTGCAAGCAAATTTTATGGGAGTGCCTGACAAGATCGTCTAACCTCCACTTTGACTAAAGATATGTCATCGCACGACACTTTGTGAGATGCAAAAAGAAAAAGTGCGTAAACCACGTAGGACGACTGAGTAGCAATTTTTATTTATAAAATTAAAGAGAAAATTTTTGTGAAGCCATAATCTTGATGGTCTACCCAGCGTCCCCTCGTCGACTAACGCCGATCTTCGTCTGGGTTGTTAGATTGAGATCAGGCCGGTAGAGGTAGATTCAAATTTCCGCTGAGTTTTGAACAACTTTACGTTCACGAAATAAAACTATTTCTGGTTAATGCTACAAAGATTAGAAAATATCTTAAGATAAAAATTAAAAGATCTTTCTCGTACAAAATAATTAAGAACTATTTCTATATCACATTATATAATGAGTGATAGTTGAGAATTGCCATTTGTCGTAAAATTAACTTTTCCATCTTAAATCATTAAAATATTTTATGCGTGAGCAATTCATCATAAATTTAAAGTACAGGCTTAATTCAAAGGAGTGAAAATAACGATCAAAGACGGAGTGAAAAGAAAAACTGCCTTTTTGAACTTTTTACTTCAAAGGAGTGAAAATAACGATCAAAAACGGAGTGAAAGAAAAAACTGCCGCTCCCGACCTTTTTACATCGAAACCCACAGTATTAACGCAACGATGCTCTTAAAGTACTCTTTTTCCCAGAAATCTACTCCCCGCTACCTGTTTACCAAAATACTGATAACGTTCACCCCGAATATTTCGCTCCTCTCAATGATCGAAAAACGCTCCTGAAGGAGTAGTGCACTTTCAAGTACGGAAAGGATCGGAAATTCGCTCCGACTGATCGAATTTCTCTCGTTTGAATTAAGCGTGTAGTTTTAAAGCTTAAGCTGTTAGGCTTACTATATCTAGAAGTTTTTTACCAGGACGTTGAGAGTTAATAGAAAGAGAAGTAGTAGGTAATCACAAAAATTCTAGTTTATTAATTTACGCTGTCAAAATAGAGGAAATGTATCACTGTAAACATTTTAAATAATGTGATAATCTAGCCAAGTGTTTCTTAAATTTTGGGGTGGGAACCCCATGATATTTACGAAAATTTTGTGGGACTCCACAAGCATTGCGCAAATCCGACACACGCGTGAGTGAAACTGTCAGTTTCTTCACTTGTACCGTATTGTTCTCTCGCAGTTTTAGGTCATTAACTTTTTTATTATAAAGCTCAGAACAATTCGAAAATTTTAAATAAGTAACATATTTAAAAATAAACCTGCAATTATAAAAATTAATATAGTTACTTGGGCATATTCGGACATAGTCTATCCATTAAATGCAGCCACTTTAAAGCTCAGTACTGAGAATACCCACTTTCTGCTAGTAAGACTAAGATAATGGGTATAAGTTGAGGATTAAGTATCAGTGGGAAGGGTACGCCTGTTTTCAATTATATTATTTAGTCTTGGCGAAGTAGTCGAAATCGCAGGATGAAGTACTTTTTCAGTATTCTTTAGGTTTCATCGCCACTTTGATTTTATTATGGTTGAAGACAGAAATAATGCTTTTAAAGACGATCCGTGAAATTATTGTAATAAGCTAAAAATTCTTGAAACGTTAGGGAAAGGGAACCCCTACTCAAATCCCGCGACGGCTTTACGGGTCGCGACTCACGGTTTAAGAATCTCCGATCTAGCCCCATACATCAATTTCTTTAGAAGAGAAATTATATTAACAGATATGCACATTGCAACGCAATATACAATCTATAGTTTAATTATAATCGGACTTTCCGGTTGTTTCCCTGAATACACTAAATGGAAATCATGGAAAGAAATCTCTTAAGTTTCCACTTTAATCAAAAGTGCTGTCTATTTCTAACGAACTTCAAGGTGTTGAAATATGTGATTTTTGGATGTCGAATACACCGGATAAAATAGAATTTGGGAATTCATCATTGTTTTGCTTTACTCTTTTGTATTACTTTTGTGTTTAATATATTTATTTTGTTTCATTGTCACAAAGATTTCTTTATGTAGATGATGTGATATTCGATTAAGATTCATCTATATTTTCAATCTCAGGCAAGTTTATATTTAGTAGGGAATGCTTTTTTGGTCACGCTGAATCATAAATATCTGCAACTACTCTTAACTTATATTAACCATTTTCTGTGCAGATATTTTTTTCGTTCAAAAAAATAACTCAATTACTTCACTCTGCAACATTAGTCATCCCCCTCCCCCCAGACTTTTTAAGAGAGGTAAATATATTCCATCCGACATTACTATCACAGGCAGTTCCGTATTGTTTATTTAAATGATTATATGGAACAAAATTTCTCGTACAACGAAACTTTCACCTAAAAATAAAAACAACATTTTGGTGTTAGAATGCTGCCCTGTACTTTTTCCTCGCTGTTTCTATTTTACGCAAAAATGATACTTTCAAAAAAGAAGTCTCAAACCATAACTCCATTCAAAAGTTTTTATCGGAAATAGGAAATGTACCTTTATATTTGCTGTCTAATCAGCCTTTTCATTAATTTCCCTGAAGACTCTTTGCAAAATCTTGTGGAGACCTCCGAAGAGTTTTCCTTTTTAATCCAAACTGATGTCCTATATTCTATGTTCTGTTGAAATCTGATTTTCGAATGATGAAGTTTGGAATGAAGTTTGGTTACATTTTTCATTTTTTATTGATTTTGTTTAGTTTATTTGTTACTTGACTATCATTATCAAACTTTTCTACTTTGTACTACATAAGAACATTTTTAAAATCAGTAAAATAAAAATGCTTTATTCAAAGTGAAGATTACGCCGTTACAGTAACATTTTCATCAGTGTGCTCTAAAAAATTAGTTAAGAGGAATTAATTAATTTAAGAAGAAATTCTTATTATAACTTTGACCCTTTATTTACTGATGTTACTCAATGGTACCTTAAAAATACTTTTTTTTATTAATCATAGATTCATTGTAAGGATTTATTTAAAAAATCACTACCACATACTTCGTTTAATCAGCTTACATCATGACTGCATGTTTTATTTAAATAATTTTGTTATTGACAGCTTTCCGATCACTTTGTAATCATATCTACAGAACGCCAATAACTAGGAGCATTAGAAAATTTCCAGGTGTTGATTTTATGATAAAAGGATATACCACTACCCGAAAATGGGCCGTTCAAAGCATTACTTGACTTCTTCATTGTTGTTTGTGTGATACTCATTTTGTAAAAGACATTAATATCTTATGTGTGGTAAAACGTACAGCCAGTGCTTATAAAGTTTTCTCTTAGTTTCTTTTATAATACATAAATCATATTGATTATTCATCGTCTATTTAAAACAAAAGAAAAGAAATAGTTTCAAGTTGACGCTCTGGACAGTTCTTAATTTGCATTATCTACCATATAATAATTTGTAATAATTTTACTGCCCTGCATTTATTTTTCTAATTGTTTTAAAAACTCATATGTAATTCTTCTGCCATTGTTCTTTTCCAATGTATGGGCTAGTAAATCTAATGAAATTTGATTTGGACTTAGCTGAAACACAACAATTTAACACGTACTTGTTAATCTGCAATTCCACAGCGAGTACAATAGCTTCAGAACGTAATTCTAAATGCTCTCTCGGCGAGATGAATGCACTATTACCATGACTCAACTGCTACCGTGTACAAACTACCTTGAGATGCGCATGTTCTTTTCACGAACCCGTTGCATAGCTGCCAACCTTCTCCATTTCTTCAGGAGATTTTCTACCACAATTTTTAAACAGCTTTAATTGAACTTAAATTTTTGCATTTTCTTAAGTATAAAATGCTAAGTAGAAATTAGTGGTAAAAAATCTCCCGAAGAAATCGGAAAGGTTGACAGCTATGGTCAAGTTCGTAAAATAGTCTATGCGTGTCTACAGGTTAGCTCATAAATAGTAGGTATTCGTAAAAGCGAGTGTCGACTTTATTTTATAAATGCTTAGTAAAGTTGTAATATTAAGTCTTATCAAATATTATTAAGGTTACAAAGGAATAGTTCTAGATATTTTGTAGTAAATATTTTATATACCGGATGATTCAAAATACCTGTTGCAAAGCTATATTCTTTTAAACCGTGAGTGATCGAACCATAATTTCAATTAGAAAAACTCGTCACATAAAGAGCAATTTCTATATACGGCACACTTTTTCAAGGGGCTTTATACGTATTAAAGAATGAAATTTAATTTTTTAAAAGGTGCTTCATTTCCTAAAACTTCTACTTTGAGAAATGTTGCTTTGTGTCTAAGGAATTAAAAAAAAAAACAAATCCCATGTTTCTAAGTGAAACAGTTACTGACGTATCGCAAGTTAAGAATTTTAGCATTTGTCGCCAAATACTATGGATAGTATGTGTCAAAAGCGAGAAAAGTAAAATTACTTTCCAATTGGTTTTATTTAATGTTAGTGGTCGTTCGACAGCACATTGACTCCTGGAAATCTTATTTTAGCTAGAATTTTCCTATAATGCATGTTTGGCGGTGTCTAGTGAAAGTTAATCCACATCATTATTTTCCCATTCTATATTAGACTTTAAAATTCCTTCTCTAGGAGCATCACGTAGTTAGTGGATGACCCCCTAAAAGGCTAAATTATCGATAATTTCATAACGTAGTTCCTATCAGTTCAGGTAAACTCTACCTGTTAATTTCGCGTTTTAGAATGTGTTTGTCATTTTCCAACGAAGGGATCATCATTTAACTTTAATCAACTCATAGTTGGTCCCCTAAAATGTAGATGTTTTTGTATTTTAATATGCATACAGCCCGTAGTAAAAAAATTGTCATATCTAAAAGCTCTTGTTTATTTGACGGATTTAGACGACCAGATTGTGTGGTGAGTAAAGCTCCGAACTACGGTTTTGGGTTCAACTCCTGGAGGTCGGGGTTTGATCCCCGACTGGACGTGGCTGTCATTGTGTCCGTTCCTTCATAGGTGGCGACGTTGGTCCAACTACTAGGTACCCTATAATAAAGACCAAAAAGTCCGGCGTTAGTAGTGGCCAATACCACCAGGGGCAGAGGCCCGAGATTGACAGGAAGAATGGGGAATTTGTTAACTGAAGTATGTTACGATCACTAATGCATAGCTACCAACTAGAGATGGCCAATGATTCGATGAGTCGAATCAGTGATTCGAATTTTGGTACTGAGTGGCTCAGTACCAAGATACACTCACTTTCTACTGACACACTCACTCTCTACACTCACTCACTCTCTACTGACTCACTCTTTACACTCACTCTCTACTGATTCGAATCTCAAGCCCTCAACTGTGGGGAAATACATTCCAAGTTCGAAGGGAAGGAAAACTTATTTTCCCTTTGCCGTTCCCAGAGATTTTCCCTTACTCTTTCAACTCTTTTCGACTCTTTACGACTCTTTTCGACTCTAGGACTCTTTACGACTCTGAGTCTATAGATGATTTGAAACAGCAAATGAGTGGGTGTGGGTGAGTTGGTCACTGAGTTGGTTCAGCAACTAATCTTTACTGATTCAATGTTTCGCTCTGTTTCGGTGATTGTATACGATCGTTGAGATTCGTTAGTTTTTCGAATCTTCTATCGACTCAGAGTCGAAAGGAGTCGAAAAGAGTTGAAAGGATGTTTCATTTAATTGGAGTTTTTTTTTCGAATCTTTGGTGTTTCATTTCTTGGTTGGTGGTCGGATTTAAAGTTTCATCTGTGGGTGTGGAGTGGGTCGAACATCGTTTGCTTTTGGCGGGGGGCATAGGCGTTACTTCCTAAGGGCAAGAGGGGTCAATCCCCCCCCGAAAAAAAAATTAAGAAAATTCAAGTATCAGAGCTATTTATAATAATGATATTTTCTACAATCGGAAACATTTTGTCACCCCATCCAAATATTACATGCCAATTTACGCCAATGCTCGTGGAAGAGCGGGGGGTGTCTCAAAGTTGTTTAAACCTTTTTCCCTGGGGGGGACTCCCTCCTTCCAACTTGTCAGGCTGGTTTAATATTTGTTTAAAATTTAATGAAACATCCCTTTTCTACTTCAATATATGTCCCCCTGCCCCCACCTTCAAAAAAAAAAAAAAAAAAAAAAAAAAAAAAAAAAAAACGGAACGTTAAGTTTACATGGTGGCGGGTTTTCATGTGAAGGGAAATAGAATGAAATAAAGTTAGGATTGTGCTTGTCACTTTTAATGAAGGATACAGGGGCGGTATTAAGCGCTCTCACGAAAGGACTTTGTAGTAAGCAAAATAACATTTCGCTTTATTGCTGCAGATTTCGTTTAAGATATTTTTTTTTACCTTGTTTGTCGTTTAAGGGGAATTATTTTATTTTCTTTCATAATTCAGAGAAATACAAAATAGGGTCTAAAGCAGTGGCGTAGTTAGTGTTATTGACAGTGGCGTAGCCAGGATTTTATTTCGGGGTGGGCTGGGTATCAAATTTAAAGTTCAATTGTAAACTAAGTAAAGGGTCCCATTTGTTTGGGGGGGGGCAGCAGCCCCTCAGTAGGACTGGGCCAAAAATCGATAAATATCGACATATCGGTTTTATTTCAACATCAAATATCCGATATTCCCATTTTCATTTCAGTGAAATCTAGAATTCGATAAAGGTCAAAAATACAGTCCGGCCAGGGGCGTAGCCAGAAATTTTTCATGGGGGGGGTATGACTACTGCAACTCATATATATGTATACGTGTGTGTGATAATGTACTGAAGAATATACATTTTGTATGGCAAAAAATTCCTCATGGGGGGGGGGGGTTATGACCCCTAACCCGCCCCTTGGCTACGCCTCTGAGGCCGGCGATAAGAAAATCCTGAGATCAATACCAGCTTGTGATGCTTTTGCTACTGCTTTCTCTCCGCTGATGACGATGCCGGCAGCTCCAGCAAAAAACAGCTCCATGGTTTATTAGTCTAATTACCATTATTAATTAACGTATATCTCGGAAACTATCCACCGGAGCGCGTTTTTATTGATTCTCGACCCCCCGGTAGACTAAACACCCCACCGATACTTAAAATTTCGAATGCTTTGACACCAAACTTAACTTTTTAATCTTACAGGCCCAGGGGGTCATACGAAGGTCCCCTGTATTTTCATTTCGGGCAGTTTAAACACTAGTTTTACTCGAGCAAGGAGAGAGAGATGCTAACTAGCCGAGAACTCAGCGGAGAAGAAACCCGATGAATGGGTGAAGGGTGTTTAAATAGTATGGCTTTCGGCGCAGAGAGAGGGAAAATTTCTTTAGTTAATCTATTGATTGAAGATTCGAATCATCGAAGTAGTGAGTGAGTTGAGATTCGAATCAGTAAAATGAGTCGAATCGCCCATCTCTGCTATCAACTCTTCTCTGCTATCAACTTTTTCCGGAAGACTTCCCACTACTAATTTTTACCCGGTGTTTAAGCTTAGAATAAATCCAATATTTTATTCTAAAATAAAACTGTTTGAAGATAATGGTGAGAAATCTTCCGGGAAAAACCGGAAGAGTTGGCCGCTATGTACCATTAGTAATGGTTTAAAAGATAATCGCTTTAACATCTGTTTTGAATCATCGGGTATAGCACTAAATAATAATTTTACTCCCATTTCCCTTTCATTTGGGTTTTTTTTCTCTCAAATTCAGTTTAATGTATTTCCCTGTTTTCATAATTCGATTAAAACGTATTTGTCTTATGTTAAATTGTTTATCAAGAAATGACAAAAGTCTTTCAAGTAATTTTCTTTTGTAAAAAGTTGTTTTTAATAGAAACTAATCTCACTCATACATCTTTCAACCGAACGAATTTACACATCTATGCATAAAGTAAGTTAAGATGACGAGCTAAGCGTCAAGTACTTCTTCTAAGTTCAGTAACAAATTTAAAATCCTGAAATTTGTAGAAATACCTCTTTGAAAATTTGTGGTTCACAGAGAAAAGAAATTGAAAAGGTGTCCTCTCCTCTTGGAAGATGGTGAAATTTAAAAAAAAAAAAAAAAAAAAAAAAAAGATAAATGTCCTTTTTTACCTTATCCCGTAGGACGAGAAAGGCAGGCTGTGGTGCTGACATTTGGGTCATATCCTTTTACCCTCTAAGAGGCATGTGACTTTGGGCTGTTGCCATCTTAGTCCGAGAAGCCACAGTAAGATGGCCACACCTTCTAGGTCACATGGCTTCAGTGGTGTAAGATAACAAATAGATTACAACATAAAGATTTATTTTTAAATGAAGAGAAACAATTTCATTTAGGTAGTTAATTAAAAAGACGCCGATAACATTAAATAAATAATGGCATATTACCCACAATGAAACGGACACTTAATTAAATACAAAAACTAAGGAAAACGATAGGTAATAGAGTTTATAAATAAAACACGAAACAAAACATCATGAATCATTTATTATCGAAAACTATATTTCATATGTAAGTTCGACATAAGAAATTTGGATCGCACTCTAATCCGGCTGTGTACGTGTTTCAAACATATAATGTAAATATTCATCGCTATGCAATTAAGGGTTAATGACCAAGGTAATAAAAAATAGAAAAATTTACGATGAATGATGATTTAGAACTATTTTTCAAATTTTTCAAGCCTTCACACAAATGATTTAAAAGATATATTTGGAATGCTTGAATGCAAAATTAAGTGAATTGTCATCCTGCAAATTCACTTCAAAAAATGCCATTAAGAAATAACATATTAACTGAATTATAAATAAACGGCGTACTAGTTCTCCAGGAATTCTAATATGCGCAAGCGTGTTTGAAAACTACGATGGATAAATATCAGCCTGAGAACCTAAATATTAACTTCGGTCAATACATTTTTTTCCCAATTATTTTCTGGTGAATATTGACAGAGTATGTAATTTCCAAAAACTAACCAGAACAAACTATTTCTAAAAACTAACTTGTTGAATATTTTGCTAGTCATAGCAGTTTTTGCTAAAATATATTTAAAAATTTGTTTTCAAAATTTTCACACCTGCCTTTATTTATCTGCAGTATGACCAGATTGAGTAGCTTTCCACTCTTTGTGGAGATTTTAAGTGAAATTTTGAGGTGTAGTAGAAATTGTGGTACAGTCCATATTTGAGTTCATTAAATCTGCTCAAAAATGCAATCTACTACATTTTCTACTGGACCTCAAAATTTGACTTACAATCTACTCAATCTGGTCACTCTTGTAATAAATGTGCAGGAAGACATAGCTCTCTAAACTTCCCTAATTTTTAAAAAACTATCTTGTTCACTAAGATTGGGATTAAATCTTAGGGATAGTCGAAAAATTCTTCTTTTAAAAAATAATCCGATAACTAACGTAAAATGTTTTATTTTACTCATTTGCGCTAGAGTCATAATCTAACACTTTATTTAAAGAATCATAATGATACTTCAGGTTTAAATTACTTTTCTGTTGCTGTGTTCATAGAAAGAAAACTATTTCAAGTATCAAAGGGCAAATGTAAATGCGTAGCTTCATTTCAAAGTTTATATCTCAAACACTAAATGTATCTTAAAAGTTTGCTCTTTAATCAGCCTTTTAGCTTATTTACTGGAAAACTCTTTATTGGAATTCAGAAAAGCTTTTCGGGGGTTTTCATTTAAATCAAAACTTTGCCGAACTTATGATATGAAGAGTGAATAACGTGTAAAACACTTTCATTACATGCATTAGTTAGTAGAATCTTTCTGAGTATGGTTACCTTTTTTGTGCGTATTTACTGTACTATGTGATTTCAGGGATTCAGTATTTTTTCTGTACAAAAGAACCTGGATTAACCGAGCCGATAATCAAGTCTGATTTGTTTTTCCTGAACGAGTCCTGAAAATACTGTTTTACGTAAAACTAACGGACAGATTAATTTCGTAATTGGCATTTCAACAAAGGAGAAGTACTTAAAAAGTGTTGTTAAATACATAATGTTATATAATAAATAGTGTTATTAAGTATGAATATGAAAATTTACGTAAATGTTTTATTGTATCTATTAAAGTAGTTGCAAGAGAGAAATAATATATATAGAGGTAAATTAAAATGATTGCAAACTAATGAATTACTAATTAAAGCTAATACGCTAAATACGTGTATATTTTAGAATTAAAGTTCAAAATAACGAAATCTGATTTTCTCCCCTGCGAAAGGATCCCTGCAAAAGACTACACTTTCATAGCTGCCAACACTTTAAAGTTTATCGGAAGATTTTCTGCCGCAATTTTTAAAGTATATTTTTTAAAATAAGAATTTAATCTCAGCTTACGTTTACATCGCGCTGCAAAAAGCAGTGGTAAAAGATCTTCCGATAAAATCGAAAGAGTTGATTCCTATGTGCATTTTAGTTTTCTGTTAGTGTTACAGGCTCTTCTTCAACCAAAATTACAAATAATGTCTAATTGCTCTTTCGAATTCACTTCTAGGTAATTGATTTCATCTTAGTTCTGTTGAGCTGTGAAATAAAACTTTAAATTTTTGTCATTTAGAAAACGTCCTAGTGGTTTTTTTTATCTTTATAAGATGTTAAATATGTGAACGCCGCAAGTTTTATGCAAAATTTTCATAAACCGAGATTTTCCATATCTACATTCCCAGTCACCTCGGATAACCAGTACGGCGGATCGAAAAATTCAAATTTTCGAATTTCAAAACCGGCTAGTGCGCAAACGGTGACTGACCACAAGACTATTAACAGGTTAAAATCCGGAGTCTGTGAGTTAATTGTTTTGCCTCCTCAAATGACTTAAAATTTCGAAATTTTGTAAGTTTTTAAGAAAAAATTAAAAATTTTCATAATATAAAGCACTTTAAAAATTGTTTTTCCTGAAACTTCTCTTCTTTAAGCATTACATTTGCTATAACACCTTAAAAAATTACGTACGTAGTCCTAATGTAGAATGGCAATTATCCGCAACTATGAAATATGTTTGCTTTTTGAAGATTCTACTTTTATCTGTTGACAAATGATCAAGTGTCTCAGATTTCTTAATCTCTTTACACACTATCTTGTCCTATTTTAATATATTTTATGATATTTAAATCTGGAAAAACGCAACTTTGGTTCCTTGTGACCTTATAAGAGTTTTCAATCTGTGTTTCTATCGTTTGTCCAAACCATCCATTTTGCCCTTGGATTTAAAACTTAAATTTGTACTCGTTTTTGGGGTTAAATGCAGGCATTATTTTCTTTGATTGAATTATATTCTTCACGGCTCTCTTGTCCACAAACCTTCCGTGAAACCTCTGTCACTAGCTTGATTACTCGCTCAACTCTCGCTTAACTCGCTCAGCTTGGGTATGAGCCGGAAGCTTCTAAAAGAAAAAAATTTCCGTCCACCCATTGCTCACTATTGCTTCGAGTTCTTCGGCGGACAATTTCGTGAGGAGTGGCGATTGAGTGATTTCCTTCAGTGACATTTGTAACCATTCAATCGAGTTGAAGTAATCGTCGGCTTTAAAGTTTATCTTGTTTATGTTTCAACAAATGCCCTATTAGGCTTGTTTGCAGGCTCAGTTTTTGAACTTTTTACTCTCAGAACAGCAAGTTCAATCACATTTAAGATTTTCTTCGAGCATGGAAACTAATAAGCTTTCGGGATGCACGAAATAAGTGCCTCTTGCAATGACGCCATCGACAACTTTCTTAAAGTTTTGCGCTAAGTCTCGCTAGTCTTTATTGATACTGGTGTCTTGCGCCTTCCACCAGCATTGGTTCATCTTTATTCTGAACCAGCTCGGTGCATAAACTGATTATAACCTGATACCAATTCAGGAGAAGGATTTTTGGTCACAACGTAGATCCGGACTACTCGATTGGATGTTGTCAACCATCGAGATTGAGATAGGCATCCAGTCTGGCAACGCGCTAACTGCTTAGAACATTCACCTATTCGAACTGCTTCAAATATGTCTCAAATATTCTTAATTCGTGCTCAAATCATAAGCAATAATTTGAATCAGCTTGCATTTTATGGGTTCGAAGTCGACAATCTATAAATTCTCATAGGCAATGAGACATTTTCCTGTTTTTCCTTGTCGGCTCTTGGAATCGGTTGTCATTTTGTCAATATAAAGCCGAGTCTGTGGTAGCTCATTTAGGTGGCGAATACAAATGAGCCATTGAAGCAGACGACCGAATCGATGCTCCAATAACCGTTTGACTCCTCCTTTTTGTCTTGGGTTTACCATTGCTCCGTCACATCCTATAACATCGATGTTATTTTCTAAACCAGCTTTGCTTCTAATAAACTCTATTAAAGTATTGGAAATTTCAGGCGCATGGCCTCTTTGCAGGCACATTTTGTCTTTTTTGGTCCCAGACAGCACAGCAAACTTGCATCAAACTTGCAGCAAGCTTAATTTATCAAGTCAATAATCTTGAAAATTTCAAGCGTGTAAGCTTAATGCAAGCTTGAATCAAGTTTTCAAATTTACACTTGCCCAGCTTGAATTAAGCTTGACATAGCAAGCTTAATTTCAAACTTAAAAAAGTTTCCTAAAAAAATAATTTCCTAAATACACGGACGCCCGTCCACGAACTCGCCTCACATATTTTATTTTTCTACATATTTTCCCCTACGCTGTAATTTTAAGTTATTTTAATCTGTTTCCATCAAGCGTCTGCGGCTGGGATCGAACTCGGGACCTAAGGGTTGTGAAGCCAGCGTCCTATCCATTCAGCCAATCTGCCTAGCGCTAGTATGACTAAAGTTTGAAGTGACTGTTATAGTTGTCACGCAGGTTTTCTGGCGAGATCGATCAGTGGCCGATGCCGACCTGTTTCTTTTATTTTTTCATAGGATGAATCAAAATTAAAATAATTTTATGTGTGATTTATAGACTTTACTAATAGGGAAATAAGCATAATATAAACTAAAAAGCAGCACACTTTTTAAAACTTTCAATATATCGCGACACTCATGTTGGGCAATACTGGCCAAAATCGAGACAAACGACTGATTTTGAAATCAATTTCGTAGTATAATTGTATTTTATTTTGAAGAATTTCCATATTTGGAAATATAGAATCTTTTTTATTTAATTCTATGGTCAAGTACATTTATGACTGATGATGAATTATTTGTTATGTGGATGTGGCTTTCCAAATCAAGCAGTAATCAAGTTGTATTCAAGCTTGGCAGTTCAAATGACTTCTCCAAGCTTGCTGCAAGCTTAAAATGAATTGAACTGTCAAGCTTGTATTAATACGTCAAATTCAAAGAAATGTCAAGCTTGATTTAAGCTTATGTGCTGTCTGGGGTGGTACATATGAGACGTGTAGCGCACTAGCCAAGTGGCGCGAAAATATCATAGAAATCCAAACTAATGTATTTTTAGATTGTAAACACAATAAATATGAATAGGCTAAACCAAGCTAGTTAGAAGTAAAAATAAAGCGAGATATTTGCTTTTGAAAGCAACAAATGATCATTCATCGATATTAGCAGAATTTTTGAAAAATAAAGCATTTTTCTCTTTATTACAGATAACTTATATTCAACGTCTAACCATGGCACAATGATTACGTCACTGAAATGGTCCACGGCCGAAGTGTGAAGGTCCAGGGTTCGGGCCCTATCGCGCAGCCGTCGATCTAACAGTCTGGAGTATGTAGGTTTCCTCCAGATGCAACGTGAATACGCATTAGAACCCCTTAGAAAGTCGTCTTTCCAAGGCACCCCCGACCCTTGGCAGATCGCCCTAGTGAAGCGTTGCCATAATCACACGCAATCACTTATATTCTACATTAGGGCAACACTAGTAGTTTTTTATGGTTTTACAGCAAATACAGTGAGTACAGAACAGTTTCATGAAAAAAATCCCCGAAAAGCAAATGCTTTATTTTATGAAATATTCAACTTTTCTCCAATATTAATAAAATTTCGAAACTTTAATCTCTTTGTGGAGGCCAATAAATAAATAAATAAATAAATAAATTAACTGTCAGATTCCAGGATTTTACCTGTTAATAGGCTTGTGATCGAGCACAGTTTGCGCAATATCCGATTTCGAAAATCGAAAATTTGATCTTTTCAATTCACTCTAATAAAAAGGCTTTTGCTATACATGTTTACGTGCGCTTGCGAGAAATTGATACTACCTTTCGCTTTGGGATAACTTAAGCACTATTGTTTAGAATTGAAAGATGCAATGACTGACTGACTGGGTCTTGCTTATCGGAGTTCGTTGCGCAGCGCGCTTACCTCCAGTACGTAAATTAAATGTCTGTATTTGTTTTGGATGATGGTGAATAGGCAGCACAAAAAAGTGCTGCGGTAATTCATAGCAGAAAGTTGAAAAAGTAGACTGCATCTTGAGTCGAAAAGTGAGATGGAGAGGACGAAAAGCGAAAAAAGGGTCCTTTCAATAATGTGGGGTCCGGAAAGAGGCATTTCTCGTTGGGTGGAAAGTCTTCAGATCGGAACTCCGGATCGTTGCGCCGTCCAAGATCGTAGTACGAGATTCAAGGCGTACTCAAAAGACATGACAGGCAGCTCAGTGACTCTCGAAATCATAAACAAAAATGGTCAGCACAGATAAACGAGGAACTTCAGCAGGAGAAAATCCATCAAGAAAGACGTCTCTTTAACCTTCCGCCACGGGCCATTTGATTCGCGAAATCAGAAATTGACCATAATTTGTTTGAGGTTCCACTTCGATCCACCACCTCAAGCTTTCATGCCAGTACTCAGTAGGCAGTACCAGCAACCCCATTAGCATGGAACAATCAAACCCGATCAGGTAAATCTCTGCAGAGATCCTCTAAGTACGCCAAGCTAGGTTTTTGTCTGGAGCTGACACACTCCGAGGTAATTAAGACACAAACTGTTTGCTTTATATAATATAACTACTAATTTTCTTTTCTGTTTTGTAATTTTATTAGAACTGAAACAAAAAATGTTTCTATAATAATTTTTCTTGATTTTGAAATTGATTTTTAGAACTATACCTGAATGATATGTTACAGTTAAGGTTTCTTCTTCATGTTTATCATAAGTTTTAATAGTGTCGCAGTTTATCTTCCAATCTCTAAAGAAAATATGCTCAATATGCGGAAGGCTAAAATCTTTGATTTAAAAAAATTCGCCGTTTACCGCTGCTCACGAAAATAAAAGCAAGACAAATTGGTAGCATAGTAAAACACTTGGAATAGATGATTATTCAAATTAAATTTTTTATGTTATACCTAAGGAAGTATTTAATTTAATGAACTTGACAGGGGAGTTGGCTAGTTGCTGACATGATTTGTAACAGGAGCATTGCTCACTCATCAACAAAGAAAAATGTCTAATCGAGACATTTAATAGTTCGAACAACTTTCGCATTCAGACATAAATTCCTCTATTAAATGATATTCAAAAAATAAAAGTTTACCAAACCATTAAAAAAATTAAGACTATGTTCTTTTAAATAAACAGTTTTGGCGTCAAAACAAACTTTCCAGGCACACAATACAGCACACAATTATTTATAAAAGATTATATCAATAAATACACTGCAACAGAGTTATTTTATTCTCTATAACACAATGAAGTACTACAAAAATTATCAATACTGTAAAATAACACCATAAATTCTGAATAGGTTTTTCACTTCTAAAATCTACATATGTAGGTGCAAATTAATAGGGGTTCGAAATTTTTTTTTCTAATGCAATTTGTAAACTTCCCCCATGTCAATTACTATAATATTATTTTGGGAAAACGGAAAAAGAGCAGACTAGAAAACTTCCAAAGTTCTAGTCACATAGCTGTCCACAACTCCGGAACACAATCAATTATTTTTTGTAAACAGCACATTTTAAAAAAATATTTTTTTGAATAACAAAACACATCTAGCATTTAGTTCAATTGTAATACACAAAAATGATTTGTATAAAATTTACTGTTTAGCAAAAGTGATTGGTTATATTCAGAAATTGTCCAGAGTTATATATGCAGAAGTTTTATACTTTCAGGTCTGAAATAAATACGTATAACTAGATCCAATTTGTCCTGTTACATGTCTGTACATTGCAGTCTCTGCATTGTCCTGTACATTGCCGTATTTAAACATAAACCCCCCAAGTATTCTTGAAATGATATTATGATAGTGTTCAGATAATAATAACCTTTATAAAATGAAACCAAACATATCTCAGTTTAAAAGGTTCTTTATTATAGCTTACGGTTCAACGTGAATAGCAATTTTTCTATTTTGAATGAGTTTATAGCTTCTACACACGCGTTATATACGTGAGCGATCACATTTCAAATAATGGATACTTTCTGAAGCATGAAACCATAAACTTCTTCCTAGATAGTATTTGGAAACATAATTAATATTTTAATGGCCTCTATAAAACTTAGCTACAGCATAGCAGTTTTAGTTCAAATGAGTCGCAATAAACCATCATTGCCTACTGTCCTTCGAACATCTTAGAAAAGAGATATGAGGATATGATATATATATATATATAACCTTTAAAAATTATTCTGACAGCTGCGCATGCACGCAAGGTGTGAGTGCACAGTTTAATCCCTCCCACATGTAGGTAGGAATGTTAGCATATTCACACACAACTTCACAAAGACGACAGCAACGCTCACTTTACGATATCACACTGTTCTACTCATTGCATTGCAGTATTTAAACATAATTTTGACAAGAATCAATGTTGACCAGAAAGAGGATATACAAATTATGCCAGAACAAATATGCGATTTCCAATATCAGCGCGATCAGATAGGCGCGACTAGAGGTGCGACATCGATGTTTTTGTAAAAAAGAAAACAAGTAACCTAGAAAGTAACCAAGGGAATGTCCAGAGAATTCGATAACCCTTTCCCACTACCTAAATTTCGATTTTTGATAGCAAAATAATAAGCATGGAGTCGCTTTGTGACCTCAAATGATGAACTTTTTTATTTGTTAACAATAAGTTTTGTTTTGTTTTTACCAAAAAATTATATTTTACATGGAAAATGTTTTTGTCCACGTACGTCAGTAAATTCGCCAACTGTGTGCAATTATTTTTATTTTGCACACGTATGCGATATAGCCTAGAAGTTTTTCGATTAAGTATTTACCCCCAGAAAGAAATAATTAAATGTTAATTTAAATAGTATATAGTCATTGATAATCACAGTTCAAATCGCTTCAATGATAATTTAAGTTGGAATTACTTGACTCGCGTGCATTGAATTGAGCAATAGTTTATTGTGTTACCAAGGACAACGCAAATTTTGATTATTTTTGCTTAAAATATTGTACTGAAAGAAATATGTACTGAGGACGACGAAAATTAATATTTTAAGGTAAATATTTTTCATTAAAAACGTCTACATTCCTGAATGTTTTTTATTAAAAAACGTTGGTTTTTTTGCTTATCCACTGAAAAACTTTTCAGTAAAATATGATTGCCTAAAATATCATGCTGGAAAATAGCATTTACACACATATTAAGTGAAATAAATATTTTTTATATTAAAAGTGTTTCTTTCGTTTCTTTTTCTAAGCATCGATATTTTTCCAACATCGATGCTTCAATTCTGCAACATTGATATATCCAAACACAGATGTTTTGCGTTCGATCTCGCATCCCTACACGCAACCAGAACAAATATGCGCGCTAATCTTTTACAGCCAAGGCGTCACAACTACGTAATTTGTGAAAATATTATTTCCCTGCGAAAATTAGTTTCCTCTGCAAATATTGGAAAATATTACAGGGTACGACTCGTAAAACCGGCCAGTAAAGATACCGAAATGTAATGTTACGTGTTTAATAACGAGGGGCAGTACCTCGATTTAAAAAAAATTTAAATGATTGCTGATGGGGGTAGGTGTCAGGTCTCAATAGCCATTAATAACTCTGGATAATGAGGGAAGAAAACGCTAACCATGGCTATTCCGCAGGTGATAGTAAGATTAAACTTTTTAAATGCTGTACGCATTTGAATTATTGATATTTGTGTGAATTATCTGTTTAAGGAAGATTGTGATGAGTAGGAAAGTTATTACATCAATGTTACATCCAGAAAAAAAAATTGCAACAATACAATTTATTTTCATTACTATCATCAACAAAATAATTCCAATGCGATTTATCCATATCCGCGATAATATGTATCGGTTATAACTGCATTCTGAAAAAAAAAAGCAATAATAATAATAATGCAATGTACATTAGTGCTATTGTCCTGAATATGAGGAATTTTAAACTAATTTTTCTTTCTCGCTTTGCTTTAACCTTCAGTAGCGTCAAGTATTTTTTAAAAATTCAGAAAAATATGTCAAACAGAAAATTCTATGTAGTTTACTGTAATTCACACTCTCAAACGAAAATTAAAATACATCACAATGAAACAAATAAATTAACCAATTTATGTCACATTTTTCTCACTAGAAAATACTAAAAATAAATGATTAATCCTTTTATCTATATAAATAAAGCAATGTGTAAACTGTCCGTTCGTTAGTTAGTTAGTTTGTTTGTCTGTGTCTGCGTAGCTCGCAGACGGGTGATCGTAGACCTACCAAATTTTGTACGGAAATTCTCCATGACAGGTCCCGACACACCTCGAAGCGATTTTTTCAAAATTCGAATTATTTTAAGAGATATCGATAAAAAACGTTTCGCAAAAGGCTAATTTTTGCTTTCCGCCATTTCGTAATTGTAACCCCACAGTGGGAAAAGCGACGATTAAGCTTATCTAGGTTGCCACATTCGGCAATTTTATTAAATGATTCAGACTCTTGAAGTAAAAATAAAAGAATAACGATTTTTTTTTGTCTAGATTATTTGTAAGGTTGTTTTTAAATTAAAATATCGTGTGCATGGGAAATCAGAGCAGGAATGAAATGTTTTATACTCAAAAGAAAAATATTATTTAGAATTTTTCTGAGACTAAAATGTGCAACTTTTTAATTTGGCGAAAAATTAAACGGCTGATGTGCGATTTTCAGGAGATGATTCTAACGCTTGGCGCAATTTATCATAATTTATCGTCTGCTGAATACACCTGAGAATAAGTTTTTCAAATTTTCATTCAGTTGGAATTGTGCATTTTTCTGTGCAGCTTTTCTCCATCTATTAATGACTATGTCATTTTATCTCTCACCCCCTTCATTGAAAATTGTATGAAAAATGTGTCCCAAAAATGCGACATAAAAGTATGCCACATAATTTTACATATACTTAAATACTATTAGTTCACAACAGCTTTAATCTATTGTTACAATATTTCGTAAGCTGTAGAATATGCATCACCAGTATTTTTCTATAAATAGGTTACAATAATAAAAATTTCAACATAGGGTTACCAGGCGAAATACTCGAAAGATGCCAGATAAAATGACATAGTCAATTAATATCGTTTTAATATGGCAATAATGAAACTAAAAAATTAGGGGGTTCAGGGGGGGGGTGTCTCCCCCTGACGAGGCTCGAACAACCGAGGTTTTTCTAATGTATTACATCCAGAAAAAGGATGTTAGAAATACCAATTTTAATTTTGTTTAATCACACTCATGAATAATGATATACTTTCCAACTTAATGAAATAAGGAACGATAATAGGGAAGATGGATTACAATACGCTTTTAATATATAACACTTTTGTGCGTATTTAAAATCTGAAAGTGTTTCAGATTTTCTTACTTTTCTTTTCCTTTCTGTTTTTTGATAAAGGCCAATATATCCAGAAGCTCTTCAGAATTATATAGGACGAAAATAATGTGTTCCTTTTTGTAGGTTTTTATCATTTAACCATCTTATTTTTGTAACCAGGGGCGGCCCGACACAGTAAGCATCGCATCTGGGCGCCGGCTTCGAAGGGGCGTCATTTCGAACACAAAAACTAAGTAGAGCATAAAAGGGGGCATCTTTTTTATATTAGCAGGGGGCGACACTTACCGTAGGGCCGCTGCTGTTTGTAACCATCTTAATTTTAAATTCCATTCAGAATCTGAGAGATTTCAGTGCCAAGGAAGCCGGTGAGGAACAGGATTCTCTCCGAACAAGATTTATTAAGATGGCGAACCAACTGGTCGCCGGAGGCGGCTAGTTTCATATAATTGCAGTCGCTTGTGAAGTACGCAATAAGTTAAATTATTTCACCTATGGAACTGGCTGATTCATGTAGATGTCTTACTAATGACTGACTAGTGAATTAACTTATGCAAAAGTTTGTTTATCGATAAATTTTAGGAAATTTATTTTCTTGCAACGTGATTTCTACGATTATTAATAACTTTGTATCTACCTTTATACAGTACAAATTTACTCTTCTAATATACGATTAAAAACATAGTGTTTATAAATAAATGTAAAATCACGCAACTTAAAACCAAACCTTACCTATCATTAAAAAGTTATCGAACTTCCCTACTTAGTTAGACATTGCCATGTCTTTTCAACTCACAACTGTGCTGTGAAATTTTGATCATTTCAGTAGCCTGTGAATTAAATTAATCGCTATTTATGGGGCCCCTCATTTTCTCTTTGCAGACTTAACGATTTCCGATTCTGGGAGATAATATTATCGTGAAGAAAGTGACAATACATAGACGACATACCAAAATGCTTATGAATAGATAATGCTTTTTTAAAAGTCATGAATTTTTGCGAAATAATGATTTGGCGATATTAAATTATACCTGGTTTGAAGATTCATAAAATAACTTCCCACTGACATTCGTTTATTTGCAATGCAGTTTAAGTGTATGTTCAACGTTATTAAGAAAAAGGTTGATTCCCAATTGAATATTTTTAAGTCTATAAACAGTTTGCAGTGACGATACAGTGGAGTCTTGACTTACGCGAGGAACGTGATCCCTGACACCTTGCCTAAGGGATAATTTCGTATTGTAAAATTGAGTACACGTAAACGACTTTTTGAAATACTCAACAGTTACTTTAGACACTTTTAAGCACCCCTTAAACCATTTTATACCATTCCCTTACTTTAAATTACCATTTCCTACATAAAGTAATAAATTAAGACTGGGACGGTTTCGGTGCTTCCGCCTTGAATGGTGATACGAGAGGTGGAGTACAGTTAGCTGATTGGTCTCTTCTTCTGAAACAAATCACGACTTACCCACTTAAGTTGTTGAATTCAGCAATCAAACGAAAGCTAATTTCAAGAGTTCTTCGACTTGGAAAGTGAAAATACAGAAACATGAAATAAGCAGACTAAATATTTTTTGATTATCTAACTTCTTGACCATTTCCAAAGCATTTACGGGTGTTAGATCTCGAAAAGGAAATTAATTGTATGACTTTTTACAAACAGTCATGAAAGTAACGCCAACGATATCCGAGTAGTAAATTGTGAAAGGCCCAAGGCGGTCTTTCAAGTGTTGGGTACCACTTAGGAACTTTACCTCCATATTTATACTTATATAAATTGATTCCAAAATTTGTTCATATCTCTTATCTTTGCTTATATTGTTATTTCATTTTTATGTTATACATATTACTCCTTTCTTATTTACATTGTGTTTATTATTATTATTATTATTATTATTATTATTATTGTTATTTGTTTTTGGACTTGACCATGCCTCACAAGGAGGGCCATTTATTTAATACTTAAAAGAAGGGACTGTAAATTACTAAACCGGTAATGTAGCCTTAAAAGGCATGGGTGGTCCATACAATACAAGTTTGTCATGTCAGGACCCAATTCAAGAGCATGCATATATATACAAATCATCCTGTCTTATACTAACTACATGTTTGAAGTAAAGCTTTTAATTTTCAGTATATCACAGATCAATTTTGCTTTTAATAATACAGATAATTTTTTACAAAATCCAGTTCGGCACTAAAGGTCTATAGATACAAGATTCAAATCAAATTAATCGCTGATTTCTTGCAATAATCAGTCCTTTCCGTTATGCTAAGATACTTCCAGCGAACAATTACAAGCACTAATAAGGAACTTGTAATTATTATATGAAGAATCTCATATGCATTTTAAAAAGTTTCCTGCCAAATTATTTGAAAATTAAACAGGAACTGGCAAGAGCTTAGTAAAAATGTCTCCAGTTACTGAAAATCGATTTCAGAAAGATAAGGCGACTCCTCTTGGGTATTTGCAGGCTATTGATTACAGTGTTTTCTAAAAAGTGTTGCTAAGTTGTTCCATAATTGATTAAAATTTACGAACTATTCACGTAAGCATTCGTATTCCGGAACTTTTTAACAATTTATCAGCATTGCCAAACATCATTTTAACAGTTTTAGAAAATATGGAAATACATGGTAAAGCAGTGACATTTCGCTACTTTTATGTGCATACATAAATAGTAATTCTTTATATTTTAGAAAAAAGGAAGGTATGCTGTTTTTACCATTTAAGTTACAGCTACATCATTTTGATCATTTACGCCCAGTTGACTGCTCGATGGCAGCAGTCAGCGTCACTGCTCAACGAAATCAATTTAAAAGCATAAACAGCTTTTGAAAAACGCATGCATAATAGCATTATAATAAGCTGATAGTGCGATTGTTTTTAAATGTTCTATTTCTGTAATCAACTTACCTAGGTCACATGACTGTTCGAGGGCTAAGTCATGTGACCTCTAACAATTTCTAAATAGTTTCATTTTATATTATGCATTTGGAAATTGCATACGTACTGCGAATGTAAAGTATCCCCCTTGCACTCAAGAGATGCTTCTCACTCACTGTTTCATGCGAAATCTTAAATCCGTAGCTATCAACGGGTAGGGATTAACCACTCTTTTGTTTGCAGTAGATGTTTTTAGTGGCTTTCCTAATCAGGAACAAACACATGAGGCAATTTTAATGATTTGGCAAAGTCAAATATTATTGTTAACAAAAAGTGGTTTGTTGCATTCCATTCGGCGCAATCAATCAACACTTAAACTAAGAAAAAGTAACAGCTACAACGTTTCTAAACATTGACATTATCTCAGGGTCACACTTACGAGATTTCTTTGATAAAATAGAACTATTAAATATTTCTGGTAAATTTTCTCACCTAGCAAAGTTTTAATAACTTGAGATAAAAATTCAATTTTATGACAAGTTCCACTTTTTAATCTTAACTAATTAGATAATTTGATAAGGAAATTGATTATAATGAATAAGTTTGCGTAATAAAGGTTTTATAATTCAATTCCTAATTTAAAATATTTTCTAGTATTTGAAATAATCACCAGAAATTTTAAATATTTATAGTTTATGAAAAATTAAATTGTGATGACTTCAATTTAGGTGGCGTTGTAATAGCGTCAAAGTTCCAGTGTTTCGGCATTCTATACGTAGGAGGTGCTTGGTTGAGTAAAAGCGGCTTCGGTGAAATCGGAAGGGTTGGCAAGTGTCTATTGTATGTTACGTCAGCCACGCATTCGGAGACCACGGAGTAATATCTGAAAGTAAATCCTGTTTCACATGTGCAGAATGAGACATACAGTATAACTAAGGTGACCATATGTCCCGTTTTGAACGGGACAGTCCCGTTTTTAGGTGGCTTGTCCCGTTGTCCCCAAGCACAGCTTCGGGACACCGTAATGTCCCGTTTTTAGAAAATGTCCCCTCCCTTGCAATGTCCCGTTTTTAGAAAGAGAGCAACCCACGGAAACGATTTCTATGAAGGCCGCTAAAAATCTAAAATCATCCAACGGCAGTGTCTAAAAAGAAAATAAATTAAAAAAAACCTGACCTCCATCTTTCCCTTCTCGACACGCTAAGGTCGGGGGGGGGGATGTATTGTTTTGGTGTTTGTTCTTTTAGTGTTCATTTTTTGGTCAACTATTTCAATTTATTTAATTTTTATTTCTTTTTTTTTAAAGTCATGTTCCTCTTTTGCTTCTCCCCCTCCCCGATCTCCAATTTATTTTCCCTTTTCACTCTGGTTTTCTATGAATTTTTTTTTCCTTTCGAATGACAGCTTCCTTTGACAGCTTTCGAATGACAGCTTCTGTGTGTCCTTTTGTTTACATTTCTCACTTTCCTACCTTCCTGCCTTGTGTCAGTATTTTGATACTAACATTAACGCAAGCTTTTTTGCGCATTTTCTCAACAACTAAAAGATACCCATACAAGGGTGAATTAAATGAGGGGCGACCGCCCCCCGAGAAAAAAGGAATTAATATAAAAGATCCTATTTTACTTCCATAAAATGGATGTATGTGTTAATCTTGTCTTGTATGTGGGGGGGATTAGTTTGTCGGGGGGGCTAACCGCCCCCCCCGACAAACTTGCATTAATTCGCTACTGTACCCAGTCCTGTAAATTCAGTCTCCCTACAGTATTACTTTAAAAGCAGCAGATGTCCGGTTTGGAGGAAGAAAATAAATACACTATTGCAAAATGTCGTAGATGTCCCGTTTTCAAGGAAAAAATAAATGGTCACGTTAAGAATAACTGCAATAATGCGAAAAGAATTATTAATAATTAAACATGTGATCAACATCACAACCGTATAAATTAACTTTCGTATGTTCAAATTGTATACATTGTGTTTCGTCAGCATGTCAAAATAACTGAACAGATTTATCATCAAAGTAACACTCAAACCATTTTTACGACACGTTTAACCGCATCATACAAATCGTTAAATACGAACTAAACACTCAGAGCGTATAATGACACCATAACGATTTCCAATGCCATTATAATTACACCTTGCTACTCTCTAGGGTAAGATTATTGGTAGCGGCAAAGATGCAATGGAACTCTTTGCAATGAATTTATTTTCACAAAACTTTTCCTTATAATATTTTTTGGGGAAGAAAGTTGGAGAGAAAATTAATAATAAATTTCTTAATCATTGATAACCGATATGAAAATACCATCATAAGTTCAGATAATTGTTTCGCTGAGTTGAGAAAAAAACCCTTTTTCCAGAAATTTTATTTGCAGAAATCAATGCAAAACTTATTTTCCCGCTATAGAAAGCAAGGTGTTCATTACTATTAATCCGATCTACATTTTATACACTTAATGTTGTCCCTTTTCAAAAATAATATTTAACTGCATTTATTTAATTCATGCATGAACACACGATATTTGGGATTTCAAAAAATGGTTTGGGAATAATTTGAGTTTTGTTCTCATGTTTTAGAAGTGTTCAAGATAAAAATATTAATGACAAGTGTAATCTAAATACTTTAAATTTAATGGTAATTCCTGAATAATATTTTTTGCTTAAAGCAACCAGAAGACCCATTAGAAGATTCCTTACTGTACTTTCAAGAAAGAAACAAAAACGTGCTCGTGTCTGAGTGGTAAACTATTTATAAATTAGCCATGTCTTTAATAGGTGGAATGACGGCTGTAAGCATGAGTTGAAATACAGCAATGCCCCGATTATTGACGAATGGATGATCCAGTGTGGATTATCCCCGTATGCCTCAGCAAGAAAAAAAAGCAAGAAAATCTCAAACACTTTTAGATTTTAAATACACTCGAAAGTGCTATGTATTAAAAACTTATCATAATTTATGAGTCGTCCCTATTTTTCCTCTTTATTCCATTAAGTTGGAAAGTGTATCATTATTCATGAGTGTGCCGTATTTTTCTTCCTTGTTCCATAAAATCCATCTTTGGTATCGAAATCTAAAAATCGCCTACGAAAACAATTTTACAATCTTCGCCAAGTATATTCCAACCATACTTCTCCATTTTAAATATTGTTTTGAATGTGCATCATACTCTATGAATGTGCCATCTTTTCCTTCCTTGTTCATAAAACACCTCTTCGGAATTGAAATCTATATTAAAATCGCCCACCAAAACTGTTTAACAATTTTCGCCAGGCAGAGTAAAACTATACTTCACCTTTATAAATGTCATTTGGAAAATGCATGATAATCTATGAGCATACTGCGATTCCCGCTTTAACGTCCCAACTCTCGCCAAGGTGGCGATAACTAAACATATGCAGATACCATGATGATTTTTCTCTTTATGTGGCAACCGTATTTAGAAATATAATGATTTGGAACAACATAAGTACAGCATTCCGTTTTTTATATATTTATTTTGGGTTGCCAATTAATGCAGTTTTAAAATTAAGTGTCTACAAATTCCGTAACTGTTGCGTTTATCGCTAATTTCTTCATTTTAGTTTTCATCTAGTTTTTTTGGGAGAATTTAAACTTGTGCACAACTCCTAGAGACCCATCACTGCAAAGCTCGCCAAAGTGCGGCGATTATTTAGGTTGGCACGTTACAATGGGAATCAACTCTTTGTTGTACCATAAAACACATTTTTGGAATCGAAATTTATCTTAAAATTGCCTACTGAAACTGTTTTAAAACCGCCAATAATATTTTAACTATCCTCCACCATTTTAAATACTGTTTGAAAAGTGTATCATAATCTATGAGTTTACAGCGTTTTCCTTCCTTGTTCCATAAAACACTTTGGAATGGAAATTTATATTAAAATCGCCTACTATAACTATTGTACAATCTTCGCCCGTCATTTTCTAACTATGCTCGTAATGTATTTATAATAAATTGTCGCGTTTTGGTACTAAACTTGGCGATCAATTATCAAAAATTGCAAACCTTGTGCGACTTTCAACATTTTATTACCCCCCCCCCTCCTCCACGTGCCCTGGAAGCACATTTGAAAGGATCTTCACTATGACAGTTCATATCTACACAACCTGTCTACAAGATCGCGTAGACAAAAATGTCTAGACAAAATTCTGGGGTTGAGCAAAATAGCATCCTAATGCTAAAAAAAATTAGTGATGAATCTCAAAAGATAAAAGAAAAAACCCAAGCCAACAATAGTGAAAATAAAATACGCCCTATAGTTCAGAGGTCCAATATTGTTGACTTTAACGACCCGAGCGGGCAAGTTTGTGGATCCACTCTTTTTACAGCTCCATTGTCTCAAAATCAAAGAGCGAATAAACGTCCACTTCCTTTCCCCCATCTGTCAATAGTTGTTATTTGAAAACACAGCTAAACTATTAGCTATAGTTTTCAAAAAGAAGCTATAGCTTTTATGAAGATCTAATCATCAAGTAAATCTTGAACAAGTTGACACACAGGTTTTTTTCATAAAAAAATATAAATCTTTTTAAAATTTCTGGTGGATACTACAAATAAAAGAAAAATAATCTTAAATTAAAGATAAAAATTAAAATACTTTTCTGATGCAAAATAATTCATTGTGATCTAATTCTGTATTATATTATACAATTAGTGATGATCAAAAATCGTCATTTGTCGTGAAATTAATTTTTCTATCTTTAATCATTAAAGATAGAAAAGTTTTATGAGTGAGAAAACTCACCACATATTTAAAATAAATATACTTTATGAAATTAAAACTGTGATGACGTGTTCTAAGAAGGTTACTAATAACGTCAAAGCTTCAGTCGTTAGGCTTATCTGAATTAATGTTTTTATGTTGCATAAATTTCGCCATCACTTTGAATGTATCTCTAGCTATACATTTTGAAATTTTTAGCACAGATAATATCACTGTGACCTTTTGTGACCTTAAAAAGAACTCGCAAAACGATCACGGCACAGCTTCGACGTCCCTGTATAAGTTTACCTATAGTACACCAAATGAAAACAATTTCTCTCTGTTTATGCATGCATTTGTCTATTGCCACCCAGGTGGTGTAGTGCCTAAAGAGAAATTTTATCACGCCTTGATTCAGAGTTCGACCTCTGGCTTGGGTTTAGATGTTAACTCGTCTGTCTCTTCACAGTGGGTTATGTTGGCATCCCATAACAGAATGGTCAATACCTAGGATCATTGTAGTGATGATTGCCTGTTATTAAAACAAAATAAAATAAAATAAAAATATTGTATTTATTTATTTACTTTTTGCTGAAGAAGGATGAATTTTTACTCCGGCCTAATTCTAAAATCTTTATGTATCAAGGAAATACAATATCTGGTTCCTCAATCCCTCCCGAGCGAGGGTTATTGCACTCGGGATGTGATTTTCAAGTAACTTATATAATATGCAAAAATTAAACAGGAAATGGTACGACCTTGGTTAAAATGTCTCAAGTTATTAAAAATCGATCTCAGAAAGCTGAGGCAACTCCTTCAGGACTTTTTTCGGGTTATTTACGGTGCTTTCTAAAAAAGTATTGCTAAGATTGCCCATAATTGTTTAAAATTTACTAGTTATTCACGTAAGCAGAGCTGCCAAGTCTCCGGCTTTTTCCAGGAGATTTCCCACCACAATTTTTAGACAGCTTTATTTTATGTTAAAAATTATTGCTTATCATAAATTTGTAAGTAAAAATTAGTGGTGAGAAATCTCCCGAAAAAAGCCGGAGACTTGGCAGCTCTGCGTAAGTATTCGTATTCCGAAACTCTTAACAATTTATCAGCATTGACATACATCATTTTAACACTCTTAAAGAAAATGGAAATACAACGGAATTTTTGCAAACCAGAAAAATACAAAAATCAAACGCTTTACAGATCATTGCTAATTTTCAGGCAAATATCAAAATAGTTTTCTCTTAGAAAAACAAAAATCTGTTTGGGCGAACTGTTCAAGTGATTATAACATCCGAAGCACCACGATTTTGGTTAACTGTGCAGACACGTAAATAGATTACAGTATCCGACTTGGAAGTAAATAAATTCCGCAGAGCCTCGAGACGTCATTTCAATGAGATTGAAAACCTTCCCTCGCTGTCTCCTGACAAAAGAAATACTTTACAAAAAACTTTTTCAATTATTCCGATTTCCTGCAGAAACCGATGTTTTAGAAGAGGGTTTCCGTATGGGTTATCTCCGAAGAAGACGTTTTATCGCTCGTTGTAAATAGAAAGTGGAGGAGAAATCTAATTCAAATAAGAAGAAATCGATTTTAATGTTGTTTTCTTTCTTTTTCTTGGAAGGGTGTTTTATTGGATTCAGTTTGAATAAAATTTTATGCGTATCAGGTCGTATCTTCCTGTAGATCCTGATAAATAAGGTCTCAGAAAAAACGGAGACATCTCGTGAATGTTCATTTAATCGAAAGTGTTAATAGAAAATTCCATCCCCACCTTGCCTGAGTGGATAAGACACTTCACATGGTAAGCGGCTGAAGTGTGAAGGTCCCGCGTTCGGACCTACCGCACAGCTGTCGATCTATCGATCTGATGTTTGGTCAGTTTTCTCTAGATGTAATGGGAATAAGCGTTTGAACCCTTCAAAATGTCCTCCAACCTAGGCAATCTCCCCGTAGGCAGATGCCCTTTGTGTAATCTTGAGATAATACAAATCATCAAGCATTAATTAAAAATTTTAAAAATAACTACATGAATGGTGTTTTTTTACACTTAAGATTGATTTGGAAAAAAAACTGTACATAGCTACCATCCTCTATAGTTTTTTTCCGGAATATTAGTCGCCACTATTTTCTGTCAGGCTTACTAAACTTAATTAATTCTTTTCCCCCTTATAATCCAGAAATTTTTTTCACCAATGGTAAGCCTCTGGCAGGGAGGCATTGGTCTCTCTATTATGGGGACACGATGACAGATTCGCCCAGTTGGGGATCAAACTACTTTTAGAGACTACCTGTGAGTAATCTTCTAGGGAAACCAAGCATGTCCGCGGCTATGCGTGTAGGGTGGTTATAATTAAACTTCGCCTATGAACAGTGCTCTATGGCTAAAATGGGCTAACGGATAGTAACCAATATTTACTATACATGATAGATGATCAAGGAATTTACAAAAAAAAAAAATGAGTTGAAAAAATGTCCACTAGGTGACGTTTTGCATAAAAAACGGCAAATTTAATGATGACTAATTCGAAATATACAAGCAACAATAGTGTTTTGGGCAGGCACGTATTCCCCCCTCGGGGAAACCGGGAAATTTTCCTGTAGGCTGGTCACTTTCACATGTATGCCGTAAAATATGATGTGTATGTTTGTTCTGAATGAAATGTAAGTGGTCTGCCGTTTATGTATATTTCCGGGGACAGTGTGATCAGTTGTATTCGGCGCTTTTTGGGGCATTTATTCACTACTTTGGGAAATATTTGAGCTGATTTCAATATGCAAAGTGCCATCTAGTGGTCATTTTTTAAAATAAACATTTTAAAAATCCCCTCGTGTACAGTCTATATGCCAAATTTTGTAGCAATCTGCTCACCGGTTACAGCCGCAGAATGCTGTTTATAGGGGAAGTTTATTTATCACCACCCTGATTTTATTTTCCACGATACTCCAAAATACAAATTTGAAAAGTAACAAGCCAGGTCAATAAATCTTTGAAATTCGGAATACCTTTACTCTGCAACTTCCGGAAAAAATTCTTCAGCACAAAGTCGTGGTGTTCAATGCGATAAGGCATCATTAGCGCCAAGGGAAGACAATGTTTCAAAAGCAGTCTTTAGGCGTTTCCCAGAAAAAAACTGTTGGCGAGATTTGCACCTGGCTAACAGAAAAAAGCCGAAGTTTGTCACCACATAAGTTAGTAAATTGCATCGTTATACTAATAAGAAACTTAAATACAAAGGAAGCATTAGTCAATGGAACAGGAATGCGCATCAAGTTTATACATCCTAATGCTATTGATTGCGAAGTTTGAACTGACTGACTGACTGAAGAACAGTCATATGTGAGCATGATAGCGTAGGTCGCTTTATCTCCAGTGATAAGGGATAGCATCTCGTGGTGATTACCTTGAGGTGTTAAGTTTGAGCTAGAAACGCAGGCAATAAAATAATTTTAATTCCACTTGTAAAATATTCTGGTACTATTTTACCATATCTTCTCAAAAAACTCAATTTCCAAATATACCTGCATCAGTGATACGCCTCAGCAAGTAGAATTAAATCACTCTACTTTTTAAGATTTTATAACTCCAAACATAATAGGCCTTTAGCCGAGGACAGGTCCGGGCTCAATTTTCGGAGGGGGGCCACTAGACTTTTTAGATTAGCTTAAATTGTTCAAAATGCAAACTGAATGTATGACATCCAAGGTCGGTAGAGGGAGATGACCCTATGACCCACTCGCTGGAGCTTAGCAAAGCATTTAGCAAATGATTTAGCTGGTAGAGATGGCCAATGATTCGATGAGTCGAATGAGTGATTCGAATCTTGGTACTGAGTGGCTCAGTCTTTACACTCACTCTATACTGCTTCGAATCTCAAGCCCTCAACTGTGGGGAAATACATTCCAAGTTCGAAGGGAAGGAAAACTTATTTTCCCTTTGCCGGTCCCAGAGATTTTCCCTTACTCTTTCAACTCTTTTCGACTCTTTACGACTCTTTTCGACTCTGAGTGGATAGATGATTTGAAACAGCAAATGAGTGGGTGTGGCTGAGTTGGTCACTGAGTTGGTGCAGCAACGAATCTTTACTGATTCAGTGTTTCGCTCTGTTTCGGTGATTGTATACGATCGTTGAGATTTGTTAGTTTTTCGAATCTTCTATCGACTCAGAGTCGAAAGGAGTCGAAAAGAGTTGAAAGGATGTTTCATTTAATTGGAGGGTTTTTTTCGAATCTTCTATCGACTCAGAGTCGAAAGGAGTCGAAAAGAGTTGAAAGGATGTTTCATTTAATTGAAGTTTTTTTTTCGAATCTTTGGTGTTTCATTTCTTGGTTGGTGGTCGGATTTAAAGTTTCATCTGTCTGTGGGTGTGGAGTGGGTCGAACATCGTTTGCTTTTGGCGGGGGGCATAGGCGTTACTTCCTAAGGGCAAGAGGGGTCAATCCCCCCCCCCGAAAAAAAAATTAAGAAAATTCAAGTATCAGAGCTATTTATAATAACGATATTTTCTACAATCGGAAACATTTTGTCACCCCATCCAAATATTACATGCCAATTTACGCCAATGCTCGTGGAAGAGCGGGGGGTGTCTCAAAGTTGTTTAAACCTTTTTCCCTCGGGGGTACTCCCTCCTTCCAACTTGTCTGGCTGGTTTAATATTTGTTTAAAATTTTTCTGAAACATCCCTTTTCTACTTTTAACTTCAATATATGTCCCCCTGCCCCCACCCTCAAAAAAAAAAAAAAAAAAAAAAAAAACGGAACGTTAAGTTTACATGGTGGCGGGTTTTCATGTGAAGGGAAATAGAATGAAATAAAGTTAGGATTGTGCTTGTCACTTTTAATGAAGGATACAGGGCGTATTAAGCGCTCTCACAAAAGGACTTTGTAGTAAGCAAAATAACATTTCGCTTTATTGCTGCAGATTTCGTTTAAGATATTTTTTTTTACCTTGTTTGTCGTTTAAGGGAATGATTTTATTTTCTTTCGTAATTCAGAGAAATACAAAATAGGGTCTAAAGCAGTGGCGTAGTTAGTGTTATTGACAGTGGCGTAGCCAGGATTTTATTTCGGGGTGGGCTGGGTATCAAATTTAAAGATAAAGTTCAATTGTAAGCTAAGTAAAGGGTCCCATTTTTTGGGGGGGGGGCAGCAGCCCCTCAGTAGGACTGGGCCAAAAATCGATAAATATCGACATATCGGTTTTATTTCAACATCAAATATCCGATATTCCCATTTTCATTTCAGTGAAATCTCGAATTCGATAAAGGTCAAAAATACAGGCCGGCCAGGGGCGTAGCCAGAAATTTTTCATGGGGGGGGGTTATGACTACTGCAACTCATATATATGTATACGTGTGTATGATAATGTAGTGAAGAATATACATTTTGTATGGCAAAAAATTCCACATGGGGGGTTATGACCCCCCCTAACCTCCCCCCTTGGCTACGCCTCTGAGGCCGGCGATAAGAAAATCCTGAGATCAATACTAGCTTCTGATGCTTTTGCTACTGCTTTCTCTCCGTTGATGACGATGCCGGATCGCGGAAAAAACAGCTCCATGGTTTATTAGTCTAATTACCATAATTAATTAACGTATATCTCGGAAACTATCCACCGGAGCGCGTTTTTATTGATTCTCGACCCCCCATAGACTCAACACCCCATCGATACTTAAAATTTCGAATGCTTTGACACCAAACTTAACCTTTTAATCTTACAGGCCCAGGGGGTCATACGAAGCTCCCCTATATTTTCAATTTGGGCATTTTAAACACTAGCCTCCTTCGGCGGCATCTCCAAAGCCTGGAAACCATCCCAGAGCCAATTTCTACATGTTTGCAGTCCTTTTAAGCCTCAATCATGGTTAATTAGTCTAATTACCATAATTAATTAACGTATATCTCGGAAACTATCCATCGGAGCGCGTTTTTATTGATTCTCGACCCCCCCCTTAGGAACCCCATCGTTGCATAAAATTTCGAATGCTTTGACACCAAACTTAACCTTTTAATCTTACAGGCCCAGGGGGTCATACGAAGCTCCCGTGTATTTTCATTTCGGGCAGTTTAAACACTAGTTTTACTCGAGCAAGGAGAGAGAGAGATGCTAACTGCCCGAGACTCAGCGGAGAAGAAACCCGATGAATGGGTGAAGGGTGTTTAAATAGTACGGCTTTCGGCGCAGAGAGAGGGAAAATTTCTTTAGTTGTTTTATTGATTCAAGATTCGAATCACTGATTCGAATCATCGAAGTAGTGAGTGGGTCGAGATTCGAATCAGTAAAATGAGTCGAACCGCCCATCTATTAGCTGGAGCATTTAGCAAAAATAATAGAGTTTTTACAAAAACACCGTCTTCACAGAAAAGTGTGGTGGTTGTAAAGTGAAATTGTACAAAAGTGGTCACTGAAAATAGATAGTCTCTTAGTCAAGGTGGTCACTTTACTAGGGTCCAGTGTATATGGAATGGTGAGACATTATTTGACAGAAAAACTTTATTCACACTCAAATTAAAAAAATTAATGTTTTATGGTCGAATTTCGACCACTGGCAGACAACTAGTACATTATTATTGAAATGTTTAATGTGATTAATTTTTAGATGAAAGCAAATACACTAAAATAACAAAATCTTTTTAATTACTGAATTCAGATCAGAAATATTTATTTATGATGTACTTGAATCAGTAAAATACATACTGCTGTAAAGAAATATCATGTATTATTAAGATTAATTTAATTTAGAAATCTAACTATTATTTTTTTTTGAGAAGATGACAAATTTTAGTAAGTATACAAAAGTCTAAACAAATTTATAACAAAGATATTTATATATCATATACCACATATATCATTTAAAAACAAACGCGTAGTAAAATGGTATGTTATAAAATTCAATTTTATTTAAAAGTATCATCTTTCTTTTAAGCTACTCTGAAAACAACTCGTCGAAATCAACTGAAATTTTTATTTTAAACGAATTCACTTACTTTTTCACTAGAAGCCAGATTTAAATCTTTTCAAGAAAATAACCTTCCTGAGTCCTTGCTCTAAAATTTTGTATTCTGCTGAAAATCGAAGTAATTGGAAAACTTTTTTTGAACTATTTGTTCTGTCAAGGTAAGAGGCTGTAGATCTTCTGCAAAGATTTAACAGACAAGTTACTGCCATAAAAGTTTCTTTCCTGGAAATGCAACTTTTGAAAGGTCTTAAATGTAGACACTTTTTGGCATACTCTAGTAAAATGCATAGAGCAGTTTTATGAATACCTAACTAAATTGAATATTTTGTGTACTGCAATGAAAATATGCATTCTATAGCAATTTCAGAGACATTTACTCTTCCTAAATATACTTACTTATCTTTCTTCATTTCTTATTCTTCAATTCAGAAACAGAGTTTTGACACTTGTCTACAACACGCAGTTGACTGATTGACTGAAAACGGTTTTAAAGGAGAGCCGTAGGAGAAGCCCACTTATCTCCAATGTGTAATTAATAATCTTGTGGTAAGGTAGGGTCAAAAGCCTGTATCAGTACAGATCAATCATGAACATAAAGAAGGTGAGAGAAGGAAAGGAAGATAAGACAGGGTCGAAAACAGACAGGGCGGTCTTGGGCAACACCTCCTACATATAGAGAGCCTAACAACTGAGACTTTGACGTCATCACTAGGCCTTCACGTGATGACGTCATCACAGTTTTACCTTCACAAAGTAAAACTATTTAAAATTTCTGGTGAGTGCTACAAATCTTAGAAAATATCTTAAATAGAAAAGTAAAATTGAAATACCTTTCTCATACAAAATTATTCATTCCGATCTATTTCCTTATCATATTATCTAGGTAGTCATGGTTAAGAACTGCGATTTCTCAAAAAGTTATATTTTTTTATCTCAAATTATTAAAACATTGTTATTCATGAGTAAATTCACCAGAAACTTTTTATAGTTTTATTTTGTGAAAATAAAACTTTTAATTGCAGCCCTAATGATGACGTCAAAGCTTGGTGACGTACAAGTTGTTAGGCTTTCTTTATCTAGGAGGTGTTGCCTTGGGCCTCTTCCTGCTGCATGCCTCAGAAACATCGTAATTGGGGTACTCGGCCACGATTTCATTGAGGAGAGTTATTTAATGTGCTGTAGTATTTTACAGCTGTCTTGCAGATGTGCTGAAGGAGCATCTTAATGCGAAGGTCACGGCGAATGGTGGAATTAGCGAGAAAGTGGTGTCCGTTACGAATTTTACGTAAATGTGGCTTTGTTTTTGCTCTAGTTTGTCAATGGAAGATTTAGCAGCATAGTCCCAAACCGGTGCAGAACAGGCAGCAGTTAGTCGTATAAATGATTTATAAGGAAGAGTCTTATTATGATGAGAGACGTTTTGCAAACGATCGTGGTAAGATTATAGTATGCACTATAGTCATTCTACCACGAGCAGAAGAGATGAGCCGCTTCCAACAAAGGGGGAGATCAACAGTGACGATAAGGTACTTGACTGGGTGACCCTAGACTGATGGTGTCACAGCCGTCAAACAGATAATTTATTGCTATGTAAACTATCTGGTGTTTTTATCGCTATGCTTTTTTTCCAAATTTCTATTACAATTGTACCACAATAGCAGCAAGTAAATATTCTAACGCGAACTATTTACGAATGGAACCGTAGATTATGTTGTAACACTAACACCCGTATTCACGAAACTTTCTACCAGCTGGTAACAGCCGGATTACCATAGAATCGGATGGTTAAAAAAAAATGGTATTCACAAGGCCAAATCGGCTGGTTACATCTCGTTTTTAACAGACGAATGTAACCAGCCGAATTCGGGTGGTTACCGGCCTGTTACATTCGACGCATGCGCTGTGAGGCTCTAGTCTGTTAACAAACATGGCGGACTACAGCGCTGTTGAAGACAGAAGATATGGAAATTTTAGAATTTGTTGATAGATTTGTAAAATTTATGTGTGTGGAGAAAGTAAACGGTTTAGAAAACTTGTGTGTCAAGGATTTTCCAATACATTGCCATCAAAGTAAGTAAACGGCAAACAGGAGAGAAAGGAAATGTTTTAAATTTACAGCAAACGTGCCAATGACATTATGGCCCTGCGGTAAAGCGAGCGATTGACAAGCAGTACTTCCAGGGTTCTGGCCTCGCTGCGGCCAAAGTTTCCGCTCTTTCTCTCTCTCTCTTTTTTTTTTTTTTTACATCTCTTAGAACATCTAAAAATATCTAAATTGTTTTGGTCTGTTCTATTTTATATATATATTTTACCATGAAAATGATATCATTTATTATGTAAATGTAATTTATGAAATTTAATACAATATGTTTTTACCGACGAAAAAACAACTAGTTTTTGGTTAAGTAATTTCAACGACATCCGTTCTAAAGTTCCATTAAATACTAAAGAAATAATAAACACTCAAAATCTTATTATGCGGTTTAACAAATTTGTTTACTTTTATTTCACTCAAAATCTATTTACATCTGTTATTTGACTTATAAAAATCAGGAATGCATAAGCAGCATTTTTTTTTTTTTTTTTTTTACTTTGAAACGGTGAAAATATTATATTTAAAATTAATACTAAATTTCCAAAAATATGATCTTTAAAAATCCAAGAAAAATACGATGGCCCAAGATATAATAATAATATTTATAATTTTAGTTATTTTTTTTGTACTAGATTATATATTTATATTCTTTTGCAACATTTGTTTTGGGACGTATAAAATTCATCAACTGCTCTTATATATTACTAGCAGCGTGCCCGTACTTCACGGTAGGAAACGAAAATTTTCCTTACATGTGTAATTCGAATTAATTCCAGTGATGTGGAATCTAAAAAAGAAAAAAAAAGGCAAAATTAATTTACACTAGACATAAAGTTTGCGTCATGAGTACTTACCACTCATGATAAAAATTACCACTCATACTGGCATCATTGCAATATAATGACTCAAAAAACTACGTCAGTGCCATTCGCGATAAAAAAAAGTGAAAGGCTTAACGGTTTGCAGAGTACTCCTTGACTTTCAAAATGTCTTATTTCTACATAACATTGTTTTTTAGGTTCAAGTTGTAGTATTAAATACCTAAGACACTACATGAAATGGACAACCATTTATTGTAAAATAGCTGCTCACCCGCTTTTACTATAGGACGAAGTGAATATTTTACTAAAATCATATCTGCAGAATTTCATTTTTAAAAAGTTCAAGTAATCTCCTCTGTAGAAATTACTGCGGGATATAGTAACTCAAATTAGAATTACTTATGATTCAGTTGGTTGTAAGACAACCGTTGAAAAAGGATAAACAGAACACTTTTAATTTCATGAAATATTTATTGTCGTGGTATATTGTGATTTATTCATATTATCCTTACACACACAAATCTACCATTACTACCTAACTATCTATCTTCGCTTCTCCCTTTACAAGGCTCGATTAAAAGAAACAGCTTAGATTATTTGGCACCAATGGAAACTTTTTATTCTATGACGATTCTTTGCAATTTACGCATTAGCATAAACAATAATCGTTTCACATAATGTTTGCCATTAAGGAAGCTTTCCATACATATTTTATACATATTTAATGCATAGTTTTGTAAGATTGGCGTATATAGCATCGCAAAACATTTCATCTCACCGTGGTGGAAAATATATGCAAGCGGTGCCAATTTAAATATCCATGTATCCAATATAACGTATCTTGTAAATCCTCCATGGTTCTGTCTCCTGAAAAGCATCAAACTGTGTAATCTCGAGGATCTATTTAGAATCGCTTTAATTGCGACAGGACGTTACAGTTGCAGAGTTTAGAAATTTTACTCATCTTTTTAATTTTTGACGTCACTGTTTAACTGCCGTAAAAGATACCCAGATTGGTTGAGGGAGTTTATGTGGATATTTCGCACAGTAGTTTTCAAACGGTATCTCTCTATTTAAAAAAAGCATCGCATGCTGCCGCCTCCGCTGTCAAGAACTTGTTCGGCTGACTCCTCCTAAATCGTGGGGATTTGAGTTTCGACTAAGTTGTCCAGGGATTTGGAAAATTCCGAGAATCCGATAAACTGCCTTAAATTTCAAAGTTCGAATTATTTTAGAAGATATTAATAAAAAACTGAAAAAATAAGCTTAATGGTTACCAGAGTTGGCAATTTTCGCCAGCATAAAATCATTCATGCTTTGCAACAAAGCAATTCCAAGCGTGTAGAATTGCGTGAAAGTGACAGATATGAAGTAGAAATACAGAAATTTTACGCCAAATTAAAAAGTATGGGAAAAAATAAATAAGTCAAAGTGTGGTACACAAAGTTGACGATTTTCAAATAAGTTCTTTTAGATAACAGGAGTTGAGAATTACCGATTATTCGTTTTTCCAAAACAGAATAACTTATTGCAACTGATTTAAAAATCGCCATTTTGGCATCATGTACGATCTGGCAAAAGGATATCACTCCAAGCAGGGTGAATCTAAACTGCGTGTACCTAATGTTATCACCCAGTATCTTGAAAATGAAAAATGATTAAAATGCAGATTATAGTAAAGCCGTTTAGGTTGAGCTTGGGTATTTGCTACCACTAGAAATATTTGGCAACGTTAATTAGGCCATTATACAAGCTCTAGTACAACTTGGATATATGGTAGCGTGGCGAGATGATATATTTCGTGATGCTAAATACGCCAATCTGCAAAGGATTGTGTATATGAATTTATTGATAAGGGTTTTCCCGGTAACCTTACATGAGCAGTAATTATCGTTTAGAGCATGAGTAAATCGCCAAATAATGAAAAGTCACCGGTACTTACGTGTTATCCTGGCGATCCGCCAAGACGAGTGATTTTTTGCTAGATAAATGCCGGGCACATGAAATTAATAATCGTTTTGAATACGATTGGCAACAGTTTGACGACTCATTTGACGAAAAAATAGTTCGGCGGGAATGACCGCCGGGATAATACGTAAGTACCAAGTCGCCATTAGTGGCAAGCTATTCAAGCTGTTCCCTAGCTTTTATCAAAGGAAACATAGTACTGTTTTCTTAGAACTAATTTCTATTTATACATATACGTAAGTCGTCAAATTATGAAAAATCGCCATGCGTGGCAAATACTCAAGGTGCTCCGTAGGTTTTACATAATTAAAAATAGTGTGATGTTTAAAATTTCGTGTGCCAAGGAATGTGTAGCTCGGTAACATTCTATGTGATTCAGTCTTTGGGATTTGTCTGTTAAAACTTTGCCTTTGTTACTAATAAGCCTCACTAGGAGTCGAATTCCTCATACGAAAAGCGAACATAGCGAGTCTAGGGGGTCTTGGACCCTAGTCATATTAAAACTTGCAACGAAGTTGAAAAATTTTTTGCTTTATATAGGACCACTAGGGAGGAACATAATCTAATGTTAAAATAAAACTATACTCGCAACATGCATATGTTAGGAAACATACAAGGCGGCTGTATAGTTAAATGCCAGCAATAAAAAAAGTAAATAGAAAATTATTAATATATCGCTCTTTAAAACGAACTTTGTAGCTTTTAAAATGAAGAACATTTTCAGCTGCGTTAAAATATTTCAATTTTCTATTAAGCAGCGGATTAAAATTCCACATATAATAATAATAATTGTGAATTTCTTTGTTTATTTCTATAGTAAGTTTTAATCAAAATATTGCCTCCTTGTGTTAAAAAAGAGCAGGAATAAGTGCGTTAAAATTGCGACGTAATTTTTACCTATCTTAAACAAATTGACGTCATAGTTCCTCAATTGCGAATTGAAAAGGCGGTGCCCCATTTAAAAACTCTATCGATAGGTTGAAGAAAAAAGCTTTTTTCTAATCCTTTCTGTGGCATCCCAACATAAATTCTCGTGCCATGATTCTTTAATGTAATGACGTAAGCTCTCAGCGTTGATGATATTAAATTCTAAACATTGCGTTGCATTAAAATTCGGAAAAAATCTCCTAATTTATATAATTTTTTAATTTTTGTTTTAAAAGATGACGAATTTTTTTTTTTTTTTTTTTTTTTTTTTTTTTCATTTGCAAAAATATCAAAAAGTTATGTCTGATAGAATGAATTCAAGATGCATCAGTTTTAAAATTACTCTACGAAAATTTTTGTCAAATGTAATCTTTAAATAAAAAATTCCTAAAAATATGCAAATTATGCTATATATTCAGAAAAAACTGTTTTTAAAAGAATTTATTCTCCTCTATCCGATGATGTAAATGTCGTTTTGCTGCGAACGTAATTACCGCAGTTATTAAGCATTGTGAAAAGGTGCAAGGCATTAAGCATTGTGATATAGGTGAGAAATTGCGAAAAATCGCATAAAACATAAAATAAAAAAATGTCTAGGCCGAATTTTGAAAAAATCGCTTCAAGGTGCAGAACTTCATGTTTAGAACTTCTCGAGTACCAAATTTGGTGTTTCTAGGTGTAGCCATATGCGCGTAACGCCGCCGACACACACACAGACCCACAGACATACATCTTTTAGAATAAGTAGCGATTATGGGAAAAGTGAGAACGTCATATAAAAATAAATTTTTATTTTTACTAGGGTTAAATTTATTTCGGACTAGGTTTGAGCACACAAAGAGAGAGGGCAAAAGACACTTGAAAAGAAAAAATAGAAAAGTCTTTCTGAGTCACAGCGAAGGTCACAAAATAGAAGTGCACTACGTAGCATTTCTTTGCATTTAATAATGGGGGAAATTTAATCGCTGAGAAGGAGACGGCAGGAGTCATAAACTTGTACGTAAAACAATTTTTCAGTAAAATTTCTCTTCCGTTTGTAAACTTTCAGTACAAGAAAATATTTTATGAGTCGTTTATTCCTCTGTTAATCGTACCTACAAGTCAGGCGTAACGCCCTACAAGTCAGGCGTTTTTAATATGTTTTATCGAGTTAGAATGCTCTAGCCGCTGTATCAGAATCCACTATTTTTTAAATAAATAATATCTGTATTATCTCATACTATCAGGCTCCTTTGAAAACGTGTGCTTGAGAGCAAGAGTTGGCATATTTCTGATTAAAAAAAATGTATAACTACTTATACATGCTGTTGCTCGGCAATTGCGTTTCATACACTAGAATGTACGAGCATAGTATTTTTAATGTGCAAATTTTATTGAGTCAATAAAATTTCATTATTAATTATTCAGAAATAAAATAACTTCTAAACCTTAAAGTTTTTTTGTTTATTTCTTGCGACCAGAAAAGAAATATACTTTTATTATGATTATAAAGGTACTCCCGCTTTGTTCTAGATCGCAGCGTGGTTAGTTGCAACTGTAGTCATGAAATTTACTGGGCGAGTGATAAGTACAACTTTTAATAAAGTTATGGTACGAGGGGAAATAATCTCTCTCTCCATTCTTTACTAATTTCAGTTACTACAGCAGAAACATCGGGAGAACTCCTCTGAACATATCAAACTAACAAAAATGTGTTTTGGCTCAGATAAACACTTGCCTAAAAGTATATTCTCCTGCATTAAAAATAGTTCATGCAATTATTTTAAAGAAATACGATTGCGACAATTCGTATACGAAATTATGAGTTCCAGGAAAGTGCAATATTTCACTTTTACTATAAGGAAAACTTGACGGATTTCTTGAAATGACATGTTGAGAAGTTCCTCTTTTTAAAGAGAATTTAAAGCACGTTTGCTGAGAATATACATTAATATTTTTTTTAAACTGTATTTTAATTCTTGATGCTCGAGTTCTTTGTAAATGGTTGATAGATAAACATATTGATAAAATAAACACACATTTAAAAGATTATAACAACAGTCCTATTTCATAGTGTGATTTAACAAATTTAACTGTTTTTGTACAAAGTCATATTCTGCAATCTTGTATACAATTTTGACGAGCAAAATAAAAACTATAACGAAATATAAAATACCGCTAGCCATAAATCAAGATTTTGCGTTAAAAATGTGAAAATTAAAAGAAAAAACACCTTAGCGACATTTTTATACAAAAAAGAAAAAATGTGTAATACTGAACAAATATGTATAATCAATCCTCTTCAGATGGGAAAAGACTAAATTTACCGATAAATGCTATAAAACATCGATAGAAATTTTTCTAGCAAGGAAGGTGAAACTTTTTATACAAAGAAGGGGAATTTTCGTACCAACTGAAATAATCGTATAGATATTTTTCTTATGTGTGCTGTTTTACAAGGTTTTCAATTAATTTTACTTTTTACACCATTTTTTGTTGGGTGCTCTTGTTAATTTAATATATATATATACATATACATATATATATCTATATACATATATATATATATATATATATATATATATATATATATATATACATATATATGTATATATATATATTACTCTTGGATGGATGGATCATCCGTTTTCTAAGACAGTAAAAATAAACAGATTTAGAATGTATTTTTCATTTCGTAAATTCATCTTTGATTGACACTCACTATAAATAATGCAGTCCGTGTATATAAAGATGTTTTTCATGAACATTATATTTTCTAACTTTACTTTTGTGTTTCAAAATTCTATGCACATTTTTAATTTGTTTTCTTTCTCTTTTCTATGCAAACATATTAATTTTACTTGTTTGGTGTATGATAGCGAAGAAGGATAAAAAAACCTATCTAAACCGATCTAATTGATTTTAAATTATTTATTTTAGGTAACATTTATTTTTCTTTCCAGTGGCGTGAGCCTGGAGGCATTGGCCACTACTAAGGCCGGAATTGTTGGCTCTTTATTATGTTGACACTTAGTAGGTGGACTAACGTCACCCCCTATAGAGGGACAGTCACAGTGATATCCACGCCCAGTCGGGAATCGAACCCCGACCGCCAGGAGTTGAACCCGAAACTGTACTACTGTGCTTTATCCATTATACAAGATGGTTGGCAGATAGTAAAAATTTAAACTTGAAAAAAGTGCATATGACATTTAACAAATTTGAAAATAGCGAGTGGACGTTACTTCTGCATAATAAGAGTTTTACTAGAGCAAACAATTTCTCATACTTCCGTTAAGAGCTGAAGTTATTTCTCCCTTTTCTTAGACATCGATTTCACAAAATTTGTTGTGCATCAGGCAGCATGGGACGAAGCTGTTGATCGCATCCTCTGACATTCCAGTGAAAATGAGCATCGGCCCTGATAAGCACCTCTCTTAAAAATTCTTTCAACTATTTGGAATATTTCAAAGTGCTGTTTCGTTGGAAACGCGCTCAGTGAGTCGTATATAATGTTAGCTAGTTGGTGATCACAAGGGTAATTTTAACGACTTCTTCACAACTTCAATGTTTAAGGGTTATTAAAGCTAAATTAGAACTCAGAAAGCTGCAGTTATATCACTTATCTACACAATATATAAGTGAAATCTGCAAGGCTTTAGACATGACACCTAGGCCATTGAAGGCTACATTTACAGTTTCTTACTTACAATCCTCTTTTCTTCAATCATTACATATATAGATCCTCCATGTGAGGCGTAGTCACGTCAAGAAAAACAATTTTTTTTTACAATGTAAATAATAAAATAGCAATATGTACATAGATAAAAATGTGATGACATTATCAATGATTGGTGGTGAACAAATTTTAGACACAAAAACTGTAAGTATAGAATAGTGGCTGCAAAGTTCCTGTCGGTATCTAAGAGTAAGACCGCCTTGAGTCTTTTACTGTTCACTTCTCGGAAATCGTAATCTGGCAGCTCAGCCAATTGTTCGTTCGGAACATTACCGAGATTATCTGACGGACAATTTTTCTAAAGAAAGCTATGCCGAGATCGCGCCGAATAACAGTAAAAACCAGTACCTCTGTCCAAGCCGTATTTGGCGGACAATTACGTTGTTTTCGTGACAATATAAGTTGACGTGTTTTGGCAGGAGACTCTGGGATATCTACAGTAAGTTTATTTATCAAATATTTTACTTTTAAAATATTGGTTGTGTAAATATAAGTCACTTTAGCTCTTAAATTGGTCTTTTTGTTTTCATGCTGATGCATACATTTTAAGTATAATTTGTTTGCTGCATGTATGCTTAAACGCACGTGTTGGTTGATACATACTTAGCAATCCCATGTAAGCAATTTGGCTAATTGACTGGAAAGGACACCTGTTTTTTAAATAAATTAATAATAAAAATTTACTCGTTGTGAAATTGTTTCGGATAAAATACTCTAGGTACAGATGAATAAGATGAAAATTACACTTTTGTAATGCAATTCATTCTGATAGTAGTTAAACTCGAGAATTTAATAAAAAGTAAATAATTTTACAATTCTGTTCGACCTAATAATAAATACCAATACTATGAAAACATTTGTTGTATAGCCTGATTTTTGTTGTCAAGATTTGTAAATTTTAAAAGCAATTTCTTATGCCTGCAGAGGAGTCTGTATTCAATATTTTAATCGTGTTCTAAGTTCCCCACCACAGTTTAGATCTTTATCAAAAGATGGTCAATTGTGAAATACTAGCAAATAGTTAGGATAGAATATATGCTCATAACAATATTTATTGGTCATACCGTGGCCGATTGTATGAGACTCTGAATATGGTACATGGCTGAAGTGTGTAGGTCTCGCGCTCTGGCCTACATGCGGCTGTTGATCTGTCGATTTGGGGCTGTTCCCTCCAGATGTAACGTGAACACTAGTTAGTACGCCTCCTCCTTAAAGATTCCTCCTCCCAGGAGACCCTTCCTGTAGGTACATGCTCCTCTTGTATACTTTCCATAACACAAAACTGAGCAATATGTATAATTTTTGTCTGATTGTGGTCCGCGAAATATTAGTCCTCTTTTTTCAGTACCGCCGATGTAAAAAGGCTGGGTAGCACAGGTCTAAAAGACGCGGAATTACGGATTAGTGTCCACATACACGGTCTTCTTTAGAGGTATGCCAGTAACTAAACTCACAAATGTTCGGTTTTTGCTCCGATGTGTTAACTATGGACTTCTAAATATTTCTCATCTATAGGAATAGAAAAACAACCACATTTCGCTGATTACAGTACAGAAATAGCAAATTTTAACCACATGTTGGTGGGCATCACATGCCACGCGACGGTTTGCTACCAACTTTTACGATGTATAATGAACTTTGGTAGTATTATAAACAGTTTATTTTTATGTTAAAACGCAGTTACATTTTGAACTAATTCATATACGGTCAACATGCTTTCAAAAATAAAGTTGTAAGAATATACTGTTTCTAAAAAGTTTTTGGTTACATTCAGCAAAAGTTAACACATCTAAAAAAAGTAAATTTAAAAAAAAAAAATTCTGAAATTGAAAAAACAATACGACCAAGGAGCAATTAAACCATTTAAAGAAAGCTTACAAAAACCATTTAAAAGTTTTAGCTTTCCATTTATTAGGTCAAAAGAGAGCAAATTTGTTGAATTTATGATCTTCCTAAAATTCAAAATTTGTTTTAACTCATTTGTGCCTAGATATTTTTGCGACGTTCTTCGATTTTTGCCAATATCAGCAATAGTAAATAAATTTCAGATGTCAAATTCTTGAACAACGGATGATTTCTTTTAAAATCATTATGTATAAAATTTGAAATGTCAACATCCTATTTGCTCGTGTTAAAATATCTTGTGGAGTTGAGGTTCAATACTCGTGATTAAAGGTTAGGAAAAATAAATAACGTTTTCGACTGATAGCGAAAATTCCGTCATAAAATAGGGACAATAAATGGGTTAAAACTTGTAAGACTTGAAATCCAAACTCTTGACTAATGGCAAAGTAAAAATCTTATAGAATACAACAGTTCTAAAAAATTGCTATTCGGCAGTATAATTTTATGGACACATATTCCAAGTAATTATGTAATCAGTGTAAAAAACAAAATTCGTTATTTTCAACATTGATTTTATGAAACTCAGTTTGCATTTGAAGCTCCAAACAAAGTCATTCACAGACACTCGAACATTATTAAAAATATGAAACTGGAAATAAGCGTTTCTCACAAAATTCTTACCGATATTTAAAATATTTTAAACAGCTGCTTACCAGGAACAGACGTCGTATAAACTACCAAATTTCGGAAATGTACACTGTTTTGGGATTATGACAGGAAAAATTATTATTTTCCTGGAAACATGTTTACTTGATATGTTAGTTTAAATTTTAACTTTTAAAAAGTTACAATCGCTATATTTCTGAGAACAATCAAGCATCAGCTGTAGAGTTCATTATACTTCTAAATTTAATAGCAATAATTATAATGACGATAGTGATGACCCGATAAAAATATTAATTAACTTTCTTCAGTGTTCCCCAATTTCTCGCAACAATTTAAAGTTGTGTAAATTTTAAAAGAAATAGGTCTTCGTTATGTGCATTCTTTCAACTGTTCGACTGGAAACTCTGGCATTTTGCTGCATAAATTCTCTTGTAAATAAAGCCTGCATGTTAATCCTTGGAACTTTCCATGGATAATTTAAATCTTCCTCAAATAATTGTGTTGCAAAGTTAAAATGTGTTAACCTTATCTTAAGCGATAATTGAAGTTTATCTATCAACTTCTTTCATTCATCCAATTTTTATTTCTTATATGGCGTTCCTATTTTTTGTTTTTTTCTTGAACGCATCCACATTGAATACGCCTACTGCAAAATCTGCAAAACACTGTTTTTGTTTGGTGCTTGTAAGAGGAATCGTATGTTTGTTAAAGATATGAATAACAGCATCAAATAAGTGCAGTTTGTGCAAAGGGGCATATATATGTAGGTCTTGTCCAGACCCACCATTTGGAAAAGGTGTTTTACTGCATTTGCGCATGACTTTCAATTTGTAGCAGTACTAACACTCGAAATTACAAGTGCCAATGCTTTATAAAAACCAACTAGAAATGTTCACACACATACATTAAAATTGTATTTCGTTACGGAAGAGTACTCCCACAGATAAAAAAAGTCACCGTCTGTTAAAATCAGCCGCTGAATGTTATCAATACAGCTGAGTAGGAAAAAACGGGGTACAATGAAACACACTATCTAAAATAAGTAGAATTTGCCATGTTTATTCACACACCTATTATACAAATAGATGTTCCAGTTACCGATGTGGAGACAATCCCATTTTTACAAGAAGAAGAAAAGAAAATTATTGGATTTTCACCCTTGAAAGTAAATTTCATTACTGAGAGTAATTTTGTTTTACCTCCTTGTTCTCATATATATAATTATTTATTTTTCAAGTATTGTGATCACTATTTTATGGTCTTTATACTCCCAAAGCCAGAAATTCTCGCTCCCCGCGTTCGTCCGATACCGTTATGTTGTATAACACGAATATTTATATTTTCAACTTACCATCAAGTTTAAGAGGTCTTTATGATTTCAATTTGTTTGTCTGTTCAGTTGTCCACCCGTCGAATGTTCTAACTGCTGGAAATATACATTGATTTGTGCGAAATGTATGTTTTTTCTATGTACAGTGGCATTTACCTTATTGAAAATGGTGCAAGTAGCATTTGTAGTTCGTTTAGAGGAGAAAAAAAATCCAATACATCGCACTCTATGGGCAATAATTCTTGAAAACGTATTTTAGAGATATTCAGTTTTTTGAAAGAAAACAAAGTTGGCATACATATTATTAAGGCTCTGAAAATAATGCTCTCCAATGAGCATTGCATTATTATTAGTTCTTCTACAGGAGAATCAAACGAATTCCAATACATTACAGCATATGGCATTTGAGAGACACTAAACAGGGGCGTAGCCAAAGGGGGGGTTATGGGGGTCATAACCCCCCCCATGAGGAATTTTTTGCCATACAAAATGTATATTCTTCACTCCCTTATCACACACATGTATGCATGTAAGTGAGTCGTAGTAGTCGTAACCCCCCCCCATGAAAATTTTCTGGCTACGTCCCTGACACTAATACATTTCTAGCACAAGAAAATGAGTATAAAATTTTTATATTCTTCAGTTAAACATTGGAAAAAATTTAAAGGTCTTTTATAGGGTCTCATGAAATTGCATTTATAGTGATAATACAACATTATCTTATCTCCGAAATCTCGCTATTTTTAAGAAAAATACATAGCCAAATTCGTCGCAAAAATATTTTTGTGTTGGAAAGTGTTTTATAATCTATGCGTTTGGCATGATTTATCTTTCTAATTTAATTTTTCATCTCGTAATGCTATTTCCAACCCAAAATTGGCTGTACATCCTTTCCAGACCGGCATTTAAATGACGTGAACTGAGTACTTTAGGAAGGACCTTACTAATACCAGATATTTTTTTTCGATGCAGCACCATCTCTGATCTTAACAGCATTGCATTAAGGTGGTTTCAGATTCCATCATGTGCATGTTCCTCCACTGATGTTCGAAGCCGGTAATTTCTGTCAACGCTCATCGAACATATATTGTTATTGTTCGAGATCAAGTCTCAATGAAGCGATCTCCATACGTTATGTATTTTCCATACGTTATGCATCAAAGTGATATCGTTGTAAAAGGAGATTATCGCTATAGAGGGAATCAATACTGGAACGAAATGAAATTTGTTTTTCATTTCCTATACTCAGGTATCCCTCGGGATAGCTCTTCTTTCATACAGCATCCTCCCTCACACTCACGCAAACAATAATATAATTTAAATTGAATGAGAACATGTTTACAGTGCTTGTGTAATTTTTACAACACCTACAAGTTTTAGTCAAGTACCATTGTCCTGAATTTTAGAGAAGCCAGAGCCAACATTTCTTTAACAAATTTTAAATAAGTAAAAACCCCAAAAAGTTTTCAGTGAAATGTATTATTGAAAAATCACTTTCCAGAAATATTTTACTCATTACCATAGTTACACCAGCAATACGAAACCGAAACTTTGGCGAAGCTTATCGAAAGAGGATGTAACCTGAGAACACGGTTACTCCTATGCGGTTGAACTGCACCGGTTCAACCGCATTCTATCTAGACCGGGGTTCTTAATCTCTTTTTGCCACGCCCCCGAAAGAAACAACAGTATTTACTTCGCGACACTTGGACCTACATTACAATAATAATTGCTTATTAATATTCTCTAACAACAAAATGTTTGATTTTAGAAATTAGCCGGACAAGGCTGCATCGTATGTATTTGTCAGAATCATTATTAAAGAGAGCAGCCTGCGTAATAATACAGTTAGAAAACAAAATTACAGGAATTACAGAAAGTTAAAATCTTCCAATAGATCAACTTAAAAACTTAATTGCCTTCCTTCAGTGCGATGTTTGGCTTTGTATTACTTCTGACAACTGTGCCAACCAAGTAAATGTCGTGGAAAGGCATCATCTTAAGTAATATTCTGGCTGTAATCTGTTTCTTTTCACTTTCCGAACATGTACCATGTAAGAAAAGTATTGTAATAATAAAAAAATTCGAATTCGAGATTTTGGTGTATTGACACGTTTTGAGGTCTTCTGAATTCATTTATGCTATTTTAGTCCAGTCAAATTAGGAAAAGTGCGGGAAATAATTTATATATTTTTGAAACTTGGAAAAAACAATAATTGGGTATGTAGTTGTATGAAACAGAAAGTTCCCCCCCTCTCGGGATGCCGCGTCCCCCACTTTGCCCCCCCCCAAAAAGGTCGCATTTTTAGATTTTCACTTCTATCTCAAAAACCGTTCGTCTTAGCAAAACAATGTCAGTTACAAAATGAAAGCTGATAAAATTTCCTACAAGATTGTAATGGGTTATTTTTTTCTATATGCAATAGCTTCCGAGATATGTTTTAGACAAAATCTCAAGTTTTTGGAAAACGCTTCTTTTTATCCCGATTTTTAACAAATTTTGTCTTTTAACCCTTCAACCCTCAGTTTTACAGCAATTGTTTTCGTAGCAAAGTTGTAGAGTATTCAATTACCTTTAATATGAGTTATTATTTGTAACTTTACCTTTAAATGATCAAAAGTTATTGCAATTTGAAATTTTCAATAAATTTAGCAAATTTCAATAAAAACTACACTGCGCGTCAAAGTATGGCAAAATCTAGGGAAAAAATTATAAAGTTTTGAAACTTTGGGAAAACATTGGTTGGGAATGTAGTTCTATGAAACAGAAAAGTTCCCCTTCTCGGGGGGCTACATCCCCCTTTAGCCGCCCCCCCCTAAAAAAAGGTGATTTTTGGGGATTTTCATTTTTATCTCAAAAACCGTACGTCTTAGCAAAAAATTGTCAGTTACAAAATGAAAGCTGAGGAAGTTTCCTACAAGATTGTTGCGGGTTATTTTTTTCTAGATACAAAAGCTTTCGAGATACAAGTTTTAGAAAAAATCGCAAGGTTTTGGAAAATGCTTCTTTTAATCATAATTTCCACTATGTGTTATACTAGCTCTTCAACCCTCACTTTTACAGGAGTATTGAACTCTTTTAAAATAAGATATTATTTCTAATTTTATCTGTAAAGGATAAAAAATTATAGCAATTAGAAAATTTCAATAAATGTTAGAGAATTCGAATGAAAACTACATTGCTCGACCAAGTACGACAAAATCTAGAAAATAATTTATAAAGTTTTGAAACCTGGGGAAACACTTGTAGGGGGTGCAATATTAAGAAAGAGGAAAGTCCTCTACCTTAGGGGGCACGTCCCCCTTTCCTGCAAATTTTTTTAATGCAAAATTGCGCTTTTTTCGACAATAATTTATACTACATAAGCGTACGATTTGGTTTTATTTCGTTCTTTTATCCCTTCCACCTATTGTTTCTGCTGAACTAGTTACATTTTATTCATGTATAAAAGCATATTTAACACATAAATGTTAGTACTAAAGTCTAAATTAACCCCCTCACCCACAGGGCCGGCCCAAGGGGGGTGCGAATGTAGGCGATCGCCTAAGGCCCCGCGCTTATAGAAGCCCCGCTCCTGGGCCATTTTATTGCTATCTCATAAGACATAGAGAAGAGGCCCCGCTCTTGCACTTCGCCTGGGGCCCTGCACGCCCCTCGGGCTGTCTCTGTCACCCAGCACCCAAAAAATGTTTTGAAAGTGATATTTTTTACATCAGTAAATTCTGTAATGCAATACATCTGTTCAATATTATGTACTTTGACATTTGCATTTCAGTGATCATTCATCATCAGAATTAATAATGTCAGCAAAATTAATAAAAAAAATACTGCATAATTATAGCACACTTACTTTCTCTTGTGTGCAACATCTGTACAATAATAGTGCAACAAACCTATGGAACAATTTTATTTTTATAAAAATGTATCTTCATAGTCTTCCTGCATATTGCTGTACTGCGCAAATTGACCTTTACACACGTGCATTTCTTTCCGCAAGTTTGAATGCAGCCTCATGAAATTAGTAATAATATTGTTCCTGGAGCTGGTTCTCGTTTCATATAAACTAGAGAGAGCGATGATTTCAGTTCTCTCCACCCCCAGTTTCTGGGTTCCAAATTGTTCTTTGTTATCCGCTCATTTCACTTGGCCGTCTTTTGAAGAATTATCCCAGACTTTCGGACAATGATTTAAAGATAAGGAAAATGTAACAGAAGAGAGGGGAATTTCTTCAAAAAAGGAGATTACAAATTTTGATAATTCGACTGTTCGATTCTCTGAATTAAGAATCAGCAGCTAGAAGGAAAGTTAGTCGAAATATGGATTTGAAAAAAGCATTTTCCCTAAATTTGCGAGGTTTTCTAACACATATCTCGAAGCAATTCGATATAGAAAAAAATATTCGATATAGAAAATAAATACTAATAATAAAGATATCGAATAATAAATAATTCGATACATAAAAAATAAAAATTATAATCTTCTAGGAAATTTTATCAGCTTTCATTTTGTAATTGGCATGCTTTTGCTAAGAAGCACCAATTTTGAGATAAAAATGCAATCTAAAAAGGGAACTTTGAGGGGAGGGGGATAAGAGGGGGGACGCGGCACCCCTAGAGCAACTACATACCCAACCAGTGTTTTCCCCAAGTTTCAAACGTTTATAAGCTTTTTCCTAGGTTTTTTCTTGCATTCTGACGCACAATGCATTTTTCATTCGAATTCCCTAAAATGTATTGAAAATTTCAAATTGCTGTAACTTTTTATCATTTAAAAATACAATTACATATAAAAATTAAATTTAAAGGTAATTGAATACTTTAAAACTTTGCTTTAAACCCATTCCTGTCAAACTGATGATTGAAGAGCTAGCTATAAGGCAAAGTTAGTGGGAAATAGTGATAAAAAGAAGCGTTTTCCAAAAATTTGCGATTTTTTCTAAGACTATATCTTGAAAGCTTTTGCATCTAGAAAAAATAAGCCATAACAATCTTGTAGGAAATTTCATCAGATTTCATTTTGTATCTGACATATTTTTGCTAACATGCACGGTTTTTGAGATAAATGGGAAAATCCAAAAAATGTCCTTTTTTTGGAGGGGGAGCTAAAAGGGGGGAAGCGGCACCCCGAGAGGTGGGAACTTTTCTGTTTCATACAATTACATCCCCAATCAATGTTTTCCTCAACTTTCAAATCTGTATAATTTTTTCCCTAGATTTTGTCGTACTTTGACGCGCAATGTAGTTTTCATTCGAATTTGCTAAATTTATTGAAAATTTCAAATTGCAATAACTTTTTTAGAATTTAAAGATAAAGTTACAAATAATAACTCACTTTAAAGTAAATTGAATACTCTACAACTTTGTCCTGAAAACAATTCCTATAAAACTGAAATTTGAAGAGCTATAAGACAAAATTGGTTAAAAATCGGGATAAAAAGAAGCGTTTTCCAAAAATTTGCGATTTTGTCTAAAACATATCTCGAAAGCTATTGCATATAGAAAAAAATAACCAATTACAATCTTGTAGGAAATTTTATCAGCTTTCATTTTGTAATTGACATTTTTTTTGCTAAGACGAACGGTTTTTGAGATAGAAGTGAAAATCTAAAAAAGTGACCTTTTTGAGGGGGGGTAAAGGGACACCCCCGAGAGGAGGGGAACTTTTCTGTTTCATACAACTACATCCCCAACCAATGTTTTCCCAAAGTTTCAAAACTTTATAATTTTTTTCCTAGATTTTGCTATACTTTGACGCGCAATGTAGTTTTCATTCAAATTTGCTAAATTTATTGAAAATTTCAAATTGCAATAACTTTTGATCATTTTAAGATAAAGTTACAAATAATAACTCACTTTAAAGGTAATTAAATACTCTACAACTTTGCTACGAAAACAATTGCTGTAAAACAAAGGGTTGAAGAGTTACAAGACAACCACCATCGTAAGACCGGTATTGATTTTCATGTGTATAGGACTTATAGTTTTTTTACAGGGCTGCTACGACAAAGATTTCTTTTACATTATGGTATATGGGGAGAAATTATTGAAAGTGCGCTAGCGTTTAAACCAGTTTTTCTCAACCTGTGTGCCGCGGCACACTGATGTGCCGCGAGATATAGTCTAATGTGCCGCCAGGCCTTTTGAAAAATTATTAAACCTGCGTGGTGTCATATCAGCGTCATGACATTTTCTGTTTATCATGTCCTGTCTTGTTCACTTTCAGATAAGCTAGACACCAAGAAGAGCAAAACGTTTATTTCATAGCAGTGGCGGCCCGTGGTCAAAACTGTTAGTGCAGCCGGAAGCATATGACCCCCCCCCCCCCCTTTTGCTCCGGACAGGATTGGAAAATCTTTGTTACTGAATTCGATGGCGGATTAAGCCCTCACCGAGGAAAAAAAAAATTGCATAAAAAATGTAAGAGATCCTATTTTACTTCCATAAAATGGATATAGATTTCAATCAGCCACTCTTATCCTCAAAATTGCATTAATCCGTGTCTGATTCGAAGTTTCCTTAGAATTTTCTTTTGTAACGATAACTTGAGAAGAAAAAAAAAAAACTTACTTATTTTTTATAAGTCAAATCAATCCTCCTTTCTTTTAAACATGCGAATCGGTCAGTGATGTCCCCATAAAAAGGCGTTGTTTTAATTCAGATATCAATGATTTTAAAAGCTCTTTAAAATTTCCCATGTTTAAAGAATTTTCTCGCTCGCCATGTCCTCTAAATGCCATTTCTTGCTTACTTAAAAACAATACTGCTTTGATGGGTAATTGTCCATTCATAAGCGTCTATTCAGGCTTATCTTATTGATAAATTCAGCAATATGAAGTCGAGAGTTTTCCAAACATATATTCTCCTTACCCCCTCCCTGAGTTCTCGTCCGAGCCAATCTGTTAGTCGAGTTCTCAAGTTCAGCCGCCGTTAGAAAATCTTTCATCGGCTGTATGAGCTGCATACTCCCTATGCCGGAGAGGCTGCTTACGTAGTCGTTGTCATGGCAACGGTGCTGCCAATTTTCTTTTCAGCGCTCTGGACTGAACCAAAGATTTTCCCAATTGGGGAAAATGTTAATTGCGGGAAGATTAAAGCGCTTTTTTTCTGAATGAGCGATCCGGCCACAATAAGTTTTTTTTTTTTTTTTCGGAGATTTTTTTAGTTTACCAAAGTAATTCCACAATTCTAATCTGAATTTAGGAAAATTAGTAGAATAAATTATTTTAAAGTATGTGCTGATAATTTCAAGTGCAGCCCGGCTGTACTTGCTGTATCCCACGAGCCGCCACTGTTTCATAGCATGGAAAACCGCTCTTCCAATTTTTGGAACAGTTGTTTGCAGCAAGACTTATGCAAAAACAGGCTTAGCCCTTTCATTGAATATATTATTATTATTATTTTGGGGTAAATAAACAATTTTTTAAAGTTATTTGTATTTATCCATTTTTTGAATCGCACAACCTTTGTAATTTTAATGTTCAGGCATGCCGGAAATAATTCTAGATATTTTCAGTGTGCCGTCAGCCATTAAAGGTTCAGAAACACTGGTTTAAACGGCGCATTCGATTGAGCTTCAGTTTGATATACATATTTGAATTATTCATTGACTAAAATTTATTTAAATGCTTGGTAATGATCTTAATCTTAAGTGTTCGGAAAGTCAAATGGAGTCACTCCATATTTTTTTAGTTTTTAGAAGAGAAAGTGTGGAAAAGACGCCTTCGCATGCGCAAGTTACGGGAAACGGAAGTAATGCTTTCATAGCTTCAGTGTATTGAATGGATATTTCTTTTTCCAAACTTATCTAAAATGAATTCAGCGTTTGACTGTCAAAACTTTGACGTAAGGATTCCTCATTTCCATAGAAGTTGGTCAGCTATGAACATGGGCTAGGAGGTAATTTTCAGGTGTTTAAATTCCTTTCACCATTAATTATTCCAGAATAAAATAACCTCGAACGTTATGAAATTATCCTTTACTTTTACCAACGGAAAAAAATAATCTTGCTTATAAAATTGCTTAATAGTGCATGATTTAAAATCATCAGTTCAAAGTATCTGCGACGACCCAAAAATATATATCATTATTATACGTACAATTTATCTCATAATTTCATTGCAAACGGAAATGTTCCGTCTCCCTTCTCTATTTATTTTAGGAAATTCAGTGACTACGGTAGAAGCAACGAGATAATTCCTCGAAACATATCAGACTGACAAAAAATGTGTTTTGGCTCAGATAAGCACTTGCCCAAAAATTCATTCTCCTGTATTTGAAATATTCGAAGCAACTGCGTTAAAGAAATACCCGTGCGGTATAATCAATTTATGAAATCTCGAGTACAAAGAATGTACAGTTTTTTAATCATAATAACGGGAAACTTTGTGAATTTCTAGAAAAATTACGTGTTGTTGTTGTTGTGTGTGATTACGGCAACGCTACACTAGGGCGATCTGCCAAGAGGGAGTGCCTTGGTAGTAGGATTTTCTAAGGGTTTCTAACGCGTAGTCACGTCACATCTGGAGAACACCTACCAAAACTCCAGACCGTTAGATAGACAGCCGCTCGATGGGACCCGAACCCGGGACCTTCACACTTCGGCCATCTACCATTTTCAGTGGCATAACCACTGTGCCATGGTGAGGAAAAAAAAAGAAACGTGTTGATAAGTTCCTCTTATTAAAAGGAAATTAAAGCACGTTTTCTGGATATATATATAGTTATTTATTTATTAAGAATTAAAAAGAAATTGAAGTTAATTACTGAGATATTTGTCAACTTCGTGAATGATTGACATGCAAAAATATTGACAAAGTACCTAAACTTTTAAAGATTATTAAAGCACTTTTAATACATTTATGCAGCTTATAAATTATACTTAAAATGCATGCATCTATTAAAAGAAAAATCAGACCAATAAAGAGTAAAACTGACTAATGTCAATATAATTAATGGGAAATATTTGATAAACTGTTTTATTAGCACTTTGAGTTCGATTAATTTCAGACAAGGGTTATATTTTTCCGGCAATACGGAGAATCACTTTTCAAGAGTTGCCAGACAGCTGTTGTAAAATGTCATAAGTCGGCAAATTTAGCCGTTTTTGGCTATTTATCGTCAAGTTCGGTGTCAAAAGTAAGTCCCCAAAACTGAACCCAGCTTAGCTATTCCTTCTGTGTTTGACGAGAAATTACCAAGCGCTATTGTTTATTCAATGCTATGTTAGTGTAGATGAAGTTGAAATATTGTTAGAAAATGCCCGAACTCGGGTGTGTAGGTAAATATTTTTTGGCTGTTTATGTTATAGGGAATTATCAGTGCGAGCTGTATACCAAGGAAGTATTTAGAGGTTAGTCCAAAATTAAATGTATCCACTTCTTGCAGGCGAAAAGACAAATTTTTTAAGTTATAAAATTGTGACCTAGGATATAATATTTATTTGATGATGGAAAGATGAATGCAAAAAAAAAAAAAAAGCAAAAAAGGTCCTTTTCAATGAGGTGGGGTACGGATTGAGGCATTTCTCGTCGGGTGGAAAAACATCAGGATCGGAACATCGACGCCCTCCGTCGCCCAAAAGTTGCCACTGACACGAGCCGGTGACATCGCAGTCAACACAAAGAACCGCTGTCACAATTACTACTTAGGCCGGACGCTCACAAATTCTCCATATCTTCCTTGACATCACAGTCGCTGCAGGTAGTCTGCCACACTTAAGTCGAGGAACCACTTGTATATAATTTTGACTGTTAAAATGAAAGCAATGCCAAAATATCAAACGGAAATATAATGTGTAGCTACGCATTAATGGCGATTTTACATTAACAATGTAAAAGTTAAAGAAAATAATTAATTTTTAGCAAAAATAATGTAATAACGAACAAATATATTTCATCAATCCTCCCCAGAAGAGAAAAGTGTAAAATTACTCTGAAAATACTTTCAAACACGAGTAGAATTCTTACCAGCGTGGACTGTGGAACTTTTTATGCAGTGGAAGAACGGTGAATAATTTATACCAACCGAAACCACCGTATTGATCAGTGTTTCTATGGCTGTTATTTTACAACGTTTTCAAATAATTTTATATTTAACAGTAGCTTTTTATAGAATGTAAAGTAGTAGTAAAAAATATTACACGCTGAGCAAACAAATCTTCTTATCTTACTAATAAATTAAATTGTTCTAGTTAAAGTAACAGTTAATTAGTAAAGTAAAGTGACAGTTAAAGTAATTTGTTTCGATATTTTAAATAGTTATCTTCATCTTAAATTTTCTCTTTGATTATTACGACAATCACAGTCTCCGACGCTGTCATGCATTTTAAAACTTCACGTGCATTTATTCATTTGTATTTTTTCTTCTTCCCCCACAAACGCATTAGTTTTACTAGTTTAATGTATTGCAGTGAAGTAAAACAGAGAACATATCATCTGACAGACGAAACAAGCCAATAAATAATTTTAAATTACTTATTTTAGACTGTAAAAAACTTAAGTAATCAGTTTGAAAAAATGCATATTCCATTTCACTAGTAGCACAATTAGTCCCGAAGACGTTTAAAATACGTTTTTGAACGTCAAAAAACGTGTTTCCAACGTTATTTGAACGTTTTTTGAACTAGTTGTGCTACTAGGGTTGTACACCGATTTGAAAGCAGCGAATGAACATGACTTTTGTATTAGTATTTTAGTAGCGGGAACAATTTCCCATACCTTCCTTAAGAGGTGAAGTTATTTCTCCCTGTTCCAAGACATCGATTTTACAAAATTCATTGCACATGGGACGAAGCTTTTGCTCGCCCCATCTCACATTCCAGCGAAAATGCGCACCAGCCCTGTAAAGTACCTCTCTTAAAAATTCTCTAAGCTATCTGGAATATTTTCAGACTCCTGCTTAACTTTATACACGGATGGTGAGACGTATAGAGAGCTGGAATGTTCAGTTAGCGGCTATGTAGGGAAAGTTAAAGCGACTTTCATTTCATTTAAAGCGACTTCAAATTTGCGACTTTCTCGCAAATTTTACTCTTTCAGGTTATTGTAGCAGAAAGTTTGAATTTTGAAATTTAGACTAGGCAGTGGGTTGTCTAATACGAGATCTAAAAAGAAAAAATTTTAAAAATATCTGAAACACTTTCATATTTTAAAGGCGCACTAAAATGCTTAACTGTTGGAGGAGTGGTACATACTACTAGTACATGTAAGATACACATTGGTAATTTCTTTGCATATCCCTTTGTGGAAAACGTCACACTCCTTCCATTGCTGTATTTCTAAACTTAATAAAATGCTACTTTTCTTGTTTCGTTTTATAGCTTTCGTCTTTGCATCTGGCAAACTCAAGCCAAACATGATATTAAAAACAGGAAAGACCATGGTCCCTGTAAGTCTCCTTATTCGACGAACGCCGATCTCGGTGATGTATTGCAAACAAAAAATTACATTTCTCCTGATCTAGCACACCAATGTGCTTTATTGTGGGCTGATTCTAAAGCTTGTGAAATGGAAAAGTTTTTCGGACATTTGACAGCTAGTAGCTAAAAGGTTGTTTGCGGAATCACCGGTTACAGTTTTTGGCTACAATTCGAATTTTAACTTCGTCAATGTTTCAGCGCTTGTGGTTCCTCATAAAGTAGAGATATCCTGATGTAAATGGTGCCACCTCATAGGATTTGTTCTGCTCTTTCTAAACGTGCGCTTATTTTGAACGTAGGTCTTCTAGAAACCCCACGAATTTTGTTTTTTTCTGACTGTATAACAAAAAAACAGAATTTTCTTCTATCTACCATAACTCTGAAACGGTTAGAGATAGGACAGGGTTTCTAGGGTGATTTATGTTCCACATGGGCTGCTCTTTCACCCATTTTCGTTTGGCAGATTATGTCAAATTCGCCCTGTATATATATTAATAGCTGCCAAATCTCCCGATTTTTTTCGGGAGATTTTTTACCACTAATTTTTATTTAGCAGTTTATTCTTAAAATAAGTCCAAATTCTCGCCAAGGTGGCGATAATTAAACATATGCAGTTAATATGACAATTTTTTGTACTTATGTGGCAATCGTAATTTAGAATTTATGACGATTTAGAACAACATGTTACATTTTTATTTATGTTGGGTTGCCAATTAATGTAGTTTTAATAATTAAGTGTCTTCAAATTCCTGAGCTGGTGCGTATATCGCTAATTTGTTCACTTTAGTTTTGATCAAATTCCTTAAGGAGGTTGAAACTTGTGCATGACTCCTAGAGACCCATGACTGCAAAGCTCGCCAAAGTGCGGAGATTTTTTAGGTTGGCGAAAGTAGGGGGCGTTAAAATAGGAATCAACTCTCTTTTGTACCATAAAATACATCTTTGGAATCGAAATATATCTTAAAATCGCCTTCATCTAATCCGGTTTCTATTTTTCTTTGTCCATCTTCCACTTTCTTCTCTAGTCCGACCAATCCGACTTCAATTTTCTTCTCTAAATCAGCTTGTCCGGCTTTCATCTGGTCTTGCCCGGCTTTCATCTCGTCTTGTCCAGACTTCATCTCCTTCATCATATCCATGAGTTTTTGAAGTTCTTCTTCCATTTTTCGTCTAGTCAAATCCATAAACTGGAAAATTAAAGTATTTCTTTAGAATCCCGATTCTGACACCAAATGTTGCGGAACTACTCTGCTTGTTTCCGGGGTTCGTCGTTCTAAAGTCCAGTTGGTGTAAAAAGTTCAAGTAAAAAGTCACTTGTCAGGATGGAACACAAACTTTATTGCTTCTAGAACTTCGTAGAACAATCAGAGCCTGATTATGACCAACTGGGGCCCCGGGCATTGTTGAATTTGGGGGCCCCATCTATAAAATTTGCTTTATTTTTCATAAAATTTTAATATAAAAAATAATATTTAAGAACAACATTTGATATTGGGGGTCCTTTCGAGCCGGGGGCCCTGGGCAAAGTCCCGATTTGCCCATGCGAGAATAAGGCTCTGAGAACAATCACCTGTACACAATTCACAAGCACAATCTAGCAGTAACGTGCTTTTAATAATCCGCTGAGATCAGAAGCTCTCACAAATGCTGTATTTCTCACACAAAATAAGTCACTTTCACAGGCAAAAATTCAGTGAAAATATTCAAGAGATATCGTACACAATCCCTTAAGACACAGCAATGAAGAATTTACACACAGCACTTTGAAAACAGCTTCGTAAAGCAAGCTAAAACACGGCTTCTATAGCACTATCAATTCACAAAGCAAGCGTACTCTCACTGACAGCTCTTCACACATTGAGCGTTCAACTCGCACTGAACTGTCGGGGCAGCGCACTGGTGGAATTTATAGAGGAGGCAGAAGCTGGGAGTAGTTTCTAGAAAAGTATGTTCCTCGAAGATTCCAGACAAAGCGGGACTTCTGATTACGTCATAGAAGAGAAATGTTAGATTATTATGCGTTTTTAATGCAGAAAAAACAACTTCCAGGCCCCATTGGGAAAATCGCGCCAAATGACCAAAAAGTCGCCAAGCTTGGCGACTTTTGGCGAAATATCGCCAAATTTGGCTCCAAAAATAAGTTCCCAAATGTGAAGAGATCGAAGCTCTAGGACTAATATTTCTCGAGATTTCTAGAAGCCCCATAGAAAAAACATATGGGAAAGCGAAACCTCCATATCTCCGGTTCTAATTGGCCGATTTTGTTGCAACAAAAAGCAAAATTTATCTATTTTAAGCGTAGAATACGAATTTTAAACCATTTTAAGCCACAGAGCAGCGGGTTGCCCCGAAAATTCGTAACATTATGTACATAGATATACATGTTTTGTAATTTCTTTTCAGTTCCCGGCTCCAGCCTGGGAATAATCGCCACCGACGAAGATCGAAATTTTTTCTATCGAAACAGCTGTACGGCCGTTCAAGTAACCTTTATGGTTTTTGTTTTGCAAAGTTTATTATTATTTTTTTGTGTGAGTTTATCCCCGAGGCTCAACGAACATCATCGTGAACTTCGATTAGGAATGCTTGTACATAGTACAGGGTGTCCCAAAATTTACGCCAGATTTGAATTAAACAGAAACCCCCTTTTTTTTTCAATTGTATTTTTTCACATCGGGTAAATGACCTCCCCGGCTTTGCTGACTCATACGCACTCCTTTGTCGAATTTTCCAGGACCAGTTAGAATAAATATTACTGAATTTCGTTGAACCTAGGAGATGTATGCAAACACCTCTCAGGGCAATTTGGTACTCATGCAGATGTGACATACACTGAATAGCAGCAACCACTTTTTGTAAGCAGTCATTTTTTTTTTTTTTAAACATAATGGTACACAGTTTCCTGAGCCAAAAATTACTAGTTTTATAAACTTAGTACAAAGATTTCTGTAGTTTTGTACTCGTAGTAAAAGAGCTGTCAAAGTCTCGGCGTGCAATAACATCAGTTTGATTAACGGTTTGCCTAAAGTGCACTTATTTCTTTGAATCAGGAAGGAGGATTCCCTGAAATGGCAGTTAAGGGGTTTGTTTAAATTTAAAAAAAGGAATATTCTTGAAAGCAACAGTCGAAGAAAACTGCAATCCAAAAGTATGATTTCACAGACGCAAATAATTTCCCTAACCTTTTCAACATCGATTTTATAAAGTTCGATTTATTCTTGAAGCTTCGAGCAAAGTCGTTATTCGCAACACACTTGAACATTATTAAAAGGTGAAAATGTCGAGATAAGCGGTTTTTCAAATTCTTTCCCATATTTAAAATATTTTAAGCCTTCTGTTTGAGGAGAACTACGTCGAAGAAACCCCGGCAAATTTCGGGAATATGAACTGCTTCGTGTTTATTATAGAAAAACATTTGATTTTCCTGAAAATATCTTTGCATAATATTTTACATTAAATTTCATTTTATTTATTTAAAAGATGTATGAATAATAGAACATCAGCTCTAAATAAGTGAATTTATCATATTTCTGAATTGAATGACAGTAATTGCGATCATAGTGATGATGAACATTACAGTAATAAAAGTAAGTTATAAACTTCCTTCAGTGATAACTAACTCCCTGTAACATTACAGACTTGTTTGATATTTTCAAAATAAGTGTGTATCCTTTATATGTAACCGTTGAACTGTTTGACACTACTTTAAATACATTATCTTATAAATATACTGCTGAGATATTTTTAGTATTTTTAATATTCTCAAAATGATCTACATTTAGTTAAACAGATAATCGAATGCGAAATTTCATTAACAGGACAGATAACAATAAATTCATAATGGAAAAAAAATCTACATATTCCTTTGGTATCGATTTCAGGAAATCCTTATCTTCATCACAAGCATCAAACTCAATGATTTTCCATCAGCTTCTAGCAAGAAATAAAAATATGAATTCTTTAGAAATTCTTTCCTCAGAGTGTAACACCCAGAGCTTAAAGAGGAATGAAATTGGAATTTCTAGGACTATGCGCCATCTAATGTAAGTAGCAATGAAGGTGAATTTCTGGAAGATCAGTTTATAATCTACTTTTCAAGGGAACTTATTTAACGTCTTCCTGAAAGCAAACACGAAAGTATGATGAGAATCACGGCACTGTCTGCGTGATTACGAGAGATACTTTTGATAATTCAACCAGGAAAAAATGTGACAATAATTGTTTCAGGACGGTTTCACACAAGTGATACGTTTAAAAGGTACCGTCAGTATAATTAAAATAGAAAAGTAATACCTATAGCCAAAAGAAACAGTAGTAGTGACCAGAATCAATGATTTTGTGACTGTTTCAGTGATTTCGGATGAAAATTTTGAATGTCAGTCCTTTTTAAAAACAGTAGCATTCAAGGTGACCAGAATCAGTGATTTTGTCACTATTTCAATGATTTTGGATGAAATTTTTGAAATCCAGTTCTTTCTTCAGTGGCTTCAAAAAATCAGTGATTTTACAAAATGTCAGTGTCATTTCGGTGATTTTACGAATTTCATTACATTTTAGATATTTACAGTCTTTTTTTATAATTTATTTTTATTCCATTGCTATCCCCTCGGCATCTAGTCAGTTTTTCCAAACATAATCGAAAATGAGAATTTACTACAGGAACTTGATTTTGTGTGAAGGGAATTCCTTTACTCTGATCAAGACCTCCAACATTCTACATGGTATGAAGGAAGTCTAGACTTGTGAGTTTGAAGATAAACAAAGATGGAGAAATCTTAACTAAAAAATATTGGGGGGGGGGGGGGGGGAGAGTAGGGCTCATTAAAGATAGCATGGGGAAACCCAAGTAACTGGTTTATTTTAACAAAAGGTTGCTTGTGCTCCCGCTATTAAATTTGGATTTTTAAAGGATTTTCTCCCAACTCAGTTTTACTAGCACTGAAAATAATAGTCGCTTTTAGGTGCGATGCGTAACGGCGACAATCCTAGTGAAAGAATCCTTGAAATCAGTTGGTGGGGACCATGGGCGTCCGAAGAAAAGTTTAAAAGGGGGTGGAGGAGATTATTTCAACATATGGTGCTATGCTGGGAAGTAAAAAAAAAACAGCAGCTTACAAAAATTCAGGGAGAGGCCCTTCCCTATGCTGCCGACGTCCATAGTGCACAGCTGTCAATCGTTCCGATTTTATCGTAACATTTTCACCACTATTTTTTAGCAGTTTTATATTTAATTAAAAATTTGGACATATTTTATTAAATTGCTAAGTAAAAATTAGTAATAAAAAATGTTGCGATAAAATCGGAAAAGTCGGCAACTATGATAGTGGTTCCTAATGTTCTAATAGGATGCCAATGCCAGTACCGCGACGTCATAGCTTTATTTTGTATACGAAGGTAAACACATGTTCCTCCGTTGTTGCCCCAGGGCCTTTACGCCTCTAATTTCGGCACTACCAATAACAGTGATCTTTAGAATAAAATCCGGTTAACTTACATCCGATTCTTACAACATTGTCACTCTGAAGGAGAACAGTGCTTTAGGGAGTGTTCCATACTACATACTGAACCGAACCGAACCGAAGTGGGGTTTTAATAGAGTTCCTACACGGTAAGTGTTTACCTCCAGTGTGAGTAATTCAAGTGTGTATACTTTGTGATCATGTGTTCGAAGGAGCCACCAAACATGACCATTTAAAAATTCTGGTAAATTTTATTTTCCCTAAGTAAACTTTGTTTATATAATTACAACAATTTCGTAACATTCTTTGTGGTGGCGTTTTCTCCTTTCAACGTAATCGTTGGAATGGATTCTTAACCAATCTTTCATAGGCAAAGATAAGTTTCCGACACGCATGCCGTAGAAGGGTTAAGTAAGGAAGATACCGGAAAGGAAAGCGTGAGCGGAAGGTATCATGATATTTGTTACATGAATTCTGATTCCAAATTACTTTACTCCAATTTGACGTGCTGTTCCTGAGAAGGTCTAGTCTTTTATTTTGGGTATATCGATAATTAATAGATAGTATAATATTCTATACTTTATGTAATTTTTTTTCTTAAGTCAAACAGGCAAGTGTTATAAATGTAAATGGGTGATATTCAACTTTACACATGAAAGACAGTTCACATGACACATGACAGACAGTGACCCCTTTAGAGAGAAGAGGAGATCTGAATTTCACTTCTGCTCGATATGGCTACTTTTATTACAAAATGTTCTACACTTTTGTTATTGAAAGAAGAAAAAATTTCCTTGGGGTCAGTGGCGCACACAAGGGAGGCGTCCAAGGGGTCCGGATCCCTCTCAAAAGAGTTGTCAATTTTCCTTCGTTAAATCGTCATGTAATTTTTGACTTTTAAATATGTTAGAAGACATCAAATTCTTATTTTCAGCAGTTAAGATAGATAAATAAAGACACAGTAAAAAGGGGTTACGATAAAAATATGAAAAATTCGCATTTTTTCAGGTGGTTGGTGTCACAGTTTTATGGGTTGTACCAACACCTCCTAGATAGAGAAGGCCTGAGAACAGAAACTTTTACGTCATCACTAGGCCTTCAAAGATGACGTCATCACAGTTTTACATTCACAAAGTAAATCTATTTAAAATTTCTGGTGAATCATACAAATATTAGAAAATATCTTAAGTTAAAGATAAAAAATCTATTTCTATATCATATTACATAATTAGTGATAGTTAAAATTTCCTATTTGTCGTAAAATTAAATTTTCTATCTTAAATCATTAAAATGTTTTAAACGGGAGTAAAAGCACCACAAATTTTGAATAGTTTTGCTTTGTAAAAATGAATGTGTGATGACGTTACTTTTGTGGACCTAGTGATGACGTAAAAGTTTCTGTTCTCAGGCATTGTATATCTAGGAGGTGGTGGTTGTACCCCCTCCAAGAAAAAATCCTGTGTGCGCCAGTGCTTGGGATTAATCATTAAATTTTCATTCATAACTCTTTTATCACTAAACTATATATTATTTACCACGAACTTGCCTTTGAATTATATACTTTATTTATAAAAAAATTTTACGGTGACCCTTAAATATAGTGTCCCTTATTCAGAGGTAAATACAGTAAGGTAATTATTCAGTGACTGGGACCAGATAATTGTCCCTTGAAAAGCGTTATCCCTTATTCGGAGGTGTCCCTTACAGGAGGTTTCACTGATGTTGCCTATCTTTTATTTTAAAAATATGGCATAAAAATAAGTGCACGTACAATATATCATTCATTTTAAGCTTTTGGACAATTTGATATAAAAAATCTTCTGTTCATCAGAACTAAAATGACCTTTTTTTTCCCGTATAACTTTGCAACTCTCTAGCCCGGAAATATCACTGGAGCGAGACGGAGGAGGTTAAAGTGCATGTAGTAATAGGTGCAAGAGGATAACTTTGTCGACCTTGACTTCCTACGTCATTTCGAATCATTTAGATCGATATTCATAACATTGGTGATGAGACAGCCTGTATAGCACACACCCAGCGGTCATAAAAACATTTAAAGAAGGGGGACAGGCAAGGAAGGAAAGCAGACAACAATCTGAGGGGGGAGGGGAATACTCCTTTGTTGGCCCAGGGCCTCTACACCTCTTAATTCAACATTGAGAATAACAGTGACAAGCAGAGACTTTCAGAAGTTACGACATCCATGTTTTTTGAAAATCATCGATGTTTGAAACATCAGTGTATTGAAGCCGATGTTTTATCAGATCGATGTTTAACACCGATGTTATGAGTTCTATTTTTTTTTTTTTTTTTTTTTTTTTTTTTCACGTAGTCGAGTGTACACTTTATGCATAGTTGCCATGCTACACTTTTCATACTGTGTCTGATGAAATTGTGGAATACTTTCTACGTAAATTTTTTACGTAGAAAGGAAAAGTAATCACTTTACCTTCCACTGCTGACCGGGTTACTTCTTTTGCTGATTTTTTTATGCAACATATATTTTCTTACATTTTTGTTAAACCTCTTGCTGGAGCTATGGCTTTACTGCATGGGCGTTCCATTATGAATAATGTCATCAGTCAGGCAGTCGTTTTATAATTCCATGGATCTGATAGTATTGATACACAGTTTTACAAAGAAATGCTGTATGCAGAAGTGGTCAATTATATTTCATGCATGTTGTCAGCTATGTTTATATTGAAAAAAGCCCTAATTCTTCTCATTTTCTTAAATGATAAATTGAACATTCTGATAGGCTTGTTCCATGACCAAAAGTTGGGGGATTTGATACATAAATTTTGTTTAACATCGATTTTTATCTACAAAAATTTTCTCAATTGCTTTAACATTTTCTCAGTCAGTAAACTGAATATTCTATTAGGCGTGGTCAGTATTTACTAATAAATATCTCGTTTATGCCACATAGAGCAAGTCTTTTGATTATTTAAGCCTTCCAAAAAACACTGCCTTGTTATATGAACAAACCCATAAAGCAAAAAGTCACCAACAGCAAGAAAGCAACAAAGGGCTTGTCCAGAGAGTACGAAAACCTCTCCCCAAAACCGAATTTTCGATTTTTTTTAACAAACTAATAACTTTTTTAACAAACTAAAAGTGTTCGTGTAAAAACGAACACTTTTATTTGTTAACAATAAAGTTTGGTTCAAAAAATTGTATATTACATGAAAAATGCTTTTGTCCACGTGTCAGTAATTTTTCCAACTGTGTGTCGGGACTTCTCTTTCGACAGGGGAATTTCTACACGCATATCTTACAAGCGTTAAGTAAGGAAAATACCGGAGAGGAAAGCATCAGTGGAATGTCTTGTAAGAGATTTTCTACTGATGCTTTCCAGGCTTTTGGCATATGAATTCCAATTCCAAATTAAGGTTCTCTTTACTGCGATTCGACGGGCTGTTCCTCTGAAGGGTGTTTCCACGATTGGCGACTTTTTGACGAAATATCGCCCAATTTGACTCGGAAAATAAGTTTGCTAAACTGAAGTCAGTTAAGCTCTAGAGCCAATATTTCACGAAAATTCGAGAAAAACCTATGTTAACAAATAGGGACACGCAAAACTTCATATCTGGCGTTCTAGTTAACTGATTTTGATGCAACAAAATGGCAATTTAATAATTTAACGGGTAGCACACAAATTTTAGATTAAATTTAACATCTGGAACGCAGAAAAATCGGAAATTTCTAACTGTGTAGTGCAAATTTACGATTCAAAGTTAAAAACAAGAGACGATAAGAGTTGATAAAAATGAACACTTTTATTTGTGAATAATAAGTTTTTGTTCAAAAAATTGTATATTACATGACAAATATTTTTGTCCACTTGTCAGTAATTTTTCCAACTGTGTGTCGGGTCTTCTCCTTCGACAGAGGAGTTTTCGGTCAAAGAAAGTCGTTCTTTTCTTCATTGACGGGCTGGCTTCATTCGGAGGGGACATGCGTTCATTCTGTTCAAGGAGAAAGACGTTAAAACGACAGTACGCAGCTCTTTCTTGCTATCATTCTCTCTCTCTCCACTGCCTCCTAGATATAGAAAGTCTAACCACTGCTACGTCACCAAGCCTCTACGTCATCAGTTGGCCTTCTAAAGGTGACGTCATCACAGATTAAATTTCATAAAGTAAAGCTATTCGAAATTTCTGGTGAATTTACTCTCTCATAACAACATTTTAATGAATTGAGAGGGAAAATTAATTTTACAAAAAAGAGCAGTTTTTAATTGTAAATAATTATATAATGTAATAAGGGAGTAAATCACAATGAATTGTTTTGTGTCACGAACATATTTTAATTTTTATCTTTCTCTGAAGATACCTTTTTAATATATGTAGCATTCACCAGAAATCTGAAAGAGTTTTACTTTATGAGAATGAAATGTAGCGACGTCATTACTAGAAGGCCTAATGATGGCGTCAAAGCTTAAGCGCTCAGGCTCTCTGTATCTAGGTGGTAGAGATGGGCGGTTCGACTCCTTTTACTGATTCGAATCTCAACTCACTCACTACTTCGATGATTCGAATCTTGAATCAATAAAACAACTAAAGAAATTTTCCCTCTCTCTGCGCCGAAAGCCTTACTATTTAACACGGACCGTGCTATTTAAACACCCTTCACCCATTCATCGGGTTTCTTCTCCGCTGAGTTCTCGGGCAGCTAGCATCTCTCTCTCCTTGCTCGAGTAAAACTAGTGTTTAAACTGCCCGAAATGAAAATACAGGGGAGCTTCGTATGACCCCCTGGGCCTGTAGGATTAAAAGGTTAAGTTTGGTCTCAAAGTATTCGAAATTTTATGTATCGATGGGGGTAAACGTCTACGGGGGTCGAGAATCAATAAAAACGCGCTCCGATGGATAGATTCCGAGATATACGTTAATTAATTATGGTAATTAGACTAATAAACCATGATTGAGGCTTGAAAAGGACTGCAAACATGTAGAAATTGGCTCTGGGATGGTTTCCAGACTTTGGAGATGCCGCCGGAGGAGGCTAGTGTTTAAAATGCTCAAATTGAAAATATAGGGGAGCTTCGTATGACCCCCTGGGCCTGTAAGATTAAAAGGTTAAGTTTGGTGTCAAAGCATTCGAAATTTTAAGTGTCGGTGGGGTGTTGAGTCTAGGGGGGTCGAGAATCAATAAAAACGCGCTCCGGTGGATAGTTTCCGAGATATACGTTAATTAATTATGGTAATTAGACTAATAAACCATGGAGCTGTTTTTTCCGCGATCCGGCATCGTCATTAACGGAGAGAAAGCAGTAGCAAAAGCATCACAAGCTGGTATTGATCTCAGGATTTTCTTATCGCCGGCCTCAGAGGCGTAGCCAAGGGGGGGGGGTTAGGGGGGTCATAACCCCCCATGAGGAATTTTTTGCCATACAAAATGTATATTCTTCACTACATTATCACACACACGTATACATATATATGAGTTGCAGTAGTCATAACCCCCCCCATGAAAAATTTCTGGCTACGCCCCTGGCCGGCCTGTATTTTTGACCTTTATCGAATTCGAGATTTCACTGAAATGAAAATGGGAATATCGGATATTTGATGTTGAAATAAAACCGATATGTCGATATTTATCGATTTTTGGCCCAGTCCTACTGAGGGGCTGCTGCCCCCCCCAAAAAAATGGGACCCTTTACTTAGCTTACAATTGAACTTTATCTTTAAATTTGATACCCAGCCCACCCCGAAATAAAATCCTGGCTACGCCACTGTCAATAACACTAACTACGCCACTGCTTTAGACCCTATTTTGTATTTCTCTGAATTACGAAAGAAAATAAAATCATTCCCCTTAAACGAAAAACAAGGTAAAAAAATATCTTAAACGAAATCTGCAGCAATAAAGCGAAATGTTATTTTGCTTACTACAAAGTCCTTTTGTGAGAGCGCTTAATACCGCCCCTGTATCCTTCATTAAAAGTGACAAGCACAATCCTAACTTTATTTCATTCTATTTCCCTTCACATGAAAACCCGCCACCATGTAAACTTAACGTTCCGTTTTTTTTTTTTTTTTTTTTTTTTTTTTTTGAGGTGGGGGCAGGGGGACATATATTGAAGTTAAAAGTAGAAAAGGGATGTTTCATTAAATTTTAAACAAATATTAAACCAGCCAGACAAGTTGGAAGGAGGGAGTCCCCCCGAGGGAAAAAGGTTTAAACAACTTTGAGACACCCCCCGCTCTTCCACGAGCATTGGCGTAAATTGGCATGTAATATTTGGATGGGGTGACAAAATGTTTCCGATTGTAGAAAATATCATTATTATAAATAGCTCTGATACTTGAATTTTCTTAATTTTTTTTTCGGGGGGGGGGATTGACCCCTCTTGCCCTTAGGAAGTAACGCCTATGCCCCCCGCCAAAAGCAAACGATGTTCGACCCACTCCACACCCACAGACAAATAAAACTTTAAATCCGACCACCAACCAAGAAATGAAACACCAAAGATTCGAAAAAAAAAACTTCAATTAAATGAAACATCCTTTCAACTCTTTTCGACTCCTTTCGACTCTGAGTCGATAGAAGATTCGAAAAAAAAAACTCCAATTAAATGAAACATCCTTTCAACTCTTTTCGACTCCTTTCGACTCTGAGTCGATAGAAGATTCGAAAAACTAACGAATCTCAACGATCGTATACAATCACCGAAACAGAGCGAAACACTGAATCAGTAAAGATTCGTTGCTGCACCAACTCAGTGACCAACTCACCCACACCCACTCATTTGCTGTTTCAAATCATCTATCGACTCAGAGTCGTAAAGAGTCGAAAAGAGTTGAAAGAGTAAGGGAAAATCTCTGGGAACGGCCAATTTAAAATAAGTTTTCCTTCCCTTCGCACTTGGAATGTATTTCCCCACAGTTGAGGGCTTGTGATTCGAATCAGTAGAGAGTGAGTGTAAAGACTGAGCCACTCAGTACCAAGATTCGAATCTCTGATTCGACTCATCGAATCATTGGCCATCTCTACTAGGTGGCAGTGCTCTGCTCTTTTTTTTTCACGGGCATTTATATAACCTGGTATGCTTTCCTAAGTATTTACCTCAAAAAGAAGTATGTAAACTCTGGTTTTTGTACTACACAGTCGCAGTTAAAATTGCTTGACCTGCATATATTGTATTGAATAATAATTTATTTTTCTACAAAGGACAACGCAAATCTTGATTATTTTTGCGTAAAATATTTTACTGAATAAAATATCTACGGAAGAGCACAGAAGTCCAAAGGTTAAGTAAGGTAAGTATTTTAAATTATAAAATACTATTTTTCAGAATGCATTTTTTAAAAACACCAATGTTTTGCTTATGCACTGAAAAGCTTTCATTAGCAAACATATTTTACTTTTAGCAAAACATGCTTGCTTTTAAAATCGTACTGTAAAACAGCACCTACAAAGACAGTAAGTCAAATAAACATTTTTTTAAAAATAAAAAATATTGTTTTTATTTTCTTTTTCTAAACATGGAGGTATTTTCACTGATGTTTCAATTACGGAACATCGATACATGGGTGTTTGGCAATCGATGGCGTATCACACGAGCGATTTTCCCGAATAATAGCCGGCCACATAGATTCTGATTGCTTAGGACATTGCCACTCTGTGAGAGAGCAGCGTTTTTAACAGGAGATATACTAGATTTCGTATCAGCAAACGAAAAATAATATTTATTTTATAAAAAATAACTCTTGGAACTTTCTGGTCAAATTTATTCTCCCCATGTAAATTTTGAAAGAGAAAATTTCTTTCCAACATTTGAATAATATTTTTTGTGGTGGGTTTTTGAACTTTCAGCGCAATCACTGGATTGGATTCTTAATCAATCTTTCACAGGCGAAGCTAAATTTCCTACACGCATATCTTACAAGCGTTAAGTAAGGAAGATACCGGAAAGGAAAGCATCACTGGAAGTTCTTTTAATATTTGGCATATGAATTCCAATTCCAAATTAAGGTTCTCTTTACTGCGATTCTAAGGGCTGATCCTCTGAATGGTGTTTCCACGATTGGCGACTTTTTGACGAAATATCGCCCAATTTGACTCGGAAAATAAGTTTGCTAAACTGAAGTCAGTTAAGCTCTAGAGCTAATATTTCACGAAAATTCGAGAAAAATCTATGTTAACAAATAGGGGCACGCAAAACTACATATCTGGCGTTCTAGTTAACTGATTTTGATGCAACAAAATGGCAATTTAATAATTTGACGGGTAGCACACAAATTTTAGATTAAATTTAACATCTGGAACGCAGAAAAATCGGAAATTTCTAACAGTGTAGTGCAAATTTACGATTCAAAGTTAAAAACAAGAGACGATAAAAGTTGATAAAAATGAACACTTTTATTTGTGAATAATAAATTTTTGTTCAAAAAATTGTATATTACATGACAAATATTTTTGTCCACTTGTCAGTAATTTTTCCAACTGTGTGTCGGGTCTTCTCCTTCGACAGAGGAGTTTTCGGTCAAAGAAAGTCGTTCTTTTCTTCATTGACGGGCTGGCTTCATTCGGAGGGGACATGCGTTCATTCTGTTCAAGGAGAAAGACGTTAAAACGACAGTACGCACCTCTTTCTTGCTATCATTCTCTCTCTCTCGCTCTTTCTTTTTTTTTCTCACGGGCATTTATATAACCTAGTATGCTTTCCTAAGTATTTACCTCAAAAAGAAGTATGTAAACTCTGGTTTTTGTACTATATAGTCACAGTTAAAATGGCTTGACCCGCATATATTGTATTGAATTATAATTTATTTTTCTACCAAGGACAACGCAAATCTTGATTATTTTTGCTTAAAATATTTTACTGAATAAAGTATCAACGGAACAGGACAAAAGTCCAAAGATTAAGTAAGGTAAGTATTTTTTATTACTAAATGCTATTTTTCTGAATGCATTTTTTTTTAATCGATGTTTTACTTTTTAATCGATGTTGCACTGAAAAGCTTTTATTAGCTAACATATTTCACTTTCAGTAAAATATGTTTGCTTTTAATATCGTACTGGAAAACAGCACCTACAAAAACGGGAATTCATATAAACATTTTTTAAAATTAAAAATATTGTTTTTTATTTTCTTCTTCTAAACATCCATGTTCTAAGACATCGAGGTATTTTCACCAACGTTTCAGTTGTGGAACACCGATGTATAAGTTTATTGCAGTCGATGGGGCATCTCTACAGTGATTTCCCCTAGAAATACCACCACCTCTTAGATGTAGGAGGTCTGAGAACTTAAGCTTTTATGGCATGACTAGCTCTTCAAAGATGACTGCATCACAGTTTTCCTTTCAGAAGATAAAACTATTTAAAACTTTTGGTGAATTACACAAATTTTAGAAAATATTTTAAGTTGAAGATAAAAATTAAAATACTTTTCTGATAGGAAATTATTTATTAGGATCTATTTCTATATCATATTATATAATTAGTATAAAATTTCCTATGTGTTGTAAAATTAAATTTGATATGTTAAATCATTAAAATGTTTTAAGCAGGAGTAAATGCACCACAAACTTTGAATACAGTAAAACCTGTGTTGAACGACCCCTGTATTTAACGACCACCTGGTCTTGCCGACCATGTCTTAGCGGTCCCGAGTACAATATAATTATAAATAATGGTTTATTTTCCTTTTTAAACGACCACCTGCCTGACGCGACCAACGACCGCTATGTATAAGAAACAAATTTATTTAAAATCCTATTTTAACGACCGCGAATTCTTAAAAAAATTCTTATTTTCCCCTATTTGACTAAGTTCGTTGTTCGGATGATCAGCAATCACACGGTATGATGAAAACGAAAGTTGACACGTGTTTAGTTGAGTTGTAACACAGCTTCCAGTCACTAAATAATTCATGGAGTCACTGAACGCAATAACGGCATGCACACAGTTACTTGTGTTACTGCTTCTTGGAGGATATTTATTGAAAATAGAATTTTATGTATTTAGACATTACAGTGAATCGTTCAGCACAATTTCTTCTTTTAAAACATTTCTTCGAAAAATAATTCCATCACAAAATCTGCGCACCGTAGGAAAATATTACCGAGAATGACGTAATTGTTTCGACCAATGAGCGATGCCGATAGTGGCGAGAGCTAAGCACGCAAAATTCAACACAGAGCCTGTGTTCATGTTTACAGCGTGATTTGTTCTCAGAAACGAAATTATGATAGCTATCGCAAGGAATATTATTTTATATTAATTGCTTTCTCCGTTTTTTATTTTCATTTTTAATAACAATGGAAACCAGTAAACGTTCTCGAAAATTCCTGACATTGAAAGAAAAAATTGAGGTTATCAATTTAAATAAGTCAGGAATGAGTGCACGGTCACTTTCGACGCGTTTTAATGTTGGTAAAACGCAGATACAAAACATCATCAAGAACAAAAACAAATATGAAGACGCCTTCAAAAAGAATGATGTAAGCGTTGACAACAAGAAAATGACCTATAAAACCGGTAACGAAAAAGTTAACGCTCTCCTATGGAAATGGTTCTGCCATGCACGATCCCAGAACTATGTAATTAGTGGACCTGTTCTTAAAGCTCAAGCACTGGAGTTCGCAAAGCAAGTAAACAATTTGACTTTTAAGGCATCCAATGGTTGGCTTGAGTCTTTTTTAAAGCGCCACAAAATTGTGTTTGGTAAAACATCGGGGGAAAGAGCTGACATTAACCCAACTGTGATTGAAAACTGGTTTGATCAGCTTAAGTCTATACCCAAAGGATATTTTGAACTTTGATGAATCAGGACTAGTTTTTAAATCTGGCCAAGTCAAACCTACAAAATAAAAGGAGATGAAGCGCCAGGAATAAAAATGCCTAGAGTAACTTTGGCATTTCTTTGCAACATGTTAGGTGACAAAGAAACCTTAGTTTTTATATGGAAACATAAAAAACCAAGATGTTTCAAAAATGTAAAAATTGAAAAGATGGATGCTAAATCGTAACAAGAAAGCTTGGATGACATCCACTATATTTGAAACATACATGAAATCATTTGATTTCAAAATGAAAAAGGAAAACAGGCAGGTTTTAGTGTTCCTTGACAATGCATCATCCCATCCTGACATAGTGTTAGAGAATGTAAAGTTTGCGTTTCTTCCTCCAAACACTACAGCAAAACTCCAACCCTTAGATCAAGGGATAATAGAGTCATTTAAAAGGCAATTCCGTAAACTACAGATGGACTATTGTCTGGATTTTCTAAATAATAAGCAGATACCGTTTCAAAGTGCCCTCAAACAAATTACTGTTTTAGATGCTATTGTATGGTCAATGCAAGCTTGGCTAAATGTAAGTGCAACAACAATTCAGAAATGTTTTAAACGATGTGGTTTTAAATTCGAAAAGGATCCATTAGAACATGTAGAATGCCTTGGAGATGAGAGGGATAATGATTTCAATAATTCCATCGTGGAAAATAATATCCATAATTATGATCATTTAGCCCATGAATTATTTGGTGGTGATTACAACTTTTTGCGTAGTGTCACTGAAGAATACGCTATTCATGAACAATTTAGTACATCAGTGACGGTATCTGAGAATAAGAATGAACAAACTGTTTGCAGTGAAACTATATCATCTTCTGATGAAGAAACTGAAGATGAAGACACATCACAAAAAACTGCAATCACTTTTAAAGAAGAAGGTTTTAACACCTTGCTTAATTATTCCGTGCAGGTGGGGGATGATGAACTATTTAAGCATCTGACATGTGTACAGAAGCGACTAAACGAATTATCCCAAAATGCAGCTGCTAAACAATCTGTTATTACATCATATTTTAAAAAATAATAATGTACCGACCATGTAAAGCAAAATTTTATTAGATTTTTCAATTTTTTAAAAATTTAAACATATTCTAATCCCATTGATTAAAATATTTACAAATCTCACTTTCTTTCTCTACATATTATAAAAAAGTAAGTAAACACATGCTTTTTATTATTTTATATCTAGATAAAAGCCTTTTCAGTGATAATCAGGTAATTATCAAATAATTTCCAATTCTGTTGATAAAATTAAGTACGCTTAAAATTTTGTCAAAATGTATCGTATTACCTGAATTCAAAGACCGACCCCCCTTAAAGATCACATTTTCTTGGTCCCAGTGGTGGTCTTTAAAAACAGGTTTCACTGCAGTATTATTTTGTGATATTAAATGTGCGACTACGTTAGGGTTGTTGGGATCGTTACGTTGAGGGGATCTACGGATGGCGTAAAAGTTACTGTTCTCAGGCATTGTATGTCTAGGAGGTGTTGATTTGAGATGCAAATGTTTGTTTAACAAGGATTTTTCTCTGGAAAAATATCTGTTAACATTTCTGAATCAGTAAATTGGATATTCTATTAAATGCGGTCAGATTTACTAATAAACATCTCATTTATGTCACATAGTGTGAGTCCGTTGATTATTTATCCTTCCAAAAAACACTGTAATGTCATACGAACAAGCCTATAAACCAAAAACCAAAGTCATCCACAGCAAGAACGTAACCAAGGGCGCATCCAGGGAGTACAGTACCCCCCCCCCCACACACACACACACAACAAAAGTTTCGATTTTTATTGACAAACTAATAAGGTTAAATTCGTTTCGTGATTCTATAAATTGTAACAATTTTTACTTGTTAGCAATAAGTTTTTGTTTAAAAAATTGTATATTACATGAATTTTTTTTTTTTTTTTTTTGTTCACGTGCCAGTAATTTTGCCAACTGTGTGTCAGGTCTTCTCCTTCGATAGAGGAGTTTTCTGCCAAAGACGTTTTTTTGTTTTCTTCATTGGCGGGCAGGTTGCATTCGGGACAGAGTTGCGTTCATTCTGTTCAAGGATAAAGGCGTAAAAAGGAAAGAACGTAGCTCTTTCTGTTTTTGCACGCGCGATTAAATAACCTAGAATGTTTTCCTATTAAGTATTTTCCCCAGAAAGAAATAATTAAACACTGCTTTTTGTACTACATAGTCACAGTTTAAATATCTTGAACCGCATATATTGTACTAAACATTCATTTCTTTTCTACCAAGGACAACGCAAATTTTTATTATTTATTCCTAAAATATTGTACTGAATAAAATATCAACGGAACAGGACGGAAGTCCAAAGTTTAAGGTAAATATTTTTTTACTAATAAATACTATTTTTTTGAACGCATTTTTTTAAAAACATCGCTGTTTTGCTTATAAATTGAAAAGCTTTTCAGTAAAATATGTTTCCTTAAAATATCGTGCTGCATAACAGCACCCACAAAGGGAGTAAGTAAAATAAATATCTTTTTAGTTAAAAATACTGTTCGTTATTTTCTTTTTTTAAAAACATCGAGGTATTTTGGTCGATGTTTTTTCAGCAATAATGTCTTCAATTATGGAACATCGATGTTTTGCGATCGATATTGCATCACTAACGTGCATTCGCAACCCTCATATTGAACAGATATTTAAAATTTAATAACACACTTTTCTCAAACTACTTTCTTCTCTAGTGATTAATTATAGTTTCTTTTCGTATATTATATCATTAGGGCTTCACAGCAATAAGGGCCGGTGATGTTGATTGTCCCGTTAAAGGGGCGCATAGTAGGCAGACTAACGTTGCCTTGTATGAATGGTCTCCTAATTTTGATCGAATTTCAGATGAGAGACCTAGCACTTAATATCGGCAGCCCAGACGTATCTATTAAACAAGGAGGAGATGGAGCCATGAACAGATTTTGAGAGTACTAGCTCGCATTAGCGTACACGGCCTCACAACGGTCCAGCCGAGAGAGGTGCTCACACTCTTAAGCTCTTCCAAGCCGTTGCTCCATCACTTTCCGTGTTACAGAAGCGGAGCTTAGCGACTGCTCAAGTCAGGTATATAGATTTATAATTGCTATTTCTATTTTTTGTTATCTTTTTGATTTCTTTTTTTTCCTTTATATAGTAGGGTAGGGCCCAGAACGTGTGGAGTGAATATCTCTTTTGATATGCCACACAACCGAAACCCTACTATTTTGTTTGCTTTTAATTGTAATCCACTGTTCGTGGCCCCTGAAGATGGCGACAGTGGTTATAATTTCCGTTCCATTCTATCTTCACATTAATTATTGCACTTTATTTGGCTTAGCTTTTATTAATTATTATTATTATTATTATCTTTTCAAAATGTGGCTTCTAATTCTTGCTTCTAGCTGCTATATTTTTAATGCGAGGTATGTCTTATTTGCAGTATATTTTGTGTTTTACTTATTATATATATATATATATATATATATATGTGTGTGTGTGTGTGTGTGTGTGTGTGTGTGTGTGTACAGTAGAAACCGCATAAGTGCACATTGATGTGGCAACAAAATCATGTGTACTTAAGCGGTTTGTGCACTTATGCGAGTTTACTTAAATTAACATATGTAAATCAATTTCTCATTGAAAATCTGTGCTTTTGATATTAAATAGTATAAGTTAATAGTTATATATATACAAAATATATGTATATGTGTATCTGTATTTGCTTTTGATTGTTAATTTTACAATTACTACTTAATGTATAATAATTATGAATAGAATAGAAGTAATTACATAGCAAAGTTTATTACACGTAGCTACGTAGAAAACAGAGCTACCTGATGCTTAGTATGCATAGCTACGAAGCTTAATTACCTAATAAAACGTTTAGTGTATGGAATAAAAATTTTAAATTTGATTATTACAAAAATATAGATCAGTTAAATAGAATAATGCCAATTTATTAAATATTCAAACATACTCACGTAAACATTGTTACATAATCTGTTGAAGAAGTCCGTCAATTTTTTCTGTACAAGATTTCTTTAAGTATACTCAAAAGACTGATCAGTTAATGCATTAATGTTTTTCATATTAAAGTTATTAGGAGGAATAGTAATCACTCAAAACCATGACATCGCTTCATTACTACCGAGCGTTCTCTCGATTTCTCAGATGAACTGCAATTTCCTTCTTTTTATTTGTTTTTGGATGTATGTGCACTAATGACGGTCAAATTTCCATTATAAAAACAATTTTTTATGTGAAAAATGTGCACTGTAGCGGTTTTTGTACTTATGAGGTGTGTACTTATGCGGGTTTACAAAACATCAGATGCATAGGGGAGAAATTCGGTGTTTTCATATCTTGTGCACTTGTGTGCAAGAGATGTGCACTTATACGGTTTCGACTGTATTCATATATTTTTATATTTTCACATTTATGTAGCCAAATTATACAGGGTGTCCCGAAAAGGTGGTAGCACGCTTTAATTGTTTATCTGTTAGAGATAAATGGATAATGTAACTTGGAAAAACATTCGAAATGAAGTGGAAAAAACGCTACGTTAAAAAAACCCTTTCGTGAATTTTCAAAAATTTACACTTTTAAGTTTGTATACGCCCCCGTTCAAAATATTATTAAAGCTACTCCCATACAATAATAAGATGATGTACAAAATTTCACTTCATGAAACGTCTCAGAGATTTTTTAAAACAAAGATGAACGAGGGATGTACATGAATTCGAATGCCAACGTTTACTGCAAGAGTGAAAGACGTCGCTTTTTCTTTCGTAATTTTCGTGCGACCCTCGGAACGCAGTCATCCAATCTGATGTTTTCCCTTCGAGAGCCTTCGAAAGGTGGTTTCAGTCAGCATACATCTAATCTTCAATTTCTGACACTTCTTCACATATGATTCTCAAATTTTTTCATCTTCTGGTTAGTGTACCGGACGCATTTTTATTAATTTTAAATTTTCTTGTGTGGGTTCACGCATAAATTTAACAAGCGTAACTTTTTGAAAAGTAACGAGAGGATATTTTTGTAACAGCATAACTGCCAACCTTCCCAATTTCTTCGGGAAATTTTTTACCACAATTTTTAAATAGTTTTTTAATTAACTTTTTGGCGTTAGTTTAGACATGAATTGCTGAGTAAAAATAAATTGTGCGAAATCTCCCAAATAAATCGGGAAGGTTGGTAGCTATGTAAAAGCAATCTTTCTTTTCTTACCTTATTTTGAACATTTTTTTCAGTTTACGATGTCCACTGATCTCTAACAGATAAAGAATGAAAGTGTGTTACCACCTCTTTGGAACACCATTTATAGTTCAATTTATAATAAATATACTATAATATATCACAACAGACTAAATGCAACCATAATTCATGCACCACAACTTTCTTATGCACGCGTGATTCCAGTTGCACATCCTTATTACATGCCTGTTTATTTTTATATTCCATGACGAACAATATTTTTTACACACCTCAAAGCTAGTTTTTCCTCCAAGTTTTAATCTAATGGCATTCTTTTTCGCTATCTTGCTGCTTCTCTAATGAAGTCTTTTCAGTGCATTTAAACCCTAATTACAGCATAAGAAAGCAATGATTAGCACTTTAAAAGGACTTAAGGCTCTCTTTAAAAGAAAATGCACGCAATTACAATACTCATTAACGCATCTAAATTTGCAAATGGGAAACTGAAGTAGAAATTTCGCAAAAATGTTCATTTGAATTCACTGGAAAATGTAAGCTTATTGCTTTTTCTTTTAATAAAGTTTAATTTTTGAATTTATACACCTACCATGTTATTCTGATAAAGTTTTCATCGTGTAAATAAAAAGTAGAATAAAAATTACATGTTTCATGTCTTGTCGAATTTAAACAGTTGTAGGTATGAATAAATTAAATGACATGACTGTTTACATTTCAATTAGCTTTATTGTTTTAATGCGATAAAGCACATACAGTACTGTCCTCAGATAAAAATGTGTTATGTGCAAGAATGAGTTTTGAGGCCGTTTACTTTGAAACTGGTTATAGAGCATTTCCATTTCTGACCAGAAATACAGGCTGAGGGCTGACATTTTGGTCACATCTATGTGCAAACTAAGAGCCATGTAACCTAGGGCGTGTCCATCTTACTGTGGTTATCTCCATCTTACTGTGGTAAGATGGCCACACCCCCTATCTCAATTGACTCTTAGTTGGCAAAAAGGTGTGATCAAAATGTCAGCACCGCAGCCTGTCTTTCTCGTCAGCCACGGAGCATTTAAACGTGACGTCTCAATGACGTCATCTGAGTGGCATGCAACTGCCCTAGTAGCAATAACCCATCGGTCGATGAGAGGCGGGTGAGTTAAATACGAGGAGAAGGAGCAATGGCCGATCACGGCTTTTCATCCCAAAAAGGGGAAAGTTCATCGGCAACTGGTACAAAATGTCCGCTCGGGGGGGCCATAAAGCCGATCATCGTTTTCCGGATGAAATAACGAAAAGAAACCGATAAACTATTTAAAATATATTTGTTAATAAAAAATAAACGACTGGCAGCAAAATTTTCAAAAAATGTCCGTTCTGTTTATTACGTTTTCGTTTTTTGTATGCTAAATTTCCGTTTTTCTGAGAAAAAAAAAAATCTTCCTCCCCGGGCCCGAACCCTGAGCGTGTACTATTTACGAGATAAGCGCGCTACCCCTAGACCATCGAATCTTATCATGTGTAATGCAAAGTGTGAACTACCCGTTACTTTAGTCTCGGATTGGGACTTCCGGTGAAATTTTGACAAAGTGTTGTTCAGCTATTATTAATAATAGTCAAATTATTCGATTGGTAAGAAATTAATTTCATTTTTACCAATGTATGTAAGTAGCAACAACATTCATAATTAATAATTAAAAAAAAATATTGCCATTTGTATAGGAATTTTAGTGTGATTTTAACTTTCATATTTCTTGGATAACTTTTAAAAATTAACTGATTTCTCTTCTTGCTGTTTACATTAAAGAGGTTTCAAAAGAATTGCTCATTCTAATGAAGTTTCCATTATTCTTATAATGCAGCTGACTCTCAAATAGATTTTCTTTTCTTTTTCTTAAATACATTTTTAAAAAATTATTTAAATATTACAAACGATTTTTATATAATAAATACTTACATTTTTTTGTAAATATTTCTTTTAAAATTTAAATTTTTTGGGAGGGGGCAAGGGGGGGATACCACCCCCCTGCCTCTCCCAACCCCAATACAAGAAATTTGAAGTAAATTATGCGATTAATTCAAGAATTTGTTCTGGTTACTTATTAGGTATCATCAGAACCATTAATTAAAACACCGATTTACTTCCAATGAAAAGGAAAAAAAAAACTTTCACGTTATCAACATACTTTCTCGCACGTGCATTAAATACAATCACATTTAACTACACATCGTCGAAGAGAACAAAAATCCATGTGTATTCTAGCGATTACCGTTATTCTTACAGTTAAGCAGTGAATGTTTACACAGTTAATACATTACAAAAATTCCTTTAAATACATTACAAAAATATGAAAAAAAATGAATTTTAAATCGTAAAATTATTTACAATCAATACATAAATTAAAAAAAATAATATTCTGAATACTTTGATTAATTTTTAACAAGAATTATTATGCACTGAAATATTATTTTCTGACTCCATGTTTGCTTTAAGAAAAACGCATATCTTGGCTGCATGGTCGCGCCATCTAGATTTGCTACTTATAATTAATTTCATTTTGTATAGTAAACAGCTTAGCGATATACTTTCTCCTACATTATTCCCCTAGCAGTAACTAAGTTACGATACTAGAAAGACCTGGTAGGAGAAATGTTAGAATATGTATATTAGAGAAAATTGGATCAATTTACACTTGGATATACTTCACTAGAAAAAACTAACCCATACAGGTTACAATTGCAAAATGTCTAGGATTATACTAAAAATATCCAGACGCATGCCTGTATATACCATTAGGATCATTAAACATTTAGCAAAAGAAAACTGACTAACCTGAACCTACTTTGCTAGCCTGGTGCAGTAAATTAAATAGTTTGACTTTATACCTCATACCAGCACCCTTAAAATGCAATGCATCAAATAAATCTATATACAGTTATACATACACTTATAAGTAATTAAATGTTGATGAAAAATATACAGTATACATTCAATACTAACATTGACACTTAAATTGAACTTAATTGTAGCTTAAATTGTAAACAGGTGCACAATATTGTTTCCATTTTTGTAAAATGTAAGTCAGGTATTAGCAGTAATTGTAAAGGTCCACCACTATGTTCTGAACCTGACTGGAAGTCTGATTGTTCTGCCAGAGCGAGAGTTTGTCTGGATAGGAGCATCAGATGTGCTTTGAGGAGGGTCCCCAGTTGTGTTCGAATCATTTAATGGTATATGATGGTTTGGTAAGTCATCAGTTTTGATGAGATAAGCAGGTTTAAGCCTGTCAATAGAAATATTTTTTTCCTCTTTACCTTTCATTTGTAAGGTAAAATATTTTGTATTCCTTTCTAATATTTGAAAGGGGCCATCATATGCTGGCTCGAGTGATTTTTTTTACCCTATCCACTCTTACAAAAACATGCGAACATGATTTTAGATCTTTATGCACAAAGATATTATGCTACTGAGTCTTAGGAGATTTTATTGGTGCTAGGGAAGCCATATATTGCTGAAGCTTGTTGACAAAACTGTCAGGTTCAACATCACATGTGGGTGGATCAAAAAATTCTCCTGGGAGTTTGATATTGGTACCATATATCATTTCAGCTATAGAGTGATTGGTATCCTCTCTAATAGCTGCTCTGAGACCAAGGAGGACTGTTGGAAGGACTTCAGCCCATTTAATGGTATTATGGGCTTTTATAGCACATTTTAAGGTCTTGTGAAGGCGTTCAATTTTCCCATTGCACTGTGGGTGATAAGGTGTTGTGTGACGGAAATTTGCACCACACACTGATGCTAGATTTTTAAACAATTGAGAGGTAAATTGTCGACCTTGATCAGTAACAATTTTACTAGGTACTCCAAATCTGCACACCCAATTTTCATAGAAAGCTTTTCTCACTAATTCAGAGGTGATGTCTTCTAGAGGTATCACTTCCATCCAACAGGAGAATCTGTCAATGCATGTGAGACAATATGTTTTCCCATTGGAAGGTGGCAGTGGACCAATGAGGTCAATGTGCACAACACTGAATCTTGCATCAGGCTCCTGGAATTCTCCAAACTTTGATTTTGTATGCCTTGTAATTTTCACTTTTTGACAATTTAGACATGCTCTTGCCCATTCACTGATCTCTTTTTTCATATTTGGCCATATAAACCTGGCAGTTATCTGCTTCACAGTGGATTTAATGCCTGGGTGGGATAGGCCATGAATTTGATCGAACACTTTTTTTCGAAAAGCTTTAGGGATATATGGGCGAACATTATTTTGGGATGTGTCACACCACAGAGAATGTCCAGATGGAAGAACACTCTTCTTAAATTTCAGCAAGGCATTACTTTGAATTAATTCTGTCAGTTCTGGATCACTGGTTTGCTCTTTTGCAATGTCTTCATAATCTATAACAGCTACCTCTTCGATTCTAGAGAGAGTATCAGCAACAATATTATCTTTTCCGCTGATATGCTTGATAGCCGTGGTAAATTGAGATATATACTGGAGTTGACGCAGTTGTCTGGGCGAAGCTTTTTCATTTTTCTGTCGAAATGCAAAGGTCAAAGGCTTGTGATCTGTGAAAATTTCAAAATTTCTTCCTTCGAGCATAAACTTAAAATGTTTCACTGAAAGGTAGATTGCTAATAATTCGCGGTCATATGTGCTGTATGATCTTTGTGCATCATTCAGCTTCTTTGAGAAGAATGCAATAGGTTTCCAGCTTCCATTTTCCCATTGTTGTAAAACGGAGCCAACTGCCCAATCTGAAGCATCTGTGCTTACAGATAATGGACAATCTGGTTTTGGGAATGTTAGCAGGGCTGTTTCGGCTAGATCCGACTTACACTTTTCGAATTGTTTGGATTGCTTCTTCTGTTCAAGGGACTTTACGTCTATCTTTCTTTTTGGCACCTTTAAGCAATTCGTGTAAAATGGCTTGAGTTTGTGCAGCGTCTTTCAAATATCTTCGATAAAAATTTACCATTCCAAGAAAGGTTCTCAATTCATGGATAGTTGTTGGTAATTTAAAATTACGTATAGCATCCACTTTCTCTGGAAGAGGACTGGAACCAGCAGGAGTAATACGATAGCCTAAAAATTCAATTTCCTTCACACCAAATACAGATTTGGCTACGTTGATACATAGACCATACTTGTCAAGTCTCTCGAACACTAATTTCAGATGGTGTCTGTGCTCGTCTTCAGAAGATGAGGCAATTAGAACATCATCTAGATATGGGAAGACAAAATTTAAGCCTTGGAAAACTTCATGTATAAAACGTTGAAAGGTTGAGGGTGCGTTTCTGAGCCCAAAGCTCATTACATTAAATTCATATAACCCAAATGGGGTAATGATGGCTGTTTTTGGTTTGTCCTCTTCAGCAATAGGTATTTGGTAATAAGCTTTTAAAAGATCTAACTTTGTGAAAATGGACTTACCTCCCAAGATTAATTGGAAATCTTCTATTCTTGGAATGGGATACCTGTCAGGAATTGTTTGTTCGTTAAGCATTCTATAATCGCCACAGGGGCGGAGTGTCCCATCTTTTTTATTCACTAGATGGGGTGGACTCGCCCACTGAGATTTTGATGGTCGAATTATATTATTATCAAGCATAAATTGGAACTCCTGCTTGGCAAGTTGGAGCTTTTTTGCATCCAGCTGTCGTGCTCGTGAATACACAGGCTGTCCTTTGGTTTCAATATAATGCTGCACATTATGTTTAACCGATTTGTTTAACAAATTCGGTTTTGTAATATTGGGGTACTGACGTAACAGTTCTGAAAATTTTAAGGAATCACTTAAAGTGGAAATCACAGTATCATCACAGATTGACATTATATCACTTTGAATAGCAAGATGAATAGTGCCATCAATTAGCTGCTTCTTGTGGATATCAATTAGGAGGTGAAATCGATTAAGAAAATCAGCCCCTAGGATCCCTTTGTTGACTTTGGCAACCACAAAAGGCCACTGGAATGACCGTCGAAGTCCTAAATCTAGTGATAAAATTTTAATACCAAATGTTGGTATTTCGGTGCCATTTGCTGCGTACAATTTATAATTACACAAGCCTTTGTCTTTTGAATCCGCAGGCAGCAATGAAACGTCAGCACCACTGTCGACTAGAAACCTTAGTCCAGTGTTTTTGTCTTTGACAAATAGTCTGAACTTGCGGCTTTCTCCTATAGTAGCAGCAGGGCTAGCCGCTGACTCTACTGCTGACTGGAGTTTCCCTCTTGGTTCCAGCCACACTGGGGTTTACACTTATCGGGGAAACACTTTTTCCCAAACTTGTAGTGGAAATAGCAGTATTTCCCTTGAGGGTCATAGCGTTTTTTAGAGCTGCTACGGCTTCGTTTATGCTGGTCGGCACGGCGATTACTCGGTCTGCTGGCACGCTGAACCTGTAGGCTGGCGATTTGTTGTTCTAAGCTAGATATTTTGTTTAACAGTTCGTCGTAGGGGGTTACCTCTTTACTGGCAGCTGCCAACTCCATTCGAGGACTCATTTCTAAAATCTTGTCAGCCATCGTTTCTAATTTTTCCAGGCTTTCATCACTGACGATTAGAATGTTTTTTATAGAATCTGGCATTTTGTCCATCCACAGTGTCCGTAGCACTTTGTCCGACACGTCGTTGCTGTCTCCCAGGGACTTCATTTTTCTGAGCAGCTGGCTTGGCTTCAAGTCTCCGAGCTCCAAACCGGTCAATAAACGCTGAATTCTTTTATTTTCACTCTCTTTAAATAAGTTCGTTAGGCGTTCTTTAGCAGCAGTATATTTATTCTGGGTCTCATCCTTAATAATGTCCCAAATATTCTCCACATACTTAGGATCGAGTTGAGCCACGAGATAATTAAATTTTGTTTCCTCCGACGTTATTCCGCCGATTTTAAATTGGGCCTCCACCGTGTAAAACCATATTTCTGGTCTATCCGTCCAGAATTGTGGAATTTTGATGCTGACTTTGCTTGCTTCAAGCTGGGAACTGTTATCATCTGGCATGATACGGCGAGGGTGCGAGTTGAAAAAGTCCGAATGTCACCAATTGTTCTGGTTACTTATTAGGTATCATCAGAACCATTAATTAAAACACCGATTTACTTCCAATGAAAAGGGAAAAAAAAACTTTCACTTTATTAACATACTTTCTCGCACGTGCATTAAATACAATCACATTCAACTACACATCGTCGAAGAGAACAAAATTCCATGTGTATTCTAGCGATTACCGTTTTTCTTACAGTTAAGCAGTGAAAGTTTACACAGTTAATACATTACAAAAATATTAAAAAAATGAATTTTAAATCGTAAAATTATTTACAATCAATACATAAATTAAAAAAATAATATTCTGAATACTTTGATTAATTTTTAACAAGAATTATTATGCACTGAAATATTATTTTCTGACTCCATGTTTGCTTTAAGAAAAACGCATATCTTGGCTGCATGGTCGCGCCATCTAGATTTGCTACTTATAATTAATTTCATTTTGTATAGTAAACAGCTTAGCGATATACTTTCTCCTACAAATTGTTCAAAATTTCCCTTAGATTATGCAAAGGCACATCTAAATTACGCAAATATTTATAGGAATTTGGGTAAAGTGTAAACCCCTGGGGACACCTGCAAGGCCGGTTGACTATAGAGCTGCAGTTTCGGATAAGATATTGTTTTTCGGTTTCCCATCGGCGAAACTGCTCGTCTAGATCACTTCTATCCATGAATAAAAATTCATCTATTGCAGATAAACAAAAGTGCACTTGCCGATGACTGAATTCGACGAGTCGATGAGTTAACGATGAGTGGATCAACGACCGAGCAGAAAACAAGCAGTCATTGCTACTAGGGTGCGCTTCCTTTCTGAGGATATTCTCCTATTGCAGTGTTTCTCAACCTGTGGGGCGCGACCCCCAAGGGGGGCACAGAGCGTTTGCAGGGGGCGCGAGAAAAACTAAAGAGCAAGTAGTGATGCATCTTTAAAAAAAAAACAAAAAACATCTTATTTATTCTCATTTTTACTATGCGGCTCGCGACATCGCTAACATCCTGAAGTTTGGATCGCAACTAAAGTTGCCCATACCTGCTGTAGAACAATCGATTAGAAAACTTCGAGAAGACTGGATTCGGAAAATTCAGTGAAGGTTCTATAGAAATAAAAAATGATGTTAGATTTTCATAGCCTTGATTTTAGAAAGAATATCAGGAATTTTAAGAATTTGATGGGAGATGGCGTGGAAATTCAAGGTGCTTTCCGATTTCTGTTTCTGAATTTAAGGTAGGAGGAATTGGTTTTGGTTTCCTTTCCTTGTATTAGAGGTTTCTTAGGGTGCTGTTTTTAATAATATTCGAGTAAGTCTGTTTATTTTCAGTGGGGGAATTTGAAGGAAGGCTTCCGCAGCCTTTACAGCTGCCAAGGACTTTTATTTAACAGTTCAAGATCTTAACTTTTTATCCGGGTTTTTTGCTGAAAATTGTAAACATTGGTGACTTTTGCCAAAAATGACTCATCCGGTTTTGCATGATTGCTTTTACGCTACGTGAAAATGTCCATTACGTAAAAGTCCATAAATGGAGTTTTTAGAAATTTTACATTTTCCGCCAGTTATTTTGAAATAGAGAAGCATATTGCTATTAAATATTTCTAACAAGGAGAGGGCGCGACCTTGGACTCACCGATTTGAATGAAATTCGGTACAAATACAGCTCACAAAACATACAATCACTGATGCAAATTTTAGGACGCAACTCTCGGGCATTCTCAGGAAATCACGCTCCGAACATTCGAAAATCAGTGTATACAGCTTAAATACATTTTTTATGCAGTGTCAATGGACCGACCGTGGCGTATTATTAATATAATAGGTATTTTTCCCCTGTGCAGTATTTGCAAATATTATAGCAATTTAATAAGCAAAAAATAATAAAAATAAACAATTTAATCCTAGAGAATGTTTCATCATGGAACAAATGGTTGTATTATTCTTAATACAACCATTCACAAAATTAGATGTTTGCATGCTCCAAGCATCTGTTCCTTGATGAAACATTCTCTAGGATTAAATTGCTTATTATTATTATTTTTTGCTTATTAAATTGCTATACTATTTGTAAATACCACACAAGGGAAAAAATACCTATTATATTAATAATTTTACATGAAATCGATTCAATTACGCAAGTTGTGATGATAAAAATAATTTTATTTTATTATTTAATTAAATTGGACATTAAAATGAACAAAAGAAACATTCAAACAAATCCACCGGCAGCTGGAATTGAACTCACTATCTACGGCTCTGAGAACCAGCGATTATACGCTCTACGCCACGATCGGTCTCTTAGAACTGCATAAAAAGTGTATTTAAGCTGTATACGCTGATTTTCGAATGTTCCGAGCGTGATTTCCTGAGAATGCCTGAGAGTTGCGTCCTAAAATTTGCATCAGTGATTGTATGTTTTGTGAGCTATATTTGTACCAAATTTCATTCAAATCGGTGAGTCCAAGGTCGCGCCCTCTCCTTGTAAGCTAGAATCGTTACTGCGTATTCGGAATAAGAGAAGAATGCGATTGCTTCATAATTATACAATCATGCACTTGTCCGTTTTGTTTGGAATTGTTAAAGAGAGAAGTTCTTATTTCAAAACACAAGAAACAACGCAATGAATTACTAATTCTTTTAAATTGCTAAAATTATAGTTTAAAACACCTTACATGATTTCGGTAAGCCATTTATTTGCCTGCGCTTACAAAATCCAATTTAAGCGAAGTAGATTTATTTGTAGCGTAAATTATTATTCCGCCATAATCTTTACGGTCAAACATTATCCAACTGAATGTATTCCTCGTAGGTTGCATAATCCTTCTTTGCCGGTCGAGAGTAATCTGGTAATAATTTTGAAATCCCCAGGGGAAGAAATGAGATTACCAGTTAAATTTGTAGAAACCTTGTTTTCCCTCTTTTCTACATAATGATCATACGTAATACGAATACACCGAAGTCCTGTTTTAGCCACATAGCTTATATTTATTTTAATTAATTCGATTGATGTATAGCTGATTTTGTATTTGTAAAAAAAATCTATGAGGGATTTTACCAAATTTATGCGTAGAAACATAGGAAAATATTGTTGTGCATATAGAAATGTGAACATGAAAAAAGGACAGAAAATTTAAATAAAGTAACAACATCAGTTGTATCATATCTTTTGTGTACATATTTCTGACACGTTTCGTTGTGCCGACACGTTTTCGTTGCAGTTTTAAATAGGGTTGCCAGATAACCACGTTGGGGCAAGGGGGATAATATACTCTTCAAAGTCGCAAAGTTTGGGAATATTTCATGATTTATCGCCAAGTTTGGCGCCAAAAAATGTCCCCAAAACTGGCGATATCTTCTATGTATGGCAAAAAACTAACAATCTCTACAATTTATTATATAGTAGAAGTATAGATAGAATATGGATGACGAAAATTGTAAAACAATTTTAGTAAACGATTTTAATTAGATTTCAACTCTAAGAAAGTGTTTTATGAAACAAGGAGGAAAAATACGGTACGGATTATGATGCACACTCACGGATTATGATGCACATTGCAAACAGCATTTATAAATGTGAAGTATAGTTAGAATGTGCTTTGCTAAGATTGTAAAACAGTTTAAGTAGGCAAATTTAACATAGATTTCGATTAGATAGAAGTGTTTTATGGAGCAGAGAAGAAAAACACGGCACACTCATGAATAATGATGCACTTAATGGAATGAGGAAGAAATATAGGGATTATAGTACACTTTTAATATATAGCACTTTAGTTCGTACTTAAAAAACTGTTTGTGCCAGAATTGAGTTCTATATTATTTTATACTTCTTGGAGAAATGGGTTTATAACGCATTTAGAAAACTGCACTGCTAGAGGCTTATTTTAAATCTAAATCATATGAAAGATGAAGAGATGTTTGGTAAAATAAATATCGATAAGATGTAGCACCTTGCACCTGCTTACAGTAAATTTTTCATAAATTTGTTGCATTGTTAAAAATGAATGAAGTGATTCTTGGTATGAACAAGATCGTGAAACATACCATACACGCAATGAAACCGCAGATATGCTTAAGATTCTTTTGGGTGATCGTTTCATCTCAAAACATCTCTGGCCACCTTGCTTCCCTCTTCTGAGAATACCGGACTTTTTTTCTATGGGGATATTTAAAGAACAAAATTTATGCAGGTACTCTTTTACTACCGATTAGATAAAAACGCGAACATCTGGTTTAAAGGCAGAAACGGACGCGTCCATTGGGAGTGCCAGTCAAATGAGCGCTTGCCAAATTACTTCCAAACGATTTATTCTTAGATATTCCAGCCATTTTATTCTTTAGGAATACTATGTTCATAGGGATATTATCTAATCATTGAACTTAAGAATAAAAATTCAATGAACAAAGCAAGAGATGTGCATCCATTCAACGCCTCCTAGATATAGAAAGCCTTACAACTTATACGTCACCAATCTATTTTTGATCCAGACAAAATTCTTACTGAAATCAAAAATCAACCCCGGTCTCGTCAGCTTGGAAAACTTAATATCAAAATTTAAAACCCTCAAAAGTAAAATTTTCACTCAAGATTCCACCATTAACAAGTTAAATGCTTTCTTCTCAAGACTTAATGAAATCTTCAAGAGTACTGTCTGGTACTTTCTTATTTCCTCTCTGTAAGATTTTATTTTTTCTTTTATATACCCTTTCTAGCCCTCGGCTAGCATGTTTTATTCTAAGTTTAAAGTCTATACTTCCCATTTTCTATATCAGAGGTTAGGGTTATTGAACCCAGGTACTCTAAAACAGTTTCTAGATGAAAATAAATTTTAATTTCAATATGGAAAAAGTGAGTTTGAAATTTACACACTTAATACATAGATTTCATATTCATAAAAATAAATTTTGCACGATCAGTCGCATGAATGTTAGAACAACAGTTCTTTTAAAGTTTATTTAATTATTTAAAAAAAAAAAGAAATATGTAAAAACACCGTACCGCGTACTTTTTAAAAATGCATTTACACGCCCCATGTTGAAAACCACACACACACATATATACATTTTAAATCATGCCTGGTTTCAAAGTTTCAGTTGTAAAGGTAATTTAAAGACACCGTATATTGCATGAATATACTTCAGTAATACAGCAGATCAATGAAAATCTGAAAATAAGAGAACTATTGTGTTTCAATGAACAGACTCAAATCAACCCTACTTTGTCTAAACAAGGCATTATCAGATGTTCTGTCTACATTTAATTATGCTCAAAGAGTAGGTATCAAAGTACAGATGGACGTCACGGGGATTAAATGATTTCTGAATTATTCATTGACTTTCCTTCACAAACCCCTTTTACCATTTTAAGTTATTAAGGAGGTTGACTGTGTATTACCCCGTAACCTAGCAACCGTTTTCAGGAAGTCCAAGAGCAGTCCTTTTCCAAACAAGTTACATAATTAAGTCGATCTACTGTGTGTGTATACAGATTAGAAAAGTTTATATATATGTATATACGTATATATAGTATATATATATATATATCAAATAGCTAAACTTACGTAGTATCGAAAACCAAGTAATTAATCGAGCAAGTGATAGCGCATAGTAACAATTAAAAAACTGGAACCAAGAATAAAAATTCGAAATCCAGTGGCTATAAATATTGTAAAAATACAGAGCTATCAAAGCTGAAGAAAAGTGGGAAAACAAGCCAGGTGAGAACACGTGGGCTTAAGCCTAACTTCATGAACCCAAACAAAGATGGAGATGGAATGTAAAATTGAAATGGAGTACTCTATTATCAAGTACCACCATACTCACATTTCAATTTAAAAGAAAAACAAAAATAGCTAGGTTTCTGCCGGTTACCTGTCAACAGGAGTCGTTTTTCGTAACCTGGGGTACGACCATAGCTAGATGAAATACTGGATAAGGAACTGTATAAGGAAAAAACCAACGTGGAAGCGAACCAAACATGGAGGTCAAATCTCAGCGATGTAGCCAATACTAGAAATCGATGCCAACAGAGAAAATTAAGTGACATAAATAAAACAGCTAGAGCAAAGGAGTAAAAAGATAGAGAAAGAAAGAGAGAGAAGAATAAGAAGAAGCAGTAGAAGGGAAGAAAAACTACACTCTAAATTGCTGCCAAAACCATGCAGTTTAATTTATGAAGAAATCCAGAAAATGGACGGGGGAAAAAATTAAAACAATTACTCCAGTATAGCTAACCTATGAGTAACATAGTAAAAGCTTTAATAGTTAAGAAGTACTAAGGAAGTGTGGTAAAAAAAGATTTAAGTATATATACAGAGTGTCCAGTGCTAACGGTGCCCAATGGCTCTTTCCCAAACTGTTAGTACGAGACACATACTTCCAAATGCAAAAATGCTTTAAATTGCATAATCTATTACATCACAAACAATTAAAGTCAATAAATCAATCCCTATACAAATTACGAATTTTAATTTTTATACGGTCCTCCGGTCCTATCAGTTATATTTAGAAAAATTTTCCTTATACAATTTCACGCAAAATAAACCGTCATTTTACGACAAAAATTCAAAAAGTTACAGCTACTTATAATTAGAACACTTTTCCAGATGCAAAATAGGGGTTCTATTCAAGATGAAATTGAAAATAAATTAATGTACATGGTTTTGAGTATTGTAATATTTATTAGCAATTTCATCAACTATTTTACAATTGCAGATTGCAATAAAGAAGATTAACGTTTAACTATATGTATTCAATAAAGTAACATAAAAATAGCTAATACTGAAAATAGAATTTTTTAAATGAACTGGTGTTAAATAACTTAAAATACAAAAACAAGAGAATAAAACACTTCATTAAACATGAAACATTTTAAAGTGCGAATATATGCATTTTAGAAACTTAAAATGATATAAAAAATCCTGTTAGTGCAACATTTGCTCAAAGTAGCTTCCTTCGACTGCAATGCAAATATGCACCCGTGTAGAAAACACTTTCTGTACTTTGCGTAGCACATTCGGTGTTACTAAATCGTATGTGTAGCATGCAGATGCGTAAGTCTGACCCCGGATAGACTTTTATAGAGCCTGACTATAACACTCTACTTAAAGATCAGTATTCTAAAATTAGTTTTGCTTCTTTTTTCGCATTATGCCAGAAAATGAAATTAAAACCTATAATTTAAATTTTCAATATTTATATGGTCCCTCAACGGTTTACCGTAACGGTACATTATTAAATGTGGAAAAGTTACTCCAGTCAAAATATTTGCTGGTTCATAACTCGGTGAATTTTGGTCGTAGAAGGGCGATTTTTTTTTTAAAATTGTACATGAAATTGTATAAAGATTTTTTTTCTAAATACTTATAGAACCGGGTGACCATATATAAAAATTTAAGTTTCGTAATTTTCATAGAAGTTGATTTTTTGACTTCGATTGTTTCTGATAAAATAGATTAGTACCTTGCCGTAGAGTCATGCTCAGAATCTAAAAGTTCCTTAAGTGCAAAATAATGGGTACATAAATGCTGAACACTTATCAATAATTTTCATGACTACCAAAGATTTATATAGCTATTGGATCAGTAATTTATTATCAGGAAAGCTTTGGTCGGCACTTATTGTTACTATGGCGCATACTTTGTTTTGAAGAGGGATGTTGAGTATCCAATAGTCGGTACCATCAGGGTTAAGCAAAAAGTAGTTTAACGTAAGGTGCCTCCTTTCTTTCTGTAGCAGAGAGTGCATCAGCAAGGGTATCAGCGAAGATCTTGGCCGATACAATGGGGATTGTTCATTCATTCACTAACAGAACAGCGTCTTTATTACCTCAGAAATATAACTTTCCATATTGAGTATGTTCAAATTCAGCATCAACATTTTGAGTTGGATGAACTGGTAAATGAATGAGTTTATTATATACTCATAAAGTCTATTATAGACTGTTTGCAACGTCGCTGTACACACCTCGATCGTTAATAGTTTCAGTCGTCATATACTTTGAACAAAGCCATTGCAAAGCATGCGCTTAAAATTCGAATTCTTTTATGAAATTCTTTGGAATGTGGATGCTATCTTATCGAAGTAACAGAACAATCGCACCAATTCATTAGGAATTTCAGGATATCCTACATCAATCTTACCAAGCAAACAACAGTCCCCAAAATAATTTCTGTTAATTTGATTTTTTACTCTTACTTAAGGAAAATGCAAAGCTCCACGGTGAATGCAAGCCATGTTAAAATATTGTAAACTGTGATAGGAACCATCCACATTTGAGGCAGCTTTGTTGATATTTAGACTGTTTATCCGAAGTGCTTGTCGACGTCTAGCTATTCTATGAGGGTTGCCTTATAAGTTTCTACAAAGAGTAGAAAGAAAAATAATTTTGGGGGAACAAACTGTTTTATTGCTTTTCAAAATATTCGCCTTTAAGATTTATAATCTTTTCCACCCGTTCAAACCAATTCTTGAAACAGTTTTTTCACTCTGAAATTGATATCTCGAAACATGGTTTTGGAAGGTATCAACAGCTTCTTGAGGTGATGAAAATCGCTGCCCACGCATTTTTTGTTTGATATAAAGGAACAAGAAAAAGTCGTTAGGCGACAAATCAGGAGAACTTAAGCAATGAGACATTAATTTGATATTTTTATCCTTCAAATAATCAATTGCTTCACGTTCTGTGTGGGAGCTGGCGTTGTCGTTATGAAGAATGATGCGTCGATTTTTGTTGTTTTTCCTGATTTCGTTGATAACTTTTGGAAAACAAATTTCAGTTTACCATTTAGCGTTAGTAGTTTTTCGATCCTTTAAAGGAATGATTGCGATATTTCCTGTAAGGCCAAAGAAACAAGCAAGCATTTTCTTGGAAGTGCTTGATAAACGAACAACTTTCGTGGGATTCGGTTCATCTGGAAACACTCAAACAGTGGATTGTTGTTTAATTTCCAGCTCATATGAATATATCCAAGTTCCGTCACTTATAATGATGTTGTATACGGATTTTGCGGTTCCCAATTGGAATTTTTTTAGCATTTCCTTCCGTCAATTTGCACGAGTCCCTTTTTGAGCTTCTGTCAAATTGTGGGGAATCGATCTGGAACAAATCTTTTTAACAGCTAAATAATGTTCGTGCAAAATCGAATGTATTGTAGTGTGTGATATGCCAAGGGATGCTTCTATCTCGCGATATGTGACATGCCGATCTTCGTCAATCATGTTGCACATAGCATCAGATGTTGTCTGGAATCACTACCGATTTTGGTCATTCTTCACGCGATTCATCACTGACCGACGCACGACCACGACAAAATTCTGCAAACCAATTGTAAACAGTCTTTTCTGAAAGTGCTTCATTACCAAAAGTTTCACGAAGTGATACTAAGCATTCTTGTGGAGTGAGGCCTTTCTTAAAATCATAAAAAAATCATCCAACGAAAAAATTCACGGGTTATTTCCATTTTTTTCTCTCACTGGCTTCTTTAGAACACTCGTGTAAACAAAACACGCAGGCAATTTCTACAATGCCACTGATTCCTAGATTTAAAAAAAATGTGAATTTTACGAATATCCTATAGATAAGTTTCAGTAGCACCTCCTATTGGCCGCTTCATTTTATTGAACATTTTCTTCTCAATTTCTTCAGTCTCAGGCCCTGATTAAAAGTAATTTGTATGTACATATTTACGAAGATGTACGAAGCACCGTAATAATTTATAACATTTACGAAATTCTGGAACAAGAAACCATGAATGCCTTCGAAGAGTGTCTAACTAACATTGTCTCCTCTGTTCCCAAGGAACCCAAACCTGAGGCTATCTTTATTAAAATGACTGATAACTGGCGTCAAGTATATCATGAAATTACCATCGAAATCGGTGAGGACCTAAAAAAAAAAGTTGTTGACGACGATTTTATCAAAATGTTTCCTAAATCCATTTTTCAGTTTCGTACCATACAAAATGCACCTAAGTTCAAAGAAGGAACAATTCTTCGAAGTGAATCCCAAAAACGACCGACCCAGAAAAGTGGTACTAAAAGGTATTCCTATTGGAACTCCTGTAGTCGAGTTAATAGCACGGGTGGTAAGTTCATTATTTATTTACATCTTCCTGATGCAATTCAATTCAATATCGTTATTTTTTTTTCCGATTCTGAACTGAAGCTCTCTAAGAATTCTTTTTCTAATGCGCTTGTCCTTAACACTCTTGTAGGAAGCTAGGGTGCTTCCTTTTTTACACATATTTTTTTTTTAATGTTTTCCCTTTTCTTTGACTAAATTTACATGTTTTCTAACAGCGTTAATATCTATGAGGTGACAACTTTGACTTCCATACTATGTGCCAGTGATAAAAGGCTTCGCCTCGGGTGCTTCGAAATATATTCCATGTTACGTTCCCTCTGTTTACATAGTACGGCATATACCTTAAGCCAGAAAGCACTCTATAGCGCCAAAATCACGCTATATGTTATTTAAACTTTGTTAATTAAACCTGTGTAATTACACCTTTAAGTTTCTTTTCATTGAGCACATGCAATGAAGTCCCTCAGAGATATTTGCTTTTTTTTCTTTCGCCCACACATGAACAGCGGGGGGGGGGGTTAACTTGATATCCTCGTTCACCCTTTTGCCACACGATGACTAGGTTCAAAGAATTCATAAATCTGTTCTTGCCCCGCCAAAGACGGTTGGTTGGCACTGCTGCTTTGAAACAAAAAAGGGATACATAGCAAGGTCTGGGTACCATGGATTCTCACGGTAATTCCATTTTCAAAATTGACAAATTGGAATGCGCTCGTTACCCAGTGCTACTCCCTCACCTAAATTTCAGTGGTTGTGCTCCCCCTCTGCTGTGATTCAATTCCTTCTGGAAGATTTTTGATTCACACCCGTTTGGCGCAAAATTTTAAGGTTACCTTTTCCTTTTCCTACAATTTTCTCTCCAAGACAAAGAGACACTTTTTCCTTTACTAGCGTAAAATGTAAGACGCATTTTTCTTTCTTTTTTTTTTTTTTTGACAGACTGGGATGGGATGCCCAATTTAAAAATGAAGCTAAGGTGGTCTCATATAGAGACATAATTCCGGTTGATTTTTATTAGAGGAAAATATTATTTAAAAAAAAGAACTGTTAGATTATTATTTTATTAGAAATTCTGTTTCCATTTGATGGTTTGTTCTTCAACTCTAAAAATACTACTCAGTAAAAGTTTATTTACAATTCGTGCTAATTGAAAATTTCGTGTTAGCTAATATTTTAGTCAAGGATCTAAGTTTGTATTCAAATTCCCATGTAATTGTTTCGTGATAATTATACAAAAAAATTTAAAGCTATATTAGATTCCCTATCTGTTTTCTTGAATGATTATTTGAGTTTATATTATTTTATTATTTCGTGATCTTACTGGTGTGTTCTACCCACCAATGGATTGTTTTGGTGACACCCAAAAAGCTGGGGAAAGTCTTTTTTATTTTTGTTTACAGTGATTTTCAATTTATCCGAAATAGTACAACTCAGGGTGAATCACAACGCGTTATTAAATATATATATACGATCACTATTTTGATTTATCTTCCTTTATTATTGCTTTTGGTGCTTTTGCACTGTGGCTTTTATCTAATAGATATTGATACCACACACTCTTAGCGAAGGTCACTGCCCAATAGGGTGGGGCGAAAAGCCCTTTTTCTTGAAATTAGCATTGCCTGGGTCATAAAATGGTGTGAAACTGATAAGAATAAATTGTCTCCAAATTTCAGATCAAAATATTGCTATCTTCAGGTTCCACACCTCAAGCAAATATATTCCCAATGTCTCTTTTACTCTTTTATGAATTTCTATTGAAATAATTACGTTTCATTAATTAATTGAATAATTAATACTCCGATACACTTTCTCTATCAAGAACAACGGCTACTTCGGGCATTTAGTCTGTCATGAAGATTTAGGGAATCTCATCGTCAGTCGTTTTCCGACATTTGGCTTCCTGACTAACGAAATCATAATCATTTTCTGGGGTATTTCCATTTCTGAATCAGATCCTAAGTCAACGTTTGCTTCTAAATCTACGATTTTCAGCACCGGCATGTGATAATAACGTATTAATAAAGCAATTGAATTATGAAAACATAACTATAATTATTCAACTAATTAGTTAAACATTATTATTTTAATAAAAATAAGCTAGAAATATATTCTCTCGAGTTGTGGAACCTGAAGATGACACTATTTTGAGCTGAAATTTGGAAACAATTTGTACTTATCAGTTTCGCACCATTTAATGACTTAAGGAAGTTTGAAAGGTTTTTTCGCTTCACCCTACTGCCCAATAGGCAGTAGGATCAGATGTTGGATGTATGCACTAGAGATGAGTTCGGGCTCATTTTTTGAAGCCCGAGCACGAGGACTTTTAATGCAAGCCCGAGCAATATTATTTATGTCGGAGCCCGAGCCCGAAATTGCAGCTCGATTTCAAGATAAATAATCGATTCAGATCGGTCAAGATAAAATATCAATCGATCAAGATAAATATCGATTTCAAGAAAATTTCAAGATAAATAAAATCCAATTACTTCATTGAATAGAATACGATAAATTTTGCCGTTTGTGCAAATTAAAGACAAATATAGTTGCAAACTCTTAATGCACCTTCTAATTCTTTATATCCATGTTTATCAAATAATAACAATAATTTTTCAATTTTAAATAAAAATTCCGTTGAGTAGTCACACCAGTGTTACACATTCGTATGCACTTAGACATATTAGATACAGAAAAATAAAGTTACAAATCTTATATAGTGACATTAAAAAATGTTATATTTAAAACACGTCCAGAAAAGAGATTTTGCATAATGAATTTAAGAAATTTGCATTAAAGAATTTAGTTGATAGAAACAAAATTACCTAAAAAAATATTTTATGATACTATGTGAATATATACAATGTGAGCAATTAACTAAGAAAGACCAGTAAATAATGAGGCCAAAATTTTGAATTAACAGCATTTCAACACACACACGCAAATGAAATAGCACAACACACCATTTAGTAAATTATGTGAAAAAGCTAGCTTTTTACCCATCAATTATTTTGTTACAAGTCCTAACATCATATCAGTACGTTTATTTTACCGATGAATCGCATTTTAAAATCTGTTTCAAGGAGTATGCTCAATAAAGGAGAAATTTTTCACGAGCCCGCCCGCAATCATGAATTACAGGGCCCGAGCACGTCTTATCTCTAGCATGCACTCCCAACGTGAAAGTCAGGTCTCTGGAACTAGATGACTAATATAAAACTGATGGATGTCAAAAAAATTGATATTTTATTTTAAAAGAAGTACTTTAAAAAATTTGTGGTTGTTAAAACAGAAACTCATTAAATGTGTTTTAACATGGGATACTTAGTTTATTTCTTTTAAAAATAAAAATAAATCGATACATTTTCAGAGTAATTTATAAATATGTATTTAATGAAAAAATATATGAATACAAAAAATGCTGTCACAGACTTTTAAATTAATTTATGTTGTGCGTCGTAAAGTTTTTTTTGCCAGATGTGTATGTAAGTTTATTTTAGACCAGCTGTGTATTCGTTCGCAAGGCAGGAAATTAATATTTTTCTTGTAGATATGAATCGAATTAATTCCAATAATGCGGAATTTCAAAAGATGTAATTTTTTTACTCATTACATAAAGCCTGCATTACAGATACTATATGGAAATGAAATCTTGCTCAACATGATAACTCAAAAACTTTGTCACTGTGACCTAGGCTTGCCAACTTTTATTCACGGATTTGCAGGACTTTCGGGACTAAAATTCGAGACGTGACTAAAAAAAAGCGGGATCGAGCTGACTAATTACAGGAAGGTGAGAAAAATAATTAAAATCAGATTTCAATTTTACATTTTAAGTAGTTTTATTGAATTCTATGTTTTCCTTTGGCATAATTATACATGTATGATAGTTAACAAAAGCTGAAACAATCAGACAAATTAATGAAAATTTTAAATTAACTATTATGGAGTCCACCATCTCAATAATCAGAACAAATAGTAATAGTACTATCATTTGCAACTGAATTAAAAATAAACATTTTAATTCCTTTCACAAACAAAAACGAAATCTTTTTACTTTAGATTTAAGAAATAATTAAAACAACCTTTAAGTAGGTATCAATAATATACCTTTATAAGAAAAACTTCTTAGTCTTAAAGTCTTAAATCACATCATCTACTAAAATTGTGATAATTATTTACTTGGAAAAACAGCATAAGATGTATTAAACAACTTCTAAACCATATACTTATCATATCGAAATCATATACTTATTTAGAAAAGACATCTAATGTTTACTATTGCTTCTGAGATCATTATAATATACCAAATTATTAAATTACTTATTCCATTTTTTAAAAGGGGACATTTGGTGTCCCGCACATACTTTTCGCGCGACGTCTCCTCTAAAACCCTAGAAACGAGACTTCCCGGCTGTCACGGCACGGTTGACAACCCTACTGCCATGCGCGATCAAAAGAGAACTGCATATGTTCCAGTGCCGGATCTAGGGGTGGGCAAGCCGGTCGGGGCCCCTGCCCCGGGCGCTGCTTGTACAGTGGCGTCAAATCGTCTCTGAGACAAAGAAAACTTGACAAAAAATATGATGAAGGGCGCCAAAAAGGTATGTTGCCCCGGGCGCCAGTTCTGCTCGGTCCGCCATGTTACAGGCGAAACTCTTCACTTTCAAAATGTCTTATTTCTATAGCAAAAAATATTATTTTTACAGTAAGTTCTAGAATTAATGCCTCAGAAATAACATCACATGATGTAGATAACTGTTTATTTTTGTGTGTGTAATTCGTAAAACACGATTAATGCATAATTGCAGCTATGCTTCAGACTATTAAATTTTACTTAACAAAAGAATCTTAAAATATTATTGATAAGCTTAGAAAAATCTGCCTGACACCTTCGATTACCTCCTCTACGTCTTGATGCTGAAAATGCACTTTTTTTCTGTTATTATCATGGCACTGTTGTAAATGGAGACGGTCGCGAAGTAGCTTTTACGTTATAGCATATTACCTTCATTAAGCTCCTAATGCAATTTCAAACTCGTTACATAAAATGATGTCGAATTCACTTGTAATCTGCATTTCAAATAAATAACTAAAACATCTAATTATATTTTTAACACAATATTTATTATAGAAACAGATTCGCTTGTTACCGCTCAAGTTGAATCGGAATGCATTATCCAGAAAGGGTCAGCTAAACAAAATAATAGGAGCAATCAATACCACATTGTATTAAGCATTCTTTTAGCACATAATCTCGATAACGACAGAATTCCACAAAATCTCATAAATATTTGTTAGGAATACTGAATTCTAAGTCGCGGAAAGAGGAAGTACACAAATACTAAACAAAACATTCAAGAATATTATCTCACTGGTGCTTTAAAATATCTCGGATTTTTAATGCTACTGTAATTGTAGTATTCGTAGCTTTAGCCTTGCACATGATAAAGATTTAAATCATGATTCTAAATTTTAATCCATGGTTTCTCTTAGATCAGAATTATTCAATTATTTCGTACTAAGACAACGCAAAAGAATAAATAAACTCATTATTGCAACTAGTCAAAATGGACTTACGATCGGCCAAAATGGATTGTACATGCAAATATACGAACATGTATAAATACGTACGTTGAGAGATTTCGCAAAAACACCTCGAAGTAAATTTAGAGATAGCCGAAATCGATTTTTTCATAAAAATCCGTATACTAAAATTTTTCTTTCATCACTGAACATCCTTTCACTTCATACTAGGAAGTGAAAAAAAGGTTCCATTTGGAATGTTCTCATAAAGTATTTTTTCCATAATTGGCAATCTTCTTGAATGACGGATTTCTTATAGATAATAAACCAGTATATTTGGTAACTGGTGGTTGTATAGATTGCGTGTAGATTGTCTAACTTCGTTTGCCTATTAGCAAGGTTCGTCGCAAATAATAAAACATATAGTTAACACAACTCATTACGAAATTCACTTAGTTGAAATTTAATTCCTTCAAAGGGTAAATATCAAAGTATAATTATATTCGAATCTTGAAGGTACGTGAACTTAGAATTGTTTATCACTTTCCTTTACAAACCGCTTTTGCCATTTTACAGTCTATAGAAAGACGGACCGTGAGCTATACCGTTACCTGGCAACCATTTCCAGGAAGTCTTGGACGACATGTTTCTGAATAAGTTTTCAGAATTAAAGCGACAAACTGATAGAAAATAGTAGATATCGGCAGACTTAATTAAACAGCAGTATTTAATTTGTTGAATTCCATGCAAGTGTAACTAAACGAGAAATTCTCGAATTTAAACTATTGTGCATGAACTTTTTACGTTTACAAGAATGTTTATTGCAAAATGTTTAATTGAAGTAGTGCAAAACAATTTGTATTTAAAATACAACATTCCTTAGAAGTTCAATTAATTTTTACAAAACCTGCTTTATGAATTCTTAATATTTTTAACTGTTGTCAGTGATTTTGTTTTGAAATTTACAAAAGTGCGTTGCGCCCCCCCCTTTCTTGCGCTGATAGCTTTTTTAATGACTAGGTCATTTTATCTCTTACCCCCTTTATTGAAAATCGTCCCAAAAATGCGACATAAAAGTATGCGACATAATTTTACATATATTTAAATACTATTAGTTCCCAACAGCTTTAATCTATTGTTACAATATTTCGTAAGCTGTAGAAGATGTATCACATGCATTTTTCTATAAATAGGTTACAATCATAAAAATTTCAACATAGGGTTACCAGGCGAAATACACGAAAGATGAGATATAAAATGACATAGTCAATTAATATCGTTTTAATATGGCAATAATGAAACTGAAAAATTAGGGGAGTTCAGGGGGTCTTCCCCTGACGAGGCTCGAACAGCCGAGTTTTATCTTTTCTTTAAATCACTAGTACAGTGACCTCTCACTTACATGCGTTTTAAGGGGCCGATTTAAAATCGCTGCGATCTGACAGCCGCGTATAACTGAAAGGGTCTTATTTACTAACTCCTTATCTAAATTATGATAGACAAAACGTTTGAAAAAAAAATGCTTGATAATATTTTTTTTTTATATTTTAAAATATTTAACCATTTAATCTTTTATTGTAATAACATTCTTTTATCAAAATGTCATCAACGCTGTAGTTTATTTTTGTTTAGGCCCCGTTTGTAATACAATCTCTACTAACATTAAAATATGGTATTGTATTCGGAGTTAAGTCACAATTTTACAGATAACGTCTCAATTTTTCTAAGACTCCTAAAGCAGCATAAGATAGTATAGAAAGATCAATTGCATCATTATCATCATATTCACCCGAAACTCACCAAAAACAGTTTCAGTGTTTACTTGATATTATATATTTATCAACATTCCCAACATCCGCGTTTTTTAAACACGGTGTTTCTGAGGACGGCGCGATAAAAATACGTCTGTATGACAGTATTTGTGAACTGCCCTGTCTATTTTCCCATATTACTGAGAGAGACCATTCAAAGTGGCGCTTATATAAGTGAGAGACCTATATCATTATTTTCCTATTCCTTGTGACGGGACCTTCCAAAATTCGCGTATAAAAGAGAGACGCACAAGTGAGAGGTCACTGTATTTCTTTATTTGCTTAGAATTTAAAATGTAAAAATATAATCAAATTACCAACTGTTATAAACTGAAATACCATACAAATTTCTTTTTTTTTTTACTTGCAATTTCTAATTTATTTTTTAACAGTTTTTTTGGATTTTTATTAAGGTTTTGTTATGGAAACCATAAATATACATTGGGAGTTGATAGTCCTTAACCCAGGCACCCCCAAAGGATTAAAAAAACCTTTTGTAACGTAATGTAGTAACAGAAAAATGTTTTAAGGCAAAAATAAAATTTCTAAAACCATTGTTTTATTTCAAACTATACTAACTTACATCTCAAATTTTTTTTTATCATTATTTAGGTACACCTTTTCAATAAAGGGAAATTACCTATGTCATTTCCATATTTAAAGCATTGTTTTCCCATAAAAATGAATGATGTCATATATAACCAGAACTAATCACATTTCTTTCCAATCTGAATTTTTCCAAAAGCTAATTAGTTATTCCCAAAACTAACAATTTGGCTATTACTCGAATACTGTTGAGTGGGTGTAACCTGCTCTGAAAAACAGCACACTGCAATTACTACTACTTTATTGTTTACTAAATTTATAAAAAGTAGTTATAGCTAAAGCAAAACTTTAGGAGCAATTTATATTTCAAAATAATAAGTATCAAAATACTGGCAGGGTTTGATAATATGCTTCTCATAATAGTTTTCAATTTTTGTGAAAGCAGAAAATGCATATTATTACATTTACTAACATTTGTTTTCTTTTTTATACTTTCATTATTTATTAAAAAAGTATATGAGTACTTTTAAAAAGTATATTAACTGAATGTAAGCCTCAAATTATGTAGAGAACAACTGTCTTGACATCTAAATATGATCTTTGTAACCATTTTAGTGCCTAACATAAGTGATTCAGGGCGAAAAATTATTAGAAACATTTTTAGAATTAAATTTAGTAACATGATCAGCCACGGTTGAGACAATAAATATTAGAATTTTTGAAAAGCATTGTATAAATTTTAAAACTTCGAATTTCTTTTCCTTTTCGAGGGGGAGGGATAGTTTTAAAGCGTCTATAGCAGTGGCGTAGCCAAAGGGGGGGTTAGGGGGGTCATAACCTCCATGAGGGTTTTTTTGCCACACAAATGTATATTTTTCACTCCCTTATCCCACACACGTATACATATATATGAGTTGTAGTAGTCGTACCCCCCCCCCCCCCGCCATGAAAAATTTCTAGCTACGCCACTGGTCTGTAGCAATATATTAGTTGATTATTGAACTTAAATTAATTTCCTTGTTTTTTTAATGTTTATTTGCTTCTTTAGATTCTGTGAAAATAATAACAGTGAATCAAACAAAATTTAGTTACTGGCGAGGAATAACCTCTTAACTTCAAAAGCTCATTTTACTAAAATAAAATCATCAATAGAAATGTTTTCTCTATTGAGAATTTCACTCAGCACAATTTTACTCTACTACTTACAGTCATTCAACAATACACAGGATTTATAAGTTTGCTCTTTGTATACTTCTGCCAATCTACTTATTCCATTCTTTGTACAACTCCTATGATGCTGGTGAAAATTTAGGCAGTTTAGGAATCTTCTATGTGCTTACATCAGCTAGTTTACCATAAAAATTACTATTTACAAAAGTGGTTAAGGTTTTTCATGAATTGTTGGCAGCTATGGATTTTAACCAATCAGTCGTTGGCAGAGGAGGCTGACTGCGCATTTACCGCGTAACCTACCGACCATTTTAAATCGCTTAAAATTAGTGTACTTGTGAATTTTTAGGCTTTCAAACCTTTATCTAGTGAACTTGTGAATTTATAGAATTTTAACCCATTATCTAGGGAACTAAGAATCGCCAATAATATCAATTTAAAATTATTTCTTTTCTTTTTCGTTAGACAATGAATGATCAATACTGATTAATGTAATTAAAAAAATAATAACTACTAGCTACACATCTAATGACTGTTTCATAATCAATTAATAAGTCTTTTTCAAAAGAGTAATGCACAAACAAAACTGACGAAGTTAAGAAATACTAACTTAGATTGACGCACTCTCAGTATCATCAGTTGGAATCTTTTAATCATAAAACCGATGTCTGAAAATTCACTAATACACGTTTTTTGTCTAGCTCGACTTTATTAGAAAGTGAGTGGAAAGTTGTCCATTTATAACAGTTTTAATACGCTGTCTACCAATAAGTATTTGGACACCTGTGATAGAAAAGAAAAACTATATTCAAAATCAATAGTTGGTAGAGCTTCCACGAGAGGCAATTACAGCGTGAACCCTCCGGGACATACTTTCCACAAGTCTTTGTATTACAGATAGTGGTATTGTCTTTCACTCGGCTTGGAGTAGACATAGAAGTTCCTTCACAGATTTTGGACGGCTAGTGCACCCCTTAATTCGGCAATCCAACTCGTCCCAGAGGTTCTCGATAGGGTTCAGGTCTGGGCTCTGGGCAGGCCAGTCCATTCGATGAACTCCATTGGCACCCTACCAAGCCTTGGTTAACCTCGAAACATGATAACTGGCATTGTCGTCCTGAAAGTAACAAGGGTCCACCCGTAAAACTGCCACAACGTAGGAAGCACATTGTCATCCAAAATAGTGCAGTACTCATCGGCGTTGAGCTTACCATGAATTGGGACCAAGGGTCCCAGTCCATACCAGGAGAAACATCCCCAGACCACAATTCCACCCCCGCCGAACTTGATTGTTGGCACAATGCATTCTGGAAGGAGACGTTCTCCAGGCAGACGACAGACCCAGACCCTGCCATCCGAACGGTAAAGGGTGAACCTTGATTCGTCGCTCCAAAGAACCCGTTTCCACAGATCTACGGTCCAATTTCGATGTGCTTTGCACCACATTAATCGAACAGCGCGGTTGGACTTTGTGATCAAAGGCTTATGGGCAGCAGCACGACCACGAAAACCAAGCAGATGTGCTTCCTAACGGATGGTATTCATTGAAACAATACTCCCGGATGCCTGTTAAACTCCTCGCGGATGAGTGCCATCGGTTGGGTCGGGGCCTTCGCGATCGCAGTAGTTTCTTCTTTCTAACGGGCCTGCTTCGAGACGTTCGAAGAGAGGCGTGACGTCACAAACGAGATCTAACCAGATCCCCAGATCTGACTAACCCTCTGCTTTGGACGCCTGCACGCCTACCCCTACATCTGCACTGAGCTGTATTGCAGCGCACGTGGTTGAAGGCATTTGTGCTCTTGCTTTTGTTTAAAATGTACCTTTCGGCTTATTTTTATTATTTAAATATGCATTATTTTTAATTTGTTACACAGGCTGGACAAGTAGTGAAACTAATAGCAAGACCACGCGACAAGCGGGGATTTTAAGGAGATACAGAAGATTTCAGAAGCATTGGTAAGTAATTTCGTTCTTATTTTAAAAAATAATAATACGTAATATATGTAGATTTATTTATTTGAAAATCAGCATGTAAAAATCCTTACTTAGCGTTAGATTATATAGGTGTTATGTAATATAAAATTATGAACGCTATTATATGTAGATTTTTTTGCTTTCATTTTAGAAATCATGGGACGAAAATGCTGTGCTCCAGGATGCAGATCAAATTACGATAATGAAGAGGCGTACACTACTGTTTTTAAGTTCCCTACTGATGCAGAGAAGAAGCAATTATGGATAAGTAAAATCAGAAGACAACACTTTTATCCTAGCTCAACATCTGTCTTATGTATAAAACATTTGAAGAGCGCTTCATCGTACGAGAACGAGAAGACAGAGTGAAACGTAATGATGGAACCGAATTAGTTGTGCCTCGAAAAAAAATTACGCCCACACCCGAAGCTAATCCAACAGTGTTTGAAAATTTACCTGCATATTTTACTGAAACACTACCGCCGAAGAGAAAAGATCCAAATGAACGCCGGACAAAAATCACTAACAGAGAAGACGAACAATTTAATCAATGGATGACTAGCGATTTAATTACATCTTTTGATGACTTTCGCGATAAGTGTGCAAACAAATTATTAGGCACTGATTGGATACATGTAAGCAGAGGTGAGTGTCTAATTTTTTTTTTTTAATTAGGAGAGAAAGATGTACCAAAAGTGACTGTCAGTTTTAAAATTTCATCAAATTTTAATGTTGAGATTTTTTGTGATAATTCTATTGTTGACATAAAATCTTTTGAATGGTTATTAGGCAAAGAGCATAAATGTGATAGATGGACAAAATTTGAAAGTCTTTTGAGCCATCTATCAACCAATGAAAATAATTTAACTTTTAAGATATGCTAAGCATATGGTAAGCATCTTAATGATGATTTGTCAAATCCCATTAAAACAATCACAGACAGTAATTATAATTTTTTACAAACATTTAGTGAGTGGTTGAATCAATGGGGTAAGTGGTATGCTTTAAAAGCAGATGAGAAAAGACAACTAGGTCTGCCTGTTAAAGGTGGAATGTTAACTAAAGAAATATTTTTTGCATTACAATTTACAACAAATAGCCTGCTTAAAATTGTAACATATATTTTTGAAACTTTGGGTCCTAGTTATTTGATGTTGCGGCAATTTCAAACTGACAGTCTTGAAGCTCGTTTTGGTCAGTATCGCCAAATGAGTGGGGGGAATTATAATGTGTCTTGCACTCAAGTTTTTGAAGCTGAACGGAAATTAAAAATTCTTAGTGGCAATGGAATGCATTCTTGCAATGTAATGTATTGTAGAAAAATGGGGAATTCATGCTAAAGGATTTTAGCTGCGAATATACACCTGATGTAGTTCAAGAACTGGAAATACCAGAGTATTTTTATGATGTATTTAATAGCAGTGATGACACAGAAATTAAAAATGATGTGATGTCTGTTTTGATATATCTTGTAGGTTATGCAGCGCATAAAATATCTCAGAAAATAAAATGTTCTGAGTGCTTGTTTGTATTAGTAAGAAATGAAATTTTAGAAATTGAGTGTTCTGATGAAGTTTATAAATTTTTTATGCTAACTGATAGAGGTCAGCTTAAATGCCCCCAAGAGTTGTTAATATTTGTCATAGTAAATACTTTCCAAATTTTCCAAAAGTTTATTAGTCAGCGATATGAAAATTCATTTTTAGAATTTCCTGAACCCAAATATCTCATTGTTCAACTTGCAATTGAAAAAATTGAAATCTTAGGAATTGATTTTTCTGTTAAATGCAATTGTGGATATGATTTTCAAAGTCTGCTTAAACAGTGTTTGTCAATAATAACAAATATTTTCCTTAATAATTACACAAAAATTAAAAATTATAACAGGCAATTCAACAACTCAAAAAGAAAATTGTCGTTATTGGCAAATGAAACTGAGTGCAGTCTCTCAGGTTTAAAATATTTATAAATAGAATCCCAAGTTAGATATTTGTGTTCAGGAAATTCCAAAAGTAAATTGCAAAAATACGTAAACTGTAATTGGTGAACCTCATTTTAAATTTATTTGTTAAAAGAAAGATAAATAAGGTATTTTTTTTTCATAATTTGTGATATTTATTATTGTAACCGTACTAGTTATAGTATATTGTTTACATTTTTGAATGAACAGTTTCTATACGTGAAACTTATAGAAGTATATAAAGCTTGCTTCTGAGCAATTTAATTCCGAAATACTTCTAGTGAAAATTATTTTTACATTTGAGAACATCTTTAAAAGTGTTATTTTAGTGAATATTTGTATTTCTTAACCGTTTATGGAGATTGTATGCATATTATGTAAATTACATTTTATTTTTCAATAAAATTTAATTAAATCTGTAATTGCATTTCTTTATAACTTAAAGCAGACACTTTTAATCAACATTATTATTATTATTATTAGATACAAAATTACCGTGCGTACATTTTAAATTCCTTAATTAATGAGTAAAAGTATTTAAAGAAAAAAATTTGAAAATTTACTAATTTTCATTTCTTAAATGTTTTCTACACTTTTATTGCGAAACTGAATTTTTGTTTAATACATACTTTTATATTGGAAGTTAATAGAAATTGATATGAAAACTGGATAATATAGTACTTAAACATATATTTATAATATGTTAAGAAGATATTGCAAATCAAATTTTAAAAAACTAACAATAAGGTAATTTTTAATATATATACACACAATCAAACCACTGTTAAGATAATTATTTAAGACATTTTTTAGTATAATAAGCCAGAAAATGTTTCTTTCTTATAGTTTTAGTTTAAGTGTGACCTTATCTAATTTTTTCTTCAATTATCTAAAGAAATAAATATCAACAAACATAATGGTAACAATTTATCTTGATAGAATTAAAAAGCAGTTCCTCAAATAAAAATATATCCGAAGTTTAGATTTGTTGTTGTTGTTGTTATGAAATTATTTTTAACAGGTCTTAATTGTTTAGAAGCAATTTTCTAAAGCTTTTTTTTTTTTTTTTCAGGATTCCTTTTCGTCTATTTTTATTAATAAAAATTATATTCAATAAAGAACTTAAAAAGGCAGCTCATGGAAACGGCATGGAGAGATAATAAGAGTCAATTTTGAAACAACGCTACATTTCGACCTATATTTTCATAACGTCATTGAACGCATATCGATTAAATATTTACATTTTTAATAATTTAATTATTGTGTAACATTACAAGTATGTTTACATAAAAACAAGTACACATATAGCAAAAGTCTAAGTATTCCTTAACCGCTGCAGTGGTTGAGGGCTGAGAGAGTCAGATCTCTTGCGTGACGTCATGATCTCCTCGAAGCAGGCCCGGAGGAAAAGAGAAACTACTGCGATCGCGAAGGCCCGGAAAAACCCGGTCTCCCAGTTTCGTTGGTCTGCCGACTCGGGGCACATTCCGACAATCACCGCTCACCTCCCACTTCTTAATCACATAGGCCATTGTCGATTTTGGGTACTTCAGATCGCTAGATATGTCCCTTAAGGATCGGCCACATTTGTGATACCCAATAATTATGCCGACTAATGCCGATGCTGTTTCCTACACGATATATACCAGCGGAGGCCGTGACGTACCTCAGGACCGCAGATATCGTCATTTGCATAGGTGTCCAAATACTTATTGGTAGACAGTGTAGAACATACAGTCGTGATGCAAGCTGATTAAATGAAGTATTGGGTGATTTTTCCAAGAAATGGTTAGAGAAGTTTTAAAAAAACAAAACAATTTTATTTCTACGGTACTTCTCAGATAAGGGTTTAAAGTACCCTAATTTTCTTCCTCTATATTTGTCTGCATAATAGTTGCAAAATTTTAAAACAGTTGGTCGAGCAAAAAGCACCCCAAAATAAACTGGAGTTTGAAATATAAAATAATTAAAAATTTGTAAATTAACACACATAATAGGTACTTATCAGACTGCACGCGAAACGCGCGTACAATTGGTCGAGCAGTTTAGCAGTAAATGCTGAAAAAACTTCAGTTTTCGAAAATTCAGGATAAATCACAAAAATAGCGCTCAAAAATAAGCCAATCTGTATGAAACTGGAATATGTTATCTGATAAAAAATGCTGAAAAAAAGCTGCAATACGCAAATTAATGGCGTTCTAACAGGAATAAATTATTTTGTAGGAGAAAAAAATGCATCTTTCGGATCAATTCCGTAAAATTTGCTAGGACTATAAGACAAAAAATCGCAGGAAACCCAATTTGTAGCAAAGACTTCTACTATCACTGACTGAAGAGCTGCATGAGAGGTATTGGGTAACAAGAGGCAGGGCAAAGTCGGACATACATGGCTAAATGTCAGTTCTGTGGTTCATAGGCTTTAGGTTCAGGTATAGACGGCCAACTGCCACAACCAGCGCTGATGACCGATATTTGCCAATATGCGCACTAAGGAAAAGAATCGCAAAGCCGACTCAACTCAGATCTTCCCTTACTGCATCCACCGGAAGGTCGGTGTTATCGTCAACTGTGCGTAGAAGGCTTCACGAAGGTGGTCTGAACGCGAGGTTACCAGTCATTTGTTTGCCACACATGCCACGTCAGAAAAGGAAAGGTTTGAGGTGGGCACTAGAGATGAGTTCGGGCTCAGTTTTTGCAGCCCGAGAACTTTTAATCCGAGCCCGAGCAATATTATTTAAGTCGGAGCCCGAGCCCGAAAAATTTTTTTTTCAATTACTTCATACAATAAATTTTGCTGTTTGTGCAAGTTAACGACAAATATAGTTTCAAACTCCCAATGCACTTTCTAATTCTTTATATCCATGTTTATCCAATAATATACGATCTGATGACTAACTAAGCAATATAAGCCGCTTTTCTGAAATACCCAAAGAGCTTCACGCACCTTCTAGGCGCCCGTGCCGCTTATTTTTTTTTTTTATAAGTACTTTTATTTTCCCCATGAATCACTTTAAAATCTGTTTCAAGGAGAATGTTCAATAAATGAGAAATTTTTCCCGAGCCCGGTTCGGGCTGAGCCCGTCTCATCTCTAGTGGGCACATCAACATGTGGATGGCTAATCAATTTAGAGCTGTTCTCTTTACGGGTGAATCATACATTGATTCTCTCTTATAAAAGTTTAAGTATGTATAGCAATGGCGGCTCCATTGAGGGGGCCAGAGGGGGGGGGGACATGCTTGTTTCACAGCTTCAGATTCGTGTGCTTCACGATTTCACACGTTCAATTTGCATTTTGAACATATATAGACCTATGTAAATAGTTCAATGGCCCTCTCCGAGAATTCAGTCTGGAGCAGCTCTTGATGTATAAAAACAATTAAATACAATAATCTAATATTTGTAAAATAACAATTTCTCTCTTCCCCTACTCCTCTTCATCAAGAAAATTGTGAAGTCGGCAAAAGTGTAAACAAGAACATTTAATTATTAGAGTTTGAACAATTATGCTGTTAAAACTCTCAACTAATAAGTAGAATTCTACATATCATATAACATTAAAATGTTACATATGTAGATACTTGTCATTTGCAGTATGACATGTGCAGATAGTGACTTAGTTATTTTAACTTTTCTTTAAATAATAATAATGTCTGGTGATGTACGCGGTTGGGTAAACGATTAAGATTACTTTTCTTTTTCAGATTGAGACTACGGTAATCTCAAAAATGAATTTTGTCGATTACGATTAGATTCCAATAATCAAACCAATAAAAGCTCTCGATTACAATTACGCATGGTGAAATTTACGATTGCAAAATATTTTTTGTGAATATTCAGTTTTTTAATCGTACAATTTTTACACAGAAGACAGAACTAATTAACAAAAACATAAAAAAAAGCTGATGTTTAAAAGATAAAATATTTAAAACTTTAAAAATAAAAAATAAAAGAATTCTTGAATTAACCTGTTTAATCAACGCCCTGCAATAATTCAACAGATAAGATTTTCTCTTTTCTGGATCTAGCGTTCTTTCTCCTCTCACAGATCTCAGCATGCCTTCTGGGCCTAGTGAGGACCGATGGGAGGAAGCAAGGCTGGCCACAGAAGGGGTAACTTTTGGCATTAAGTCCGTGTAACAATGTGAAGGAACATGTTAAATCGGGGTTCAAGATTTTTCAGCATTTTGAAAAGACTTGTAAAAAGCAGAAGCGCCAAGAAATTTTACAAAGACTTCACACGCAGTTTAAAGAGATTTTTCTGTTATTTTCATTTGACGTAAAAGCTAAAACTGAGTGAATGTAATTCTGTAATCGTCTCAAGCTATTACGATTGCGGGATGCGTAGATTACGACTATGCTACGATTGTTTAATCATAATCTACAATTTTAATTTTCTAGGTTACGATTACACGGGAATTTAAGCTTTCAGATTAGGATTACACAAGAGCAGGGGCGTAGCCAGAAATTTTTCATGGGGGGAGGGGTTACGACTAGTGCAACTCACATATAAGTTTACATGTGTGTGATAAAGGAGTGAAGACTATACATTTTGTATGGCAAAAAATTCCTCATGGGGGGGTTATGACCCCCCTAAGCCCCCCCGTGGCTACGCCCCTGCACAAGAGTGTAATCGATTATTACGATCACACGAAGTCTGGTTGTAACATATTTTGAAAACAACTCTCATCTTCGTGCAAATTCTATTAAGGGGGTATTCTGGTTTAGAAATTCGAAAAAATCGATTTCTTTTTGTGCATCTTTTCATAGTGTAACCCCTTTAAGAATATGTCCCTAAGAGGATTTTTCGAAATTTAAATTATTTCAAAAGAAATTTAATTTCAAAAAGTAATAAAACCAATATACGAAGATTTGTCTTCAGAAAGCTTGCTGGAAAGGCGCTTGGGCTCAGAAACTCAGAATAATAAAGAGTCTAAATTAGCTCATCTGGACTTTCGCACCCAAGCATATTCATGCTAGTACCCATACAATTGAAATTGCTAATTTCATTGCGGTATGTATATTTAATGAAGGATTTTTTACCAGTTTTAAAGATTTTATCAGAAATGGGAATAACAATTGGGCCAGAATCTCATGCGTTCCTCAACAAACGTGATCAAGCCCGAATTAGCAGGTCCGAGGTACGAGCTTCTGAGGCTTCCAAGGAAGCTAGAACTGATAGATCATCTGAAAGGGCTTCACTAAACGTGACATTTGAAGTTGAAGACGGTACTTTGTACGGAGCAGGGATAGCTGATTAATAAAAAGCATGTATAGCACGCCGTTAAACGACTCCGACTGCGCGCGACTAGTCCTCAAACTTTAAACGCGTTTTTCTCGAAACTACTTTTCAAGAAACGGTGTGCATGATACCTCAAGTTTCATTCAACCGATTCACTTAAAATTTTATACAGAGCTTCTTTATACATTATAGTATAGCACTACCAAGAGTTTAAAAAAAAATTATTTTAAAAAAATTCCGAACGATAAAAAAAACAGGATAAAAAACAAAACGTATTTTTCAAACTGCCGCCATTTTGTGATTTTTTTTTTTTTTTCAAAAACGTCTCGTAGTGCGATAACTACATCCTTCCTCTTTAAGGATTATTCATGGTTTTCCATTTCAGGTCACTGGAAGGATTTATATCCTGCACACCAGGACAAGTCATTTTTTCATCAGACCCCACTTCGCCGGCCTGCAGTTTTTTGAAATTTGATTTGTTTTTCTTATATCATTAATGTTTTGTATTATTTAAATATCAATAAAAACTTATAAAAATATGGATACTAAAAATATTTTTTTTTATCGCGTCCGAAGAAACACCTAAAAAATTAGGGCTTCTAAACTACTAATTCGTTAAACACACGACAAACTTTATTTTATTTTTATTTTTTTCTTGTCCCAATTATCTTCTAATTCAGATCCTAAAATGTGTTCCTCAAAAGTTTTATCTCAAGACTTTCGGTGAAATAAATAAGAACCCTATTAAACAGAGTTAATCACTTCTCATTTCTAGCTGAACTTTTCCTTGATCTCGCTAATACTTTTTCTTATCGATCCCATATTCTTTTAGCCATTATCGGAGCTCCATAATACAACCACAAAAAGAAGCCATCAGCAGCTTACTTACTCAGTGACAACAAAGGGTAGGAGTTATTGCTTTTTCTTGTAAGAAAACAAAATTAAGCGAGTGTAAATAAATTCTTTATATATTTTTTTGCTCCTTCCGTCTCTCTGATCTTTATTTTATTGCGATTGTTACTCTTTTTTTTTTTTTTTAACATTACTGAGTAATGTAATTTAGAAATTTCAGCTTTCATTTAATGTTGAGGTTACCTGAAATTAAGTGATAGTTTCTTTTTTTATGTAATCTTTTTTTAATTCATTTAGGCGTGCCGGAAAGTAGTGTCCTTTTTTATATAAAATTCAAACAAATAAAATTTCAAAAAAGCATTGAATTACAAACAAGTTGTGCCTAAAGATAGGACACATATTTTTCAAATTTTAAAGCGAGAATTTTATAGATTTTGTTTCTTTCAAGAAAAAATGGCCACCCTCCCGCATTTTTTCATTTCTTCTCTCTGTGGAAGATTATATTCGACACGTGCACCGCGGTTGCGTAGTTGCTAGAGCCATTCTACCACACTACCGGTCCGATTTCGATTCCCGGAACGGGCTTGGGTGTAATTTCGTCCGTCCCTTCATAAGAGGCAACGCTGATCCACCTACTAGGTGCTTCAATAATAAAGAGATCAGTAATTCTTGCCTTGGTAATGGTCAATGCCCATACGGCAAGAACCCGCTGTTAGAGGGGGGAAAAAAAAAAAAAAAGAAAAGAAATGTTCCAACATCGATTTTTAGGTAACCGTGAGAGTTCTATTTTACAGCAAGAATTCTATGGATTTTCTTCTTTGAGATCCCGCAGGATACGTGGAAAGGACGTTTTGGGTCCCTATCCCCCATAAGTTAAGAATTTTGGAAAATGCTCTTCTATCTAAAGCTAACGAAAAGAATTATCACATATGTGCCAAATTTCATAATATTAGGTACAGTAGTTTCTGCTAGGCTAAATATTGTCATTCGAAAAAAAAAACCAACCCATTACTTTCTCTTACACGCAATAATTTTCCATATCATAAAACTATACAGCTAAGCTGTGGCACACCTAGGTTATAGCAGGTAGGACACGGGTCACGAAAAACTCTTGAAAGGGGGAGCAGATTTCCATTGCGAGATCATCTCAATGAAAGCGGCATTCAATTTGTTTTATCCCATCATTTCTAGGACGGCACGACAGTGATTTTCCCTTATGTATCGTTGCTTCGCAGGCATGGGTGTAGAAGGGAGAATCGCTGGCGTCACGAGCCCTTGCAACAGTGGGAGGGTACAGGTTAAAGCAGATTAAAAAAAGAAAAAAAATTTATTTTTAATCCCTATATGGGGCACAATTTACTAATAGGGAATTTTTCTGTAGGGGGTCGTACACAAATTTTAAAAGTCTACCTTTTGAAAAATTAACGAGAGGGATTTTTTTCTTAGCAGAGCTTTTTTTATGACCTTATTTGGAACATTTTATTGATATACATTGTCCAATTACCTCTAATACGATAAAGAATTAACACTCGTTATGTTTTTGGTACATCCTGTATAATAGGTGTATCCTGTATAAAAGGACCACTCAAAGAAGTCAAATGGGGGGAGGGGGGGGGGGAAGGGGCACTGTCGTGATGAGTCCATTCAGAAATGGAACCAAAAATGCATCAAATTTGAATTTTTAAAAATCCTGAAATGCATTTTTAGGCATTCTTGTGAGTTACATTTTTTCGAAAAAAGTTTTAAAGGCCATCTCATTTATTCTTTGAAATATAAACAGAAGAAATTTTTGATTGACTACACCCTTAGTGAGAATTTCAAAAAATTCTTTTAGTGTACCTTTACTAAGGGGAAGGGGTTGAATCAGTCAAGTTTCATGCTTCCAACTCCAATACTTTCACGGAGCAACAATGAGTCATTTAATACACAAACTTTATTTCTCTTTATAAAAATGTTCCAAACAGGTGATAACATGCTCCAATTCTTTATATATTAAAGTGGGCAATGTGAACTGAAAAAATATTTTAAGATAGGAAAAACGACTATGATAAGAAAAAAATTCTCTCAAATTTTTAAAAAAGTTACATTTTTAAAATTTATATACGACACCCATACTAAGAAATTCCCAGTTATTAAAATGTGCCCCATACATTAATGAGGTGATATACAAAATTTGAGAATTATATCACAAAAAGTATCAGAGATATGAAGATAAATATGCTGAATTAAACTACTTTTAAACAGCTCTACAGCTCTCAAAGGAGAAAAAATCAGGTAGTTTAATTGGGTTTGTGTGAAATTATGAAAGAAAACATTTCGATCAACGTATTGAACTCCAGCTTTAAACCTTCATTCAAATTATTGTATATCCCCATATCATCTTACCTTAAAGATCAAGACATTTTCTAAAACTTTCATTAGAACACTCATCACCACATTAGTGTACAGAGCACATTTTACAAATAAAGAATTTTTTTTGCAGAGGGGTTGTATACAAATTTAAAAGATGTAACTTTTAAAAAATAAAGAACTTTTTCTCAACATATTCTTTTTTTCCTATCTTATTTTGAACACTAAAATCTTTTTAGGATACCCTGTATATTAATACAGATATAACATTAGCCTTTAGCCAACAAGGATTGGTTAGACAGAGTTTTCGCTTGGGCATTGGGAACTAACTCCCTAAGCTTTAGCTGCAAAGCCTTGGGTGATCCCCACTTCAACTGGTTAAACCTAGGTTTGCCTTTCATTCTAGCTGTAACATACACTATCTGGCCAAAAGTATCAGGACACCCCTTAAAAAAGTGATTCTGGCAGGTGATGCAATTTGATGCGTAATCGAAAGCTATAAAGGTGTTGCTAGTGGCTTGTGAGGTTGTATGTATGCGTTTGTGAAGCAATGAGTAAGTCAAAGGAGCTTAGTGAGTTCAATCGTGGCAGTATAGTGGGATGCCACCTTTGTGGGAAATCCGCTCATGAGATTGCGGGCATTCTACAGAAGCCTAAATCCGCTGTGAGTGATGTAATTGTGAAGTGGAAACTTCGTGGCAATGAAACTGCAGAAAAACGGAGTGGTAGGCCGAAAAAACTTAGTGAACGCAGCCGCAGAACTCTCTAAAAGGGTAGTGAAAAACAATCGCAAGTCCTCGTTGGTGGAAATTTCTCAGGAGTTCCAAAGTTCATCAAGCGTTAGTGTTAGAAGCAGGACTGTTCGTCGAGAGTTAAACAACTTGTGATTCGATGGTCGTGGAGCCGCTCACAAGCCGAACATCACTCCACAGAATGCGAAGCATCGATTGCAATGGTGCGGAGCTCTCTGTCAATGGACTGTGGATGTGTGGAAAACTGTTCTGTGCAGTGATGAATTTCGCTTCACAGCCTGGCAGTCGGATGGATGCGTCTGGGTTTGAAGAATGCCCGGCGAACTTTTTTTGCGTGACTGCATTGTGCTGACTGTTAAGTTTGGTGGTGTCAGTATAATGGTGTGGGGGTGTTTCTCGTGGTTTTGCCTGGGTCCGTTACTTCCTGTGGTTGGAAACATGAACTCTGCGATGTATATGGACATTCTGGACAATGCTGCACTCCCAAATCTATGGACAATATTTCGAGGAAAGCCCATTTCTCTTCCAGCAGGATAACTGCTCCATTCACACATCGAGGCTTGTACAGACGTGGTTTGACGAAATGGATGTCCAAAAACTGAACTGGCCTTCTCAGAGCCCCGATCTAAATCCCATAGAACACCTTTGGGACGAATTAGAGCGCATATTACTTAGCCAGCCAAATCGACCATCCACACTGCAAGCACTCACTTAAGCTGTGATGGACGCCTGGAAGTGAATTCCTACGGCCACCTATCAAAACTTTTGGAAAGTCTTCCCAGACGTGTGCAGGCTGCAGTCGGTGCAAAAAGGGGACCAACATCATATTAATATGTGCCTCAGGACGCCTCTAAGTCCATACCACTAGGTGTCCGGATACTTTTGGCCAGATAGTGTATTTAACTTTTGCTAATGTAATAGATGGTAGATAAGAGATTTTAAAAATTTTCTGAACAACAGATTAGAGTACATTGAGTTTTTTCAAAATTTGTCCTATTTTCTATATGAAAAAACAAATCTCAAACAAACAAGTCTACAACAAAACCTGCAGTCTATTACATTCATATAGGTTTAAGAACTGTATACAGTATGTTTTCTAAACTCCATTGTCACAGTAATAATTTCTAAATGGCAAGCACTATAGTCATAAAAGTGGGGTATAGATACTGTAAAGTTGCCACATACTATGCGAGAAAACTGCTTACAGCACCACCTGGCAGCTTAATTTGTAGTTAGTGTTCTTATCTCAAAATTAGTATGATATGCGAAAAGAAAGCCAATTAAAGTTGTGTAGAATCATTGATTTTATTTTTAAAATGACATCTTGAAAATTGAAGGTCTAAGTGGATCTAAGTCATTTATGCCTTCAAAACCACTTAAAGAGGTGGCACTGAAAGCAATTGCCTTATGTAGCGCATGGTAACTTTAGTATACCCAGACCTTACTTTTACGACAACAGCTCTTGCTGTTCAGAAATTATTGGGGCAAGAATGAACTTTAGTGAGCATACTGTACGTAAAATTCAATTACTTTAGTTTTCTGGGAAAATCGTGGTTTTTGCACAGCAATCTAGCAAAAATTTCATTTTTCAAAAAGTGTATTTTAAGTTTTCATTTTGTATACTTTTACTGCTGTTAAAGATTCCAGTGGCTGTAATTAGTGTTCCACTCAGAGTAGAAAAAAGTACAAGTTGTACAGAATCTTATAGAATAGGTAGCGTCATTTTGGTACAAATTTTCACCAAAACTGACTTTTTCAATATAATCTGATACTTTAACAAAGCACAAACAAAGACGACACAATTAAAATTGCAAACAAATTTTATTAACATATGTCAGGAACACAAAACTTCCAAACATTAAATCCCGTGCTTACAGCTTTAGATATTTAAGTACAAAATTAAGTTTATCACAGCCTAAAGTATGTTTCATTTAATAAACTAAAAATTTTGCACAAAAATATCATTTAATTAACTGACTAGCTTTTTAATACAAGGCATTGTTTTATACATTATCTGAGATATATCATTTATACAACAAAACTATACAAAACAGGAAATATGGAAAACAACATCTACTTACAAAAGAAAAAAGAAAATCTCTCCCACAGTATTTTATGATACTTCACAACAAGCTAAGCTGAAATTGGTACCACTTAGAGAAATGAACCTTCAATGAAGTAAAATAGTGCACTACAGAATTCAATAGAATATATTTTGAAAATCCAATTTTCTTTGTGATTTTGACTACGAATGAATAATAAAAGAAAATCAGTAAGTATAATAAATATAAAGCAAACTAATCTTTTTTTTTGAAGTATTATAGAAAAGAAGTAGAAATTAGTATTTTCACGTGCCTTTATGCAGGAATTTATTCTTTTTTTTTTTTTTTCCTTGGCATCAATTTTGTTTTAATAGTAAACTTATACTGCTAAATGCATTGATTTTTGCAGATGTAAGAGCAGCTATTTGTTAATCAAATATTTAAAATTTTTATGATATAATCCATTTATTGTTTTACATATAAATGGTTAATGTCAAAAAAGAATATTTAAGTGGGGGGAGGGGTGAAGAAATAAAAATCAATTGTGATTTTATTATTTAGTACTCATGATTTGAACAGTTTTTAGAGGCTGTAGGCAGTTCCTCAATTTAAAGCCCCCCCCCCCCCTCTTACCCCAAAGCACAGCTCTGTACAAGGCAAAATTAGGATGACATGAAAAATAGAAATTAATAATTGGTTTTCACAAAAATTAATAAGTGCAGGAAGAATGCAGTTTCAGTGCAAACATACATACTTATAATTATCATCATCTTTAAAAGGAAAAATCAAATTAAATACGAAAGGAAATACTGAGTCAATGCACATTAAAATAGACAAAACATTCAACACAAAGAAATAATCTCTATCAGCTGATGATTATGAATTTCAAATCATATCATCTTTGCCACCCTCAAAGAATGAGAACACTAGCATTATATATCTTTCATTAAAGTAAATAGAAAGAAAACCTTGAGGGACAAAACATATAAAGTAAAGCTACGAAAAAACTTACCAAACTTCTTTTTCAATAACCAGTAATAAAAATACGAAAATGTAAGATGGACACCGTCCTCACAAGCAGTACTATAATGGTCCCTAAATGTCTATTAACATTCAGAAAACATTACAGAACATTAATAGACATTTAAAGACCTTGTTGTGCTGCCTGGTCTTGTAATAATTGACATTGCATTTTATTAACATTTTTAAGATTAACACCTTAACTAGTGTTTGAAGGTTAAAATTAACAAATCACTTTGTAAAAAACACACATACATAAAAAAAAAAAAATAGTACAAAATATATGTTTCAGGAGGTACAAAAGGGTTCATTCTTTTTTCAGAAGTAGAAAGTTTAAACTTCAAAACAAGTAAAAAAATAAGAGAGCTAACTTTTTACCTTACAGGAAAATTCTCTCACTTTGATGCCTGTATGGAGAATGGGACTTTAACTCTGATAAAGTGTAGACCTTCTGTACCACTCAAAACATACATTCTGTATTTTGTTTTATATGGATAAGGGTTTATTGAAAAGTTATTTACTGATTTTAATGTCACCATCGCTCAGTGGCTTCTGCATGCTGAATGACAGCTACATTTATATATATACACATATAAAACCAATATCCAAGCAATTAAAAGTTAAATTACATGGGCTCAGAAAAGAAACAATCTGTAAGAGGAGTAATTTAAAGACACATAAAAGCAGTTCTATAAAGGGAGGAGGAGAGGGTTAGGCGGGACTATTAAAAGCTCTTAAAAAATAAAAACAAGATAATTAATCCAGGTAAATTTTAAACTTTTTTTTCCCAAATAGGACATTGGGTAAATTTACATATGGCATTCATATTTTAAAGAAATGCAAGGTAGTGTGCAAGTGAATAAAACCATAAACGATAAATAATCAAAACATTTAAAATTTTACCCATATCCTACTACGTGTAAAACAAGTAATCATTGAAATGGCACACTTTATACAACTGTCAAATGAAATTTGTAATTTCTGATGGAAGATTGTATTATAATTTCTAGTGAAAGAACCATAAACTAAGTTTGATAATGAAATGGGAATACAAAATAATACATTTTAAGAAAATAGTTTCAACAATAATATAAAACAATACATAGCAAAGACAAAATTTGATTTTATGACCCTGCTCCCTCTAGTATATATGTATATGTAAATATATACATATATCAGGAACGTATTCAGGAAAACAATTTGGGAGCGGGTGTCCAAACAGTAAAAAAGGCTGAATTTTTCACAAAAAGACTATCATTTTAGTAACAAAAATGAAAATTTCAGACTCCCAGACCCCCCCCCCCACTCCCCCAAATACATCCTTGACACACATTATATAATTCACAGATGTATAATTTTTCTTAATAAAGCAGCCAGTAATGTGATTATGTAGTTCTTACAACTCTACTAATTTTATTTTTCTATCTAACAGCTATTAGTTTCATTTCCATGTCTTTTTAATAATATATTTGCATTTCATCTACAACAGAACTTAAATGAAATTTCAAATGCTTAAATTCTTGCATTCCTATGCTGTAAGTGCAATTTTTTAAGACTCATTTAATTTTGAAAGCCTTCCAGAAAGAGATAAATTTGATGACTTTTCTAGTATATTTCAAACAACTAAAGCTTAATTTATTTTAACCCCCCTCCCCTATAAAAAAAAGAAAAGAAAATGACTCATTTTATGATGTATTTAGAAACACATACATCTAGAGTATGAAACCATAATTCAATAAGCAGCTCTATTGTTTTCCCAGACTTGGAAAAACAAAATCATTTCCACTGCCAAATGAAAGCATACACACATCTCTAGGTGTTACATACAAATAACAAGTTATTTTTAAATGTTTTTTAGAAATATGTTCTTTTAAAAAGGCAATTTTTACAGAATGAACAAAACAAGTAGATGAAACTTTTTACAACAAAAAAGTTAGAGAAACATTCACTATACACATTCACCAGTTAAATGTATACTGTATAGAGGTGGCAACATATGGACATTAATTAATTTTGATTTATTTACTCCAAAGGATATTTTGGAAGGGAATGCTTATAGTATGCTCATAACCATTAAAAATTAAAACAGCATATTTCATAGCTGCCAACCTTGGAGAATGAAAATCAGGGAGATTTTCGAAAAAATTAGGGAGATTTTTAAAAAATTAGGGAGACTTTAAAAAAACCCTTGTTATCGATGAAAAAACTCCATGTACACATGCGTAATATATCAGTAACCAAGAAAATTACATATAGAAGAAAAATGTATAGTTTAAAACATTTATTAAAACAGCCAATTTTAAAATGCGATACTTTTTTTTAAAGAAATAACAATTTTTTAAACAGTAAGTACTTTTGAACTATTTGCATTCATGGGCGCCGGCAGCATTGGGCAAGGGGGGGGGGGGCACTTGCCCCCACTGGATTTTTGCAGGCATGAAAACAGCTGAAGAGCAAAAAAGAGGAAATACACGTGGACATATTTTCCAGCAAAAAATTGAAAAATTTACGTGCACGTATTTTCAGGCATATATAACAAGGTTGATTATGCAAAAAAATGGAACTGGGGAATAATGTGTGAGCTTAAATTCAACCACTGTTAAACTAAACGGTGTACTAAACAATTTCTACCATTTAAATTTCAACCACAAACAAATTGACTGTGATCCTGAAGAAAATAACTATGCACTGTAAATGTTTAATAATCAGTTTTGGATATACAATATTTATTAAAAGAAAACAGGCTAAAATTATTTAAAATAATTATCTTAAGTAATATCGTATAATCCTAGATCAAAACAAATCATAAGTCTCAGATCCAAATTTCAGACTATTCTCTTGATATGAAAATAAAATTAAAAATTGATTCTCAAAAAAAAAAAAAAAAAAAAGAAAATATATATTTTAAGACCTATCTTTTTTTTTTTAATTTAGATCAGAAATGGAATGAAAAATTATATATATGGCATTGGCATTTTCTAAAATAAGCATTCAAATGATAGAATAAAAGTGAAGTTTTCTTGTTTTATTTGAAAAAGAATTATTTAACAGGCTGTCTACCAGGTTTCATAAACTGAATTTCATGACTTTTTTATGATTTTCATGATCTTTGCGCACAAATTTCATGACCTTAATTAGCTGTAAAAATTATTGTTGCATATGTCATTATAATGTCGAATTTCGTATAATTAACAAATACATATAGTAATGCTACTCAGCTTGGCAGCGTGAACGCTTTGTTTATCGCCTCGGAAAGATCAAATCTGTCATCGTGAATGACTTGGGTTTTTCTCGAGTTACTCAAAGGTGACAGTCTGAATGCACCCAAAAACAAAAGAAAAACAAACTAAGACAAGTTCTGTTTTGTTCACGATCATCCCACTTGGGGTTATGACAAAGACTTACAAATTTCCGATGATGTCAAGACCGTTGCACGCATCCATTTGATATAAAATGGCCTGGAAAGGGGATTTATTTTTTTAAGCGGAAAAATTCATGACTTTTTCATGACTTTCGTGGCCATTTTCTGAAATAGTGACTTTTTCATGATTTTCATGACTGGTAGACACCCTGTTTAATAAATGTCTAAATATTTTCTCAGGTAAAATTTTAGAATCTTAGCAGTCTTGCAGCACATCAGCACACAGAAGTGGAACTTACGACAGGGACATATGTTCTGCTCCTTTCTATATTAGCTGCAAAATACCAACTCACAAGATTATGCTTTTTAAAGTTAACTGTAAAAATAATTACCAAAGAAAAACCTGCACATGAGAATAAAACGAAATTGCGATTTTCCTGATTTTAAAATTGAAGTGAAAATGATTCAGAAATCAATAAACGTATTATGAAGAAAATAATACTTTTCTGTTGAGTTACTAAAATGCCTTAAATTTTAATTTAACAATAGAGTGTTAAAAACTCTGTTTTACATCTTGTTTTTAAAATTATTCATTTACCAAAAGGCTGCAAAAAGATTAAGTTCAGTTGGCAAATATGGAACCCGGAGATCGGGGATAGTTAGTTACCATAATTTAGCTAGTATAGTCCGCGGACTATGCATGTCAAAAGGGATTTTTTTCCAGGACACGGACTATCTGGCTGAAATAAATTTCTTATGCAAAAAAATTTAGTATATTGATCTTGCTTTTTGATCTGTGCGTGCAAGCTCCTTTCTAGCGTGCAAGCTCCTTTGAAGCCGATGCTAACAAATTTATTTCTGTAGAAAATAAAGCACATAGATGCATTTCAAGTGACGGCACGTCGGCATGCAGGAAGCATTTGATTTTTTTTTTTTTTTTCCCCATTATGTCATTTAAAGCATCGACGTAGTTATAGGTGCGGACAAGCTTCGTGAAACCATTTTAGAAATATTTCAGTCCGATATGCAGAAGAACCAAATTTTGAATGTGCTTTTTAAATAAAATAATTTATGTAATACGGAGGAAAACGGGCCTTCACAAACCGAGATACCGACGCCGCGTCGTCATCGCGAAGGTTGTTGTTGTTTTGTCTTCACTCTGCGAGCTGGCTAATAAAGCAAGAGAGCGAAATCTGCTGAGACGTTAAAACATGACTTGTGTCGCCTCAATTTCTTTTTTTTCAATTGCGAGTGCGAATTTTTAATAAAGAGCATTTTTAAATTTTATATTTCGTTACTTTTAACCCAAAGAGAGTATCAATTGAATGTTTAAAATTAAGTATTATGTGGCTTGACCCATGAGAATTAGTAATGATCTTTTCTTCTTCTTTTTTTTTTTTTTTTTTTGGGGGGAGGGGGGGCTTGGTTATGTACATTTTCCTAAATGATTAATAAAAGTAATCTTTTTATTTATTTAAGGGGGCGATACGTCTTGCCTAAGGACAGATTAATGCAATTTTATGGGCGGTTAGTTGAAATTTGTCTATTTTACGGAAGTAAAATAGAATTTCTTTTTCCTGTAGCGGAGGAGCAATCGCTCCCCCCCCCCAACCCCTTTAATCCGCCCGTGGTCTTACCATTAGTTAACTTTTCACGAAATTACGGTACATATTTTTTAGTAAAATCTGCATAACTGTTTAAAAAGAAAATGCCAAAAAAAAACCAAAACTCGGAAAATTTTGGTTTTCTTTTTCTTACGGATTTCTTAACATTAACTCACATTTTAAAAAAGCATTATTCTTTTATTCAGCATAAAATTAAGATGTGCACGTTTTAATAGCTATAAATATCGAAGTATTTATTTATTGGAATTATTATTAATAATTTATTTATTTAAGAAATAAAGTATATTTAAACTACCATAAATTATTTTACTTCCTTTGCATGTTGAAGACCTAAAGGAATACGACAAGATTTATATTTTAAATACCATTACTAAAAGCTGCACTTTTATATAAGTTTTATTTGCCGTGCAGACAGTCAGTTTGCTTTATTTAAACAAAAATTCCAGTTTAGCATTCATAAAATGTCTGGAAGTTCTCGTTCGGCCGACGATTTTTTCAAAACCAAGCAAATTTTTGGATCCGAAAATGACCACAAACATTTCGTTTTCAATCCAAGTTTTCTAAGATATTCGCTAACACCTGCCATTTTCTCAATAATCCACAATAGACGTGTCAGTTAAGCTGGTACGTGTTCGTGGAAAAAATTTATAGATTCATCAAGTGCGCAAAACAGCAATAAAAACACGTCATGAGTAACAATAGCTCATCGACAACGGTTTTCCAGTGGCGAAAGGTCTCGATAGATAATTATTGTTGTGTAGTAGTTCGCCCAGTACATAATTATGTATCAGATGCCTTTCGAAACATCGAGGATCTAAAATAAGAATTTGCCCCTCTGAACTAAGTTTTGAATTTACGAACTCTGAAATCAGTAAAATTGCACTCTAGCTGACTTTAGTCTAGGCGCAGTGTGAGATGCAGTGAAAACGTACATCCCAGGCACGCATTATCGTCCTTTTGTTACTCTGCTATGTCCGCTAAGAACGTCGTAGATTTAGGACATGTTTTGCTTTAGGTTCGGTAATCACTGTTGTTTTCCCTTGCTTTTTTGTTCTTTAATGGTAACCATACTTTTAAGTAATCTTTGCCTTCTGGAGTAGTCTTAGCGAAGTTTCTTCAGTTTCTGTCGTTAGCATTTAACAAGTTCTGTAAATTTTTTTCAAAAATTGATAAGTACATAAAACATGGGAATAATTTGGAAAAATTCGGGAGATTTATAAACTTTTCGGGAGTTCGTTCTGAAATTCGGGAGTCTCCCGGAAAAATCGGGAGGTATGGCAGCTATGATATTTAAAGCGTACTAAAAAATTTATCTACTCTTCATACAGAGCACAATTTTTAGTAATAAACTGAAGTTAAAACTTATATTAGTGTGCTTTTTTGTTAGATAAAAGTTAGGGCAGTGAAAGTACGTAACTAGAGCTGAAAACTCATTACAATAAAACGTCTGGTCCTTTCTAACACTAAATGGCCACCACACCACCATTTCCAAATTTCCTGTCATTCTAAGTCAGAATACATTGGGCAATTAATTGTAAATTTCCCGATACTCTATAGATATTTATACCAGTTTGAGTTATCTGTCGAATAAATTGGAACAATTCCAGTAAATTGATTAGATTAGCATTAAAATGCATTAGGATTTAGAAATCAGAAATTTCAACTGTTTTTGCTAGACACCAAGGGTCAATATAAATTTTAATCAGTTCATAAAAAATTCCCCCAGTACAGTTGGACCCCCATTATCCTGACAATCCAGGATCACAAAAAAAGGGTTGCAGTAACTGGTGTTGCATATTCACAAAATTTTCACAAAAGTGAAAAAGCGTTAGTTAGGGCTAGGGTGACATGAAAACCAGGAGTCGGGCATTGAGGTGCGACTGCATTTCAATTATGGGAAAAATTCTTGCATATAGAACAAAATTTCCAAATAAAAAAATATACAAAAACAACATGTAAATCAATAGTAAAATTACATTTTATTCACCAAATGAATGTGCAAGATTAAAAATTCTCAGGATTGCAAAGGCCAAAAACAGACCATCATTTTTAAATGATAAAAACAAAAATATTAATGGACATAATAAATAGTAGTTTTGTGGCAATAAAATACAGCAAAGATAACAATTATTCAAATTTTCAACATTTCTTTTAAATTTCGAAATTGATAAAAAACCGATTGTGATTCATATCTTTGCAAATGGAAAAGAAACAATTGTTTTTGTACATAAAACAACCACAAGTTTTCAAGACTTAAAAAGGTTACAGCTTCAATGAGTTCTAACTTGTTAAAATGGTAACATCAAACTAGCACAATCAAAAAGGTTATGATGATGAATATATAATTTTTTGAGGGGAAAAAAGTAATCACATTTGAGGATTTAAAATATGTGAATGTTGTGAACCCAAACTTTTCTATTTTTTGGAGTAATGAGATTGATAAGTCTACAAACTTTTGAAAGAAATAATTTTAACCTACCCAGTTTGTAGTTTTTGCTATTTAATTTCAAAATGAAAGAAGCATCGCTCAATATAACAAAATATTACCTTTTTAAAAATTAATTTACCCTATAATCTTCAAAGTAGACAAAAAAGTTTTCTCCCCCTTTGGGAAAAAAAAAAGAGAAAAAAGGAGTAACTTGGAATTTCTTATCTTATAAAGATTAAAATTTTAATGGAGTAGGAGAGATTTGTGTCATAAAGTAAAAGACATTCAGCACACCACTATAAAAATTAGCAAGGAAAAGAGGGATAGTCTTACATATACATTTGAATGCTTTCAAATTTTGTTCATAATTAAAATCTAGTAATAAAGACAGTGTGCAACAATAAGATTCAGGTACACACATTTATACATACATATTATACACCTGCTATATCTCATTCTTTAAAGTTCATATAAACCAGTAACTCTCCTTGAAAAGGAAACACAAAAATACTAAAAGTTACACTGAACACAGCTGAAACTCTTTCCTTGAACAGTTCCATCAAACTTTAAAAAAGGAAACAAAGATCTGGGACACTTTTATAAACATTTTATTTCAGTATTAATCTGATGTACTAGATGATCGTTCCCTCTGCGGTAACAAGATACTTTTGGATATATATTTGCTAAAAAAATAAATAAATAAAAATAAAGATGAAAGGCTTGAATGAAAATATACATATACATAAAGATATATTAAAATAGTAAACAACTAGATAAACCACTCAAAGATAGCCAATGAGAGATTGAACAGAAAAGCTTGAACATTCAATGAAAAATAAATTTATAGTCAGTATTTTCTCCAGATGCTACTCCTAAATTGGATAAAAAAAAGATTAAACAACAAATGTCCAGTTTACTGAAGATTAATCAGCTAAAATAATAATAATAATTATTATTATTATCCAGCATGTATTATAAGCTGCTGCAAACTATAATGATTAAAAAATTGCACAAAATCTACAGGTTTTGCATTTTAAAATTCAGAGTATTCTAATTTCTGGCATTGTCTAGGTTTTTCAATTTAACAATATATTACCAATACGGCAACAAAGTTGAATTTACTGGAGAAAGAAAAATACAAGTTTTGTTTCACAAATATCAAGCTTCCCTTGGATTGGACTAGGTTCTGAAGTAGACAATTGCCTTCTTTTGTGGCCACCTTGCTCCCCAGACCTAACCCCATGCAATTTTTTTAAATGGGGTTACATAAAGGATAATGTGTTCGTGCTCCCTATGCCACGTGATTAAGATGATTTATGGCAAAGGATGACAACCGCATTAGCTATCATTCATCATGACATGTTAAAGCGAGTATGGAAAGAATTTGACTTTAGACTTGATATTTGCCACATAACAAAAGTTTAAGATACTGAACATTTGTAAAACAAAACTTGTAACATTTCTTTCTCCAGTAAAGTAAACTTTGTTGCTGTATTGGTATGTATATTCTTTTTATAAGCCTTCTAAACCCGGGAGTGAATTGTGATACACCCCATATTATAATACATTTTTTAGTATATGCAATTATCATATTTGGCAGAAATTTTGTGATTGTGTACTAACAAAGACTTTTTATTTCAAAGATTCAATTAAATCAATAATTTATAAAAATGACAATTTCTTTTTTTATTTATTAAATCAGAGATTTTGCTTGTTCCTAATTAAAGAACCAACAGCAAACTGACTAGTTTTAATATTGTAGTTCTATCATTCACAGGAAAATCATCTAGTTTAATAAACTCCGTCAGATTATCAATAGAAATATTTTTTATTATTTTTAAAAGAGAGCAACAGCATATTACCTGCTGCCATGGACTATATATAACGACTGATATTATGGCAGAAAACTTTTCAGTAGAGTGGCTTAGCAGAAAAGAGAGACAGACAATAATATCTTTACAGTATGATACAATTCTCATTAGTTAGAATGCAAATCTTATAATTTTCACAAAACTGATTATTTTTATAAATCAACATAACTGCACAAGTGTTGCCAAGTGAAGAGTAAAACTATTGCAAGGAAGATATCAAAAACATGCAAGTGAAGAAAAAAAACAAAGACAAAAATAACAAGAAATGCATTTTAAATAATAACTTCATTCCCTAAACATGGCTTAAGTAAGCAACATGTATGTATGCATTAATGGCTTATGTTGTGTTCCAAAGGTTTCTATCTCACTGCAATAAGTTTTTAGAGCATACATGAGAATGTATGGTGAAGACAGCTGCATTTTACTGGTGATCACACAAAATTATTCAATTACTTTTCAGCCTCGAGTCCTTATTTGAGAGATTAAATATCAAATAAGAGTATAATTACAGAATTAGAAAATTAACGAAAATTTATAAGTAAACAGACAGAAAAAGTATAGAAATTGCCCTTAAAAAAAAAAAAAAAAAAAAAAAAAAAAAAGACTACTTATAAGAGTTCCTAAATGAGCATTATTTAGTGATATGAGAATGTTTTAAAGATCAACAAATTCCACAAGGGCAGGTTTTAGTAGGTAAAAAACTGAGTTCAATTTAAACAAACATTCATTAGCAAACAGGAAAAGCATCTGGAGCAGACAAAGCACTCATTCTGATATACGTTTGCATTTGTCAACACTGGAGGGAAAAAGAAATGCTGAATAAAATAACATGGAGCATGAAAGCCATCTTAATATTGCAGCAAAGCTTTCAGTTACTTTGATAATCAGCTCCCTTTATTGGTGCTATGTGAACACTGCGGGGGAATTTTTTGCTAAACAAAAACATCAAATTTACAGAATTATTTCAAATGTTATTTCATAATCATCACTCATTCACTATGCCTTGTAATGAGCTGCTGAAATGAATGCAAAACTGAAACAGATGCTGAGAGAGTACAGGATAAATAGGTGTAGTTATAGGTGTTTTCATGAAAGTGACCTGGTTAATTATATAAATTGCTTACTTCCTAGCTCTTCTTAAAAGTTCTTCTTTGCGCTGCGATAGCATTTGTTCTCTTTCTTGTGAGCTCTTAGAAAACCTACCGCCATCAACTCCAATCCTCATGACATTTTCTTCAGGTCTATAAAGTAGTAAAATAAGAACAATATACATAAAAACAGTCTCAATCCTTTTACTCTTTCTTTTCATGCAATATTTTGGTAGGGAGTTCTAAAACAAAAGATTTAAGAGATACTTTTAGCACTAAAATTTAAATTATGCTTCTTCTATAAGGTATTCCTCCCCCATCTGTCAACATATTTTCCTGATATTACTGGTTAGTGTTTCTCTACTTAGCTACAATTGATGTTTGTCTCCTTCAAATGTATGATAATATGTCTTGGCTTCAAAACATGAATTTGCACAGAATGACAATCATCAAGACTGAAATGTTAGTTTTTCACACAAATGCAAGACATTTTATTTTATGGTTTTCTCATTCATTCCTGAGAATTGTTGACTCCAACCTTTTGTTTTTCCTGATGATATATCTATGGAGTGACATGACTTCTGCCATAAGGTATACTTCACACAGCTGTTAACACACCTTCCTGTAGTAACTAGGGTCTATTAATATCTTGCTGTAACTGATGTTTATCTCCAATGAATGTATAATAGTATGCCTTGTCTTTGAATAACACCGGTCAACACTATTTTTGGGTCTGACTTCTACATGTTAAATTTTAGTTTCTTCTATGCCAAAACTAAGGAAAATAATTTTTTTTAAATGAAAGTTTGCTTTTGTAGAAATTAAAGCAATTTTTCAATTTTTGGCAAAAATCACTGATTTATATATATTTTTTTATAATTCCACTCTAAATTATGACCAGAAAAGTTTTTGCTGGATATAAAAGTCTTTTTTATTTAAGATTTGTGATAAACAATAACATAAATGTAAAATAATAAGAAATCAATGTCTAAAAGTGAATATTTTACATATTTAATTTATGTTCAATTTATGTAACAAACAAATAATAATATTACAAATAATACTACAGAGTTACAAATAATAATACAGTTTACTTTTGGGTTAATCAAAGTGCTTACACATTAAAAAAAAAGTTTAATTTTATGATTCAATTTCCTCTTAACAGTTACACTTATAGGTATATGGAAAACCTATATACATGTAAATCTTATTATAAATAGTATAAGTTCATTTGAGAAGCAAAATCTTTGTACATTAAGCAATTTTTCTTAAATACTGAAAGAAGGGAAAAGGGATAGAAGTACCACAGTATTATTTCATATTATGTCTTTTCATGTTTAACATTTCACGCTATAATTAGTACAGTCAACTTGTTATAGTGAACCTCTGGCGACCGGCAAATTTCGTTCACTAAAACACGTTTATATTTTGAAAAATAAAACTTAATACAAAACTAGAAAATAGTATTTTACACAATGTTTATTTACAGGGTGCCCTTTTTAACTATCTAAACAGACTGAAATCTTCTTAAAGTTGAAAAAATGTTAAATACGCATTTTTGTTTCCTGAAAGAAATTTATATAATATTTGTGAAGATTAAATTCATTACATATTACTCTGTAGCAAATGATGCTTGCAGCTTAGTTCTGTTTCCTTCGATGCAGAAGTTTATAGAACACAACATTGTAAAATAGACAGTTTTCAATGTCTTCCCAAGTATTTTTAGCTAAACATAAAATGCAAAACACAGTAGACGCTCTCAAAGCTACATACACCAGAATGAACAAACATGCGGATTATAGAATTATCGATCAAGGAATTGCTAACAACTTTTTATTGAATTATGTGAATTTTTTTTTTAAATTCTTTTTAAAAATGGAAAAAAATACACAGTTTTAATTTTCATAAAGCATACATTACCACTAATAAAAGTTCATAGTGGTACTAAAATTAAGCTTTGCATTTTGTTGGATGTAAATCGGTAAACTAGAACGCAAGATAGGAACATATAATATTCCCATAGGATAGCATCAGAATAGGGAGATTCTTGTTAAATACTGGTGATATCGCTTGGCTAGGTTAAGTTTTGGGGGCTTATTTTTTGCACCAATTTGGTTAATATTTTGCCCAAAAATTGTCAAGACTGGCATAATCAGACATGACTTAAAAGAGAAAAAAAAAAAAAAAAAAAAAAAGAGAGAGAGAGAGAGAGAGACCTGTGATTGCTTGCTTACCTGCTTAGCATAGCACAACTGATGCAAGAAAAATGATAGAGAATTTACTACACAGGTTTAGCCAGAACTTTTGAGAAAACTCATTGTTTTGCCAAGTTGTATTTAAAAATTTGTTTATGAATTCAGCATTGTTGTATACTGTTGAGCAGTCAAGGATTCAGCTCGAATATTCTGATATTTTAGCAAATGGAACAATTTTATTTAAGTAAAAGAAATTGCAGTATTTGTGGAATTTGCTCTGATTGATGATTAGTTATCTACAGAATTACTGCTTGTAAATTCCTGTAAATTGTGATTTGCAGATTGTTTCACAAGTTTCTTGAAACAATTATGTTTATGTTTTGTCCTGACATCTTGACTGGCTACTGAAACTTTCTACTAGCCATAGACTTTAAAGCATACTCTCTAATATGAATCCAACAATTCAGCAGAGTTTCTGCAACAAAGTGAATGATATACCACTGTGTCGTTCCGAAAGTTGGCTGCATTATGTTTTTCAAATTTTGAAGTTGTGTCAATTGTTTGATTATGAAAATGCATCTTTTACTGTAGTGAACTACAATGGAGCGACACAGGTTGTTTGAATCTAGCTGATCTGTTTTTGCTAGATATTTCTCAAAAGCTACAGGCAGACACTGTTGCACTATGCTCAGTGTTTATCATGTTGTTAGTAGCGTGGTTACATGCCACAAACTAAAACGTTCTAGGTGAAAAACAGAAATTGCATTGATACTCCTAGAAAAATAGTTGTCATTTTCCTCAAAATAGTTGCTTTTCAGCTGTTTTTACATGTAAATAGTCACCATAATTGCCTATTATTGATTATAGTAGCAATTAGTCTCCTTTTAGTAGCCAGTGGGCTACTAAAGGGAGTTAGGAATATATTGTTATATAGTGGGACATAGAAATATTTATTTAGTAAAGAAAACATAATGAATCCCATTTATGAAAATAATGTACATACCATTGTCGAAAAAAGGTGCTATTGCTTTTAACATGCGATATTGCATGCGAAATTCCTGCTTTTGGTTCACTTTCAAACGTATCCCGCTTTTGCTAGTGAATGCTCTTAAAGATTGGAATGAATTACAGCAACGCAAAAAATTATGACCCTCTCCTGCCCACCCCCTTTGTTTAGCATATGTTAGCCTGGACACTGACAATTCACCTGCATTTCTGAATAGGTGCTTGATAATCTCTTTCTCTATCCTTGAAAACAAAAGAGACACTCTTTGTAAGAATCGGACATCACCTCTGCTGTCCAGAATTTTTTAAGTTCACCATAACCGAAATCATGGTTCACTAAAACCAAAAAATGCTATTATAATTTCTAACATAAATGAATCATTATAGCTGAAAGTTCACCATATCCGGAGTTGAGTATCAGACAGCAGTTTACATTTAATTCAGAAAAGAGTATTGTGCGGAATTAAACATAGAACTAATGCAGGGTTTCTACAGATTTCACAGCTTTTGCTTCCCTGACTTTTTATCTAGTGTGCTTTCCTCAATTTTCTGTTTCTATTTTTAATATTACATCCTTTAATTAATAACTTTTCATATATATTTTGCCCCTTTTTTACAAAAATAAAAATATAAATAAATAAATAAATAAAATCAATATACACAAAAATATTATTTGACATCACTGGATTCTAACAAAAACCATTTTTGATAATAATTTAGGATAAAATTAAGAATATTTCAACTGAACAAGATATGTTAATAAAGGACACATTTTAAAATTATTTATAAGGTTAAATAAGAAAATGAAAATAAAACAATTTCTACAATTAGGTTCAAACAGGAAGTATTTTCTTGATTTTGCTGCAAAATTCCAATATTCTTGCATTTCCCTGACCTTTCTTCAAATTCCTGACTTTCCCTGACCAAAACTAATTTCCCTGACTTTCCAGGTCTGTAGAAACCCTGTAATGAGATAAGCATCCAGAATGGCTCACACAGAAAATGTTAAAAAAAAAAAAAAAGGATATTTTGAACACAGAATTACTGTTAATCCATAACAGCTGGATTGTTGAAAAAACACCCCTAAAAGAGTTTATTGTATTACTTAAAACTTTCCAGACTGTACTTACATTTGCGATGACTGTTGAGACTGCTGTGACTCAGACACAAGATTTTCGGTTTGAGAAAGTATATTTGTAACTGCCCCAGACCCAGAGGGAACAGGCTCTTGATCAATTGTAGATAAGTTTGAAAAATTACTACTGCCGCTGCTGGCACTCCCATTGCTTCCCTAAAAATTTGTTTAAATATAAAGGATTAGTGTAGGGGGAAAAAAGAAAACCTTTATAACTTTTAAACTGAATCGTTCATATTAAAAACTACTTAAGCAACATCGTCATAACTTTCCAGAAATGGATAAATACTGTATGACTGAAATAGTGGAAGACTTGTTTGGGTTTATTAAAAAAATTACACTTCAAAATGTGTACACTAATTTTAATAATATTTTATTAACAATGATATACAAAAATGTTAAGAACCTCCGATTTATCATGTTCTAACAAGAAACAGTAATTTAGTCCCTTGAAAATTAAACCTAAGAGTAAACGTTTTATCTGATACATAAAAAAGTAAGATTTTCATGGATATTTAATATTAAGGGACATAATCAAATTTGTTTCCAATGTTTTTGGTACTCAATCCGTTTACCCTGAATTTTTTTTTTTTTTTTAAATCTATTTCCCACAAATTAACTATTAAAATGGTAAGCTGTGCTATTTTGTCAATACAAAATAATAAATGTACGAAGAAGCACAATGAAATATTCTTTTAATGATATTAAAGTAGAAACATTTATAATTGAAATAACCTGCTAAGGTACTTTTACAATAACAAAAAGTATTTTGAAAATTCAGTAGTGGTTTTCAAAATGACCAATTCAATTACATATAAAACATTTTCCAACCGCTAAAATACAAGCTTAAAAAATCAATAATAAAAGCTAAATAAAACGCTTACAAATGACAACTTTGGGCCAGTATAAATTTAATTTTTCCAGAGGTGAAACTAAGCCTTTAAAAACGAACTGTTTATTTTCAGATCTGGAATGAGTAAACTTATAGAAACCATGTGATTATGTATTAGAAATATTTAAAAACCAAAGAAAAACTGAAAGGTACTATATATACTCACGTATAAGCAGAAAAATTTTGATCAGAAAAATGTATTTTGAAAGGGGGAGGCTGCTTATATGTGGGTCAGACTTAAAGAGGAAAATTTTAAGCCTCATGTTGATTTTAATACTGGCATCATGGGAACGAAAATCTTTTATGAGATTCATTTAGAATAGAGGCCACATGACCAATGCAATAAAAGATAAGATTGAAAAACTTAGTACATCTATTGTTGTCGTACCAGGTGGGCTGACTTCATGTTGCGGCTATTCAACATTTATATCAATAAGCCATTTAAAGAGAGGTTCAACAAAAATTCTGAATTGCATTGATGCATTCCCTAATTATGCAAAACACAAAGAGCAGAAAAAGCTGGAATCAACACCATTGCCTCTTGCATAAAAGAGACGTGGATATGAATTCCAAGCAAGATGGCAGTGAAATCATTTAAAAAGCGCTTCATCAGCAATTCCATGGATGGCATTGGGGATAGTTTCGTCTATAAAAGTGATGATGAAAATTCATCAGATCCTAAGTCTGATTTTAATGACGAAGGAGCCACAGAACATGCATTCATTAACCTTTAGGGACATTCAGGTAGTATCTGTTTTGTACTTGAAGGATTCAATTGATGTATTTTAATATACTGATTATTTTTGCTTGACTTTGTAATTTCATAAAAAATGCGATTTTTGAATTGTCTAATGCATCATGTAATTGACTATTATGAATTACATATTTCGATTTTTTTTTTAAACTAGGGGCCAAGGCCCCCAGACTTGCTACGCTCGCTTTTCGTATGAGGCATTCGGCCCCTAATAAGGCTTATTCGTAAAAAAGACATAATTTCAACAGACAAAACCCGAAGATTGGATCAGATAGAATGTTACTGAGCTACACATTGATTGGTTCTTGCATGTTCATTGGTACATAAAAATTTAAACTTCACACTACAGTAGACCCCCCTCTCCCTCATAACGCGGAAGATATTTTGTTATGGGAATCCGTGTTGTACGGGACCTGATCTATACTCCACCTGGAGTGCGGACTCCGCTTATAATCCCTGGAAAAATTATTTGCACTCCTCAGAAACACAATGGTACTTAATGTTGCCATTCAAAAGTTATATTAATTAGGAGCTAAAGCATAATAAAATCAGAACATCTGTTTCAGCTGTATTTTTAATAATGTAAAACCTATTGGACACCTTGCGAATTTGCCACCCATGGCGATTTTTAATTATTTGGCGACTTGCGTGCATGTAAAGTTAATAAAAGCTACGGGACAGATAGGATAGTTTGCCACCAATGGCAACTTTTCATTATTTGGCGATTTACACATGCTCACAACCTATAATTACTGTTCATTTAAGGTTACCGGAAAGCCGTTATCCATATTTTCATTTACATAATCGTTTGCAGATTGGCGTACTTAGCACCACAAATTATACCATCTCGTCGCGCTAGCAAATATCCAAAGTGTACTATAACTTCTATAATGGCTATAATGGCCGACCAATATTTCTACTGGTAGCAAATAATCCAGCTGGACTGAACCGGCTTTAAAATAATCTGCATTTTAATTATTTTTCATTTTCAAGATATTAGTTATTCTGTTTTGGAAAAACGAATAATTGCTCATTCTAAACTCCTGTTGTCTAAGCGAACTTACTATTTGAAAATTGTCAACTTTGTGTAACACATTTTGAGTTACTTATTTCATATAGTTTTTATTTTGGCGTAAAATGGGCATAATTGTAACTCATGTTTGTAAATTTCACGCGATTCTAGATACTTGGAAACGCTTTGTTGCAAACGAATGAATAATTTTATGCCAAATCTGGCAACCATTATGTTTATTTTTTCAGTTTTTTAGTAATATCTTCTAAAATAATTCAATTTTCGAAATTTAAGTCAGCTTAGCAGGTTCCTCGGAATTTTTTCCTCGAGTTCCTCGAAACTGAAATCCCCACGGTTTAGGAGGAGATAGGCCAACAAGCTTTGACAGTGCCAGCAGCCTTTACTTTTTTTTAGAATAGAGAGATTTCTTTTTTTTTTTTTTTTTTTTTTTTTTGGGTGGTGGTTTGGGGGGGAAGGGGTGTGTAATCTACAGGCCATTATAAATTAGAATTTTTTAAGGCCGCCTTATACACAAGTCAAGAATTTTACCGATATTTCGTCATTCAAAATGAGGGGGTCAGCTTATATACATTATTTTAATAATTAAAATACAATGAAAACAATTGCATAAAAATTAGTCAACAACACCTCCAAAATAATGAAACCTTTTTTTCCCCCCCACAGCAAATTATGCTTTCATTAAAAAAAAGAGAGAAAGGGATTCTTAATTATTTATGTAAAGTCATGCTTAAATTTTTCTTACCAAAAGTAAATCTAAAGGAGCTGAACTGCTAATAGATGACACAGCATGAGTGGTGCTACTTGGGAACATAGTAGGCTGTAATATAGAAAATCGTAATAAATAATGTAAATTGTTCTATTATAATACTGAACATTTTTATATTGGAAGTAGGACAATTAAATAAATCCATATCTTGATACCAAATGTTGCATTTAAGGAGTTTTATGTAAAAGACTGAGCTTAAACAGGTTTTCCTAAACTGAAATGAAATTGGCGACTATCTTAAACAGTAGAAAACACATTTTTTCCCTCTCAACAACCAAATAAAGTTTTGTTAAATAATATGTATATTATATAAAAGTTAAGAAAAGTCAATAAGAAGCAATCCATATATTGTAAATGCAAATATAAGTCAACAGTGTAATAAGATTTTGGATGTATTTTTGTACATAAAAGTTCAGTGTTTGTTTTTAAAGAGAAAACTTTACATTAGTCAAAATGCACAATAGAATAATTTTAGATTTTGCTATCTTAAAAAGTAACTTGCATGCAATCAAATCAAAACTTTGCACATCAACAGACAAAATAATATACTTACAGTTGGAGCAACCAATCTTTCTTCCAAAATATTCTCAACTGTAGCTTCTACAGATCTTGTTGTAAGTAGATCTTCCAAAACTAAACTAGGGGGCAAATGTGGGAACATTTGAGTAATTTGATGCACCTAAAGTTTATAAAAAATAATTATAATTCAAAATACTTAATAAAGATAAATACATTAAAACCCTTTTTCATCACATTCTACAGTTACATTTATATATCTGCAATGGAAAAAAAAAATTCCTGGGATAAATTTTCTGAACTGATGTATTTGCTAAGAAATATCCATAAAAACTATAAAATATTCATACTTTAAAAGTAAAAAATCAAATGTATTAATCGAGAAATATTTACTCTTGCAACTGAGTGAAAATGTTAAAATTAGGTGCAATAGTCCTGCATGTATCCTGCCACTGATTAAAGGAATAAGTTATAAAAACTCTTTTTTTAACATCTTTTTAAAAAAAAGAAGTACTATATTCAACACGTCTACTTTTTAAATGCATCTACAGCAATAAACTATTCACGACATGGACCAACACTTTTACTGTTATTTATTTATTTTTAATTATTGGAAAGGGGTAGCTCAGGGGTGTGGTTCTAAATTAATTTCGTCATGTTCTGATGATATTATTAAGAAAATCAAAAAACATGTTTTTAAACTGTTGCCTAAAGGGTTGTTCGGTAAGTGCTGAAAGTTAAAAGCCATCAAAATTGCCACTTTTGGCAATTTATTGCCAAGTTGGCACAAAATTGAGAAAATCTAATATTTTACAATAAGAATAAAGGTACAGCTTGTATATTTGAAATACAGCAAGATGAAACATTTCGCAATGCTAAATGCATGAATCTGGCATGGATTGTGCATAAGAATATATGGAGAACTTTTTTGATAGCAAACTTAAAGGGAAATAATTATTGATTATGTGCATTAATAAAATAATTTTGAGTAAATTACCGAAAAATTAAAAGTTGGCATTGATGACAAATATCCAAGCTGTTTCAAAATAAATTATGATGGCAAAGTATTTTTGAAGTCAATTTTCCTTCTTTTTAAAATAATACTCGTTATTTATTATTTTTTCACTCTTTGTGTAAGAGAATGCATTGATTCTATAAATTTTATAACATTTATTTATCTAACAAAACATTTACAAAAGATAAGTACGTAAACAAAGAAATTCCCATAAAAAATGAATTTAATGATGGCATTGTCACTGGATTCTTTTTAAATTATGCACTCTCTCTCTTAACCGTCTTAAATGGGTCTTGGGGTGAGCCACTTGAACAAAAATCCAGTTAGAGTGGAGAATGGAAAAAAATATATTTAATTAATTCATAAAACTACACTATAATAAATGCTTCAATATATTAAAAAAGTTTTTTAAAGGAAAATTTTAAAAGCATCAGCCATTTTTTTTTTCTGCTGATGACTGAAAATTTGACAACTTACTACAATTTTGATTTTCTTTTTTAAGCATGACATTGATGGAAGTTATGCTTGTTGTTCTGCATAGTGTAAAGCCTTTTCCAGTGCTTTTGCTCAATCTGTATGTAATATGATGGAGGTCGTTCTCTGGAATTGTCAGAAATTTTCAATTTTTTGTATTTTCTAAACTCATTTATTTGTATTTTTAAATTACATGTGTCCAGTTAAGAGGGAGTCCGTCTACTGTGCTTCGATTTTAGGATTAGCCAGAAGCAAACTATGTATCAAAAAATAATATATGCACTAATATTTAATTTCAATTTAAAGCAATATCTGATAACCCACAACATCTATAGTCAATTCTAAATAATTTTTCTTTTTAACTTTATGTAAGACAATCCTACATTTCCCCCTCCTACACAAATTTGTGGCAAATCTTTACTGATTTATTTTATAACTTAAAACATTGTAACTAATGTTTCAAACATCAAACACACTTGAATTAAATCTAGTTTCTTTTAAAAGTATTTAAAGAGACTAGTAATCAATATAAGACAACCCTAGTATTATGGACACAGTTCTAGAGTGCTTGCTATCTACAGAACAGCAGAGTAACAATAAATAAATAAACTTATGCACATCTAACCATGATCATATTTATTTTATAGAATTTAAATTTAAAGCAATATTTAACGTCTGATTGCAATGGCTATAGAGTAAATAATTGACTCCAGCTTAGAAAGAGTATGGAAATCCAACCATGCATGAACAAGGGGTAATTTATGTAGCTATGTGTCCTGGGCACAGAAGCTAAATTTTGCACAAAAATTTCTGGTTGAATACTATTAAATTGATACACAGCTATTACACACACAACAAAAAAAGTATTCATTTAAGTTATACAGCACAAGAAGTTATAGTTAATCTTAATTGAAATAATAAATCATTCTAAAAATGTCCATGAAATAGCCTGTTCTCCCAGGTTTCCATGCAGTGAGGATGGTCAACTTTCTGAAGTCGTCATCCTCTTGATGGGAAACCGTTTTCTTATGATTAAAACCAGTGATCTTATGTAACTTTTTAATGCCCCCTTTGATGCTAATTAGCTAAACATACTTTTGTAATACTTACAACTCTGATTTTGATTGATGCTTTTTTAATCATACAAAGAAACAAAGTTTCAGACAACGCAATTTTAAATATATTAGAAACAAATTATCAAACATATAGTAATAAATATTCTAAGACTGACTTTTCAGTAATTGAATTTAAGGATGCAAGTGGTAATGCATGCTAAAAATTATTTGTTTCAATAAATGTAATAATCCGATTAATATTCATTAATTTTAAAGAAAAATCAATTTCTTAAAACTAAAAACTGGATGTATTTCCAGAAGTTTTGTTTTATCCTTAAAAAGTGGGATTGATTATTTTTTTTAATAATATTTAGTGTTAGTGAATTCGAAATCTGCTTTCTGCAGTTTAAAAGATGAACTGCTACTTAAATTTTCCATATAACAATATTTTTTCTTTTCAGGATTTAGCATCTTTGTAATAGAGGTTTGACCGTATAACTTTTAGAATACTTTAGCGGCAAAGATATACTAGAAGCAAAAATGAAGTTATTTTGGAAAGATAAGAATAAAAATACATACCATAGGATCTAAATGAGAAGTATGTGCAACTACCTGATGTCTGTCCCCTAACAAACTTGTATGACTCACTTCAACAGAAAAGCTTGGAAACCAACTGACATATCTTGAACCTTAAGATAGAAATGGGGAAAAAAAACAAAAAAACAATTCCATTATTGAGTTTATTTGTTTATGTGAAAATTTAAAATTGTTGTTTGGAAAATAGAATCAAACACAAACTTAGAAACTGATTATACTACCTTTAAAAAGCAATTTTATTAAAGCTAAATTTTAATGAAGGATGCTGTCAATTTTACGGATTTCTTGCTAAATTTAATGTCTTTTCAAATACATTTGTATTTATTAATCTGTGACAATTTTTAGGGTTTCTACAGGTACACGGAAGTTTGCATAACTTTATTTGGTTTTTCTGTCAGTATCTTATTATATTTTCCAACTTTTACATTTTAGAATTTTTATTTACAGCAATTTTGATGGAAAATGCACTCAAAATTTATTGATTTTTAAAAAAAAATAATAAAATATTTTGGATATTCAAGTGAATTATCTGATTTTAAAAAGATACATATATACATTAACAGTTTTGTTTACTTGGTAAAACCCAGGTCAGCCAAGCAGTTGAACCTGGTGTTGTAATTTATATCTAGTCGAGCAATAAGTTCTGATAAAATTTCAGATCGTCTACTGTGACTCAAACACAGCAGATGATTTCAAATTTCATCACTGCAGATCATCTGTGACATTTTTCAAAACATTGTAGTCTGTTACATATTTTATTATAAATCAGTCAGAGCTTTAACACAGTAGAATGAATGTCAAACAGAAGCATGCAGCAATTATTTGTGCATACAAAAAAAAAGAAGAGGCCAGCATACATTTTTTGTGGCTTAAACATTTACACATCAAAAGGTTATTCATTTAACAAACAAATAAGAGATTTAAATTAGGCAAGTTGGAGTATTTAGGTTGATTAATCTCCAAGTAGTTTCGTAACTCATAGTTTATGTTCTAGCTGCAACTGATAATGCAACAAGCATTATCAGTTGTCTCCTTATGTTTACTCAGGGGACGATGCAGGAGTTTTTTCCAGGGTCCCATTTTTGTGAAAATGGCTTATTTTTGCAAATCTCAATATTTAATTTTGTAAATTTTCATGCCAATTAAAAAAAAAAAAATTTGGGTTAAAATAATTGATAAAACTGATTAAAATATAGGGTAAAATGCCAACGAAGGCTTGTTTTAATCAACTGTATTTTTGTGAAGGGGCTGTTTTAATCAATTGTATTTTTGTGAAGGCCCTGCAAAACAGACCCAATTTTCATCTGCAATGACCCCTGCTACTACCCTGATGGCTACAAGCTTCTCACCATCTTAAAGGACAAAGGGAAACTTGTAGTGTTTCCAAGATCTAATCATGTAGCAATAAGCCTATATGGCTTATCAGCCTCTCATAAATTTTCAACTTTAATGAATTCTTTTTGTGTAATTAGAAGACAAGTAAAACTCGTGTTAAAGGAAAAGTTGATTGTTACTGTATGTTGAAATTCTATTTGTTAAATTAGAACACAAGTAAAACTCTAAACGAAGGAAAAGTTGATTGTAGTCATGTCTCAAAAGCTGTCAGAGAAATATATAAATAAAAGTTTTTTAAAGAATCATCAAACCATTTTACCAGTCATCAAACCAAGAAAGCTAGTTGTCAAATAAAACAAATTACATTAAAATCAGCTAGTGCATTTGAAAAGTACAATGTTATAGGAAAAAATTTGGAAACTACAATGTCACAGGTAGAGCGTCAAATTTTATGCATTGCTGTTTGTAATATAAATATTAAATGACTGAGCAGATTTTCAAACATAGCTACAAACCATTATCACTAAACCCATTTTCAAAGAAAGAAACCCCATTATAGCCAGCCTACTTCTTTCAGAAATATGCCACTGACAGAAACTTCCATTTTTATGCATTGGGGGGGTTTAATCTTACATTAAATGATCCAACAGATTTTTAGAAAGCATAACCAAGAACCATTCTTATTAAAGCAATTTTTAACAAATAATTAAAAAAATATATTGAAACTGATTTATCTTTTTGAAATCTACGGTGTCACATCCCAATCTTGAAGCTTTTAACACCTGGCTTTCTTGCATTAGGGGTTAAAAATAAGAAAAACATAACATTTTATTTCAGCCCACTGGCTTTAGCTGATAATAGCCCATTGGGAAAAGATGAAAAGAAAGTTAAGCTTCTGTCCCATCCTTGAATAAAATATCACTCACTAACCATCAAAGTGGAAAAAGTGATTGGTAGTCTGATTGGCTGGACGGGCTTGTACATCATCTTGTCCAAGCATATTACTTCTGTTTCCACCAGATTCATTGGTGGTACTTGCTAAAGGTGTCCGGCAAGTAGGACAATTTGTTACTTGTTCCAACCAAGAGTGCAGGCATGATCTATATGAAAGCAAACAAAAAATTAAGAGAATAGTAGTAACAAAGCAATAAATATTTGATTTCCACATACATTTGCTAAATCAGAAGTTTATAAGCCTAGCCAGACTGGTATTTAGAGATAACATTGAGTTTAATCATAAAACAAAATTAAAAAAAAATGTAAATAAAAATGAAATTGATCATGTAATCAGTTTAATTTTTATGAAATTGAAAAGATTGAGACCCTTCTCTAATTTATGTTTAATTTTGAACTTTTAAACCACCACATAAAATTTTATTTAATTTTCTTTTAGATTATTGAAGACTACATACAATTAATGCACTTGCTTAACTGAAATGATAACAGATGAAGTGGGAGAGCATGAACATAAACTAAATCTTGTGATGGAATTACTAAGACAACACAAATAAAAACAGTTTTTACCTTCATAATAATAGTCAATGTACTTAAAATGCACATAAATATGAATATTCTTCTCATTTACTAATACTAATACAGTATACTTGCTGAATATGGCTTACTAAATAGCTATTGCACAAAGTCTGCTCTATAACAACATATTTAATATTTTAAAAAAAAATTGTACTAGGTATGAATAGCTCAAAAATCTACATTAAGTGAACTTCTAGCATATGAAAACTGTAAAAACACTTACGTATGGAACATATGCCCACATGGTAATTTTCTTGCAGATTCCATTCGATCCCAACAAATAGCACAATCATCTCTATTGGAATCCAGTTCTTCTTTGGATGCTAATGGGTAGCTATTAAAAAACAACATAAATTAGATAAATCTCCATGATATTTCTTTTATGAAAACATTTGTAAAATAACCTGAAACATAATTGATTAGCTAATAAAATAATGCAAGATTAATATTCAATTTAATTTCCTTTAACAGCAAAAACTTATTGCTAAAAATTACATTGATTTCATCTAATGAAGAAAGAAGAAAAAAAAAAATTAGGTTTTACATTTTAGATACTTTATAAGTACTTTTCCAGCAGATTCCAGACTCCACCACTCCCTTCTGATTACATCTAACTTATACATAGTCTACATGTTATTATTTAACCCTCAAAGTTAATATGTATTTTTTGTACTTTTAAAATTCCGCAATAACATTAATAAGTTGTTTAATAAACTACTGAGAAATTTGTTTTGAGAGAATAGTTTATTTACTCAAATTAATTAAGATGCGTGTAAATTTGTAACACGTATAATTAAATATCAGTTTTCTAGTCAATTATTTTTATACATTACCAAAATTTTATGCTTTAAAGAAATATGTTCCAAATTAAGTACTTTGTTAAATAATAATAATAATAATAATAATTACTTTTTAAGTTTTGAAATGTAAGTTTGAATTTTAGCCTAATATTTGATTTCAATAATTTTTTAAAATAAAAAAACATTACATTTAGTAAATTCTTTAATGGGCTGATTACTACCATGATTTAAACCTGGTTAGAAGACACCATTAAAATATAAAATTTTAATATTTTCAATAATAAGTACATCTTTATGCAAAAAAAAAAAAAAAAAAAAAAAAAAAAAAAAAAAAAAAAAAAAACACACAATTATTTGGTTTTTGTATTATTTGGTTTTGTATAATTGAATTTAAATAATCATTTAATATTTACGTCTTTCTCAAATAACTTTGTCTATTCCTTAAAACTGCATTTAAATAGATAAATAAATAAATAAAAATAACAAAAACAAATAATTATAATGATAATAAAACTTGTTAAAAAAAAAAAAAAAAAAAAAAAAAAAAAAAACTGGGTTTTTTCGAACCCTGTGTTCAGAGTTCAAATTTGATATCAATTTTTTAACTATTAACACAATAAAGATTACAGTGCGGTATATTAAACATACATTGGAATACAACTATGTACTATATAAATAATTATTTCAATATTTAACACTTAGTAAAATGACTTAAGTTTTATTCCAATGAACTGCTGCTTAACATCTGTCAATGTTTCAATGGTTTAAACAATTAGATTACTAAATCCATACAACACAAGGAACAACCTCACAGATATTCCATAAAAAAACCCAACAAGATTACCCTTTAATTTTTTATTTCAGAATAACTCAGAGTATATAAGTATATATATTCTTAACTAAATACCTTTGAATGACTTTACTGTCTGAAAAAAAAAAAATCAAATTTTATGCAGAACTCAAAGTTTTAAGAGTTGCAATATTCTGAATTATTAAAACCACCATCACTACACACAGTATTTCAAATAACTCATACACAAGTACTATAACGCACTTACTTATTTTCCATATGCTTGGATACTCTTAAGTAATTTTTGTGGCGAATTAGCTTTCGTTGAATCTCACTAGATAGACATCGCAACTGCATACATATCACTAAGGTAGCCATCGATAAGAAAATATTTCCACGGAACTATAAATCAAGTACATTAATTATATACAACAGCTTTGGAAAAAAACTAACATTCAATTTTCTTTTGTTGTAAGCCTTGACTGAAAATCCAAGACTTTAATTTACTTATATTGATAAAAGAGTATACATTGTTTGCCCCCCTACAGCTGCAAATAAATTCAACTACTTTTCCAACAAATAGGAGCATCTGGCAGTTTTGTTATACACTGCTCAAAACAATTAAAGGATATTGTAAGTTTTATATGAAATAAAGATATAAGCGAAATTTTTTTTTGCCGAAAATGGAAGAAGAGAATCAATAATGCAAATTTTTCTGATTTTCAAACTGTGGAGTATGCTAATTTTGAGTTCGGCGTCAAAAACGTCACTTCAGCGGCAGCGAATGAAATTGGACTTTCACCTGAATAAAAGACAATGAAGACAAGGATGATCGGCATTCAGTGACTGCTTTGTTTCGATGAGTACGATGTCTCATCGAAGTCATTTAGCCGATTCAGAAGCTTGGAGAGTTGTCGGTAGGTTAGAAGGGGGCCAAACTCAAGCCGAAGTAGCGCAAGCCATTGGAGTGTCACAAAGTGTGATTTCCAGGATCTGGAACCGGTTTTTGGCAACTGGAAGTGCAGGCCAAAGACCAGGGCAAAGTCGTAGACGGGCAACAATGCCCAATGAAAATCGTTATTTAGTGTTAACGGCTCGGAGACACCGGAATATGAACGCTACTCTTCTCCAACAACACCTTCACTCGGCTACTGGCACCACGGTTTCAACTCAGACTGTCCGAAACCGGCTCCATGGTGTAGGTCTGTATGCTCGCCGACTGATGGTATGTGTTAGACCAACATCAAGGCATCGTCGCGACCGCAGGGAGTGGGCAACAGAGCATGCGAACTGGAGGAGAAATGAATGGAGCAATGTTCTTTTTTCTGACGAGTCCCATTTTTCAGTTCATCCTGATAATAGGCGTATTTTCATCTGGAGGGACCGTGGCAGTAGGAATAATCCTACGTTCGTGCACGTAAGTGTCAGCTTTGGCGGTAGGGGAGTGTTGGTGTATGGTTGGTGGCATATCCATTGACGGACGCACAGACCTCTACATCATTCGAGATGGACCTCTGACTGGTCGCCGATATAGGGATGAGATCCTCAGACCTATTGTAGTCCCTTACGCTGCAGCAATCGGAGATGACTTCATTTTAATGGTCGATAACTGCAGGTCACATCGTGCTAACCTGGTGGAGGATTTCCTTTTCGAGGAAGGAATCATACGAATGGAATGGCCAGCGTGTTCTCCAGACATGAATCCAATAGAGCACGTTTGGGACGCTCTAGGAAGATGAGTTCCTGGCCGCCAACCACCCCCCACAAACTCTCCAAGAACTGGAAAGAGCTCTTATGGAAGAGTGGGACAGAATACCCCAACTCGTGAATAATAGCCTCATTGACTCCGTGCCTCAAAGGTATTCAATGTTGCTGGCCGTCCGTGGAAACCAAACCCTGTACTGAAAATGATTTCCTTTGAAGAAAACACCTTTTCTTATTCTTTTTTTCTCATGTGCACAAATTGTGTTTTTTTCCTTTTCTACACAAATGTGCAATAAAATGCATTTTTTCTGCCAAACATGTGTAATTTATTCTCATATAACCTGCTACGTCTGTTGACCGTGTATCAATCAGCTAAAAAGTTTCCCAGACACAAGATCCACCTAAAAACGCAATATCCTTTAATTGTTTTGAGCAGTGTAGATGTGTAAACTTATTCACTCATATGTACAATATGTAAACTCTTATTAAGAGGGACTTTACTGTGTTGGAAGTACAGTGGTCGCTGCTTATTCCAGTCACATTGGGACAGATTGAAATTGACCGGAATAACCGAAATCCAAAATAAACGGCGGGAACGAAGTAAGTGAGAAATGTTTTTAAAAAATTAGTAAATCAAATCAAAATATATGAACTGTACCAGTTAACACATACACATATTTATTTAAAGAAAAACAATTGAAAAATACATATGTACATAAAAAAAAAAAAAAAAAAAAAAAAAGAATTAAAACTTTTTTCGGGGGGAGGGATGAATCCAAAATTAAAGGCTGGGGCATAGTGTTAAGCAGCACAAATTGAATTACACTCTTTGAAAAGAGATGATCATTTACATTGTTCTAAAATGCTCTACGAAAAGTGTACATAGCATTCAGCAAATGTATTCATGTGACACATACTCGGTTCAGGTGCACATCGCCGTCATCATCAGCAGGTGTTTCAACGATTTTTGGGTGTCGTAATGATAACTATTTTTATTAAGTTCTATTAAGTGCATTAACAATTGTTTTGATTGAATTACTGTAACACCGCCAAATAAATATGAGTCAAATTTGACTGGTTTTCCTTTTTGCCCTAAAAGCTAATTATGTCATAATTTTAACTAATCTCCAGATTACTGGACTGGATAAAGCAGCACTCACTACTGAGGTAACTGGTGGAAAAACAGTGCAATTTGGCCATTTTGTTCTGTTCATACTGATTTTCACCAGAATAAACGGCTCACCGGATAAACCACCGACCAAAATAAGCAGTGACCACTGTAGCTTAGTTTGAACAATAGTTAAGATAATCAACATGTTAAATGAAAGAAGAATGACAGAGGAAATTCAATATTTGACAGCAAATTTTAAGTAGATTATGTACTGATTATGTACTGACACAATTTTAAGTAGATTATGTACTGATTTATTCCCAGCGTATCAAATTAAATTTTGTATTAAAAAAGGAATTTCTTAAATTATTAGTGTTTTAACTACACCTTGGATTACTCTGGAGCTTGAGGGAGGAAAGGGGGACGATTCAGTTAATCTTAACAGTTTAGGGAGCTCAAGATCTTTATAACGCAAACCTTGAAAGACAAGGTTTTGCACTGATCAATTCACATATACCATTACATTTATCTAGCAAACATGGCAAAATATATCTGGAGCAGATCAATGTTATGCGTTAAAATAATCATTACATAAAAATATTATTTTAACCCTTTCACATCCGACTTTAATTCAAAGAGAGAAAAGATATCATAATTGGATGGCAATAAACATGCTAAAGAAAAAAATTGAGAAACAAGTAATTGCCATAAAACTGTGTACATTTATGTCCATCTATTTTTGTATATATATGTACTCTATGGTGAAAAGACATGGTAGGTCAGTTAAATGAAAAATACTTCAACAGAAATGTGATTTGTAAAGTAAGAATTGATGAAAAATTGTTATCTAAGGAGTAGGGATTGTGGAAGACCTGAATTGTCCACATTTGCAGAAGTCCACTAAATTTGAAAATCACAGGATTTTTACAAATTCGCAGAACAATTACATGCCTGATAAGTCTTTCCTAAATGGTAATATATATTATTTCATATTCATAAAAAACAATTTAATTCATATTTTACTTGGACCAGAATTTTTGGCTTTATAAAACAAACTTATTTTTAAAAGTTTATTTATTTATTTTTAATGATTGGTACTTACGTTTTATACCGGCGGTCATTCCTGCCAAACTATTTTTTTGTCAAATGCACTGGCAAATTGTTGCCAACTATATTCCAAACCACAAACTATCTCATGTACACAGCATTTATCTTGGAGAAAAATCGCTGGTCTTGGCGGACCGTCGGGATAATACGCAAGTACCAATAAATTTATGATTTTTAAGCTTTCTAAGTCAAAATAATAAACACATCTTTAAATATCTCTGTTTATCCGAATTCTCTAAATACTGGCCACACAAACAAGAAGCTGACTGTGCTTACAGAATAAATACTCACGAGCATGTGTAGATGATGGAGGAAATCCACAATGTGGCTTCCCAGTTCAAAGACTAATTCAGTGTAATAAGTGTAAACTCCTCTTTTCTCCCAAATACCTTCATGGGTGATGTCATATAAATGGAGAATATATCTAACAATGAAGAAAAAATAAAATATTAAATTGAAAATATTTTTTTATTCACTAAAATGCAAGAACAATTAAAAAGTAAAAAAGTTATATTATTACTATTCTTGGAACTTTTCTGTAACTGACAACACTTAAGAAAAATTGCCAATGCTGGCGATAAATGAAATATGTGGTACTAGAATATTCCTGCAACCCAGATAGAATTATAATGTGTCTTATGTTTTTTCGACTAGTTCTTCTTGGTAAAGTAAATAAAAAACTTTGTAAAAAACACACATAAGATGTTACAGGTAAGTAGATATGTACGTTTTGACCAAAAATTGTTTTGGTCTTCCTCAGTCAAAGCCCTTCGTCACAAGGAACAGAGAGAACTGGCTTCGGTACGTATCTACTTACCTGTAATATCTTATGTGTGTTGTTTGCAAAGTTTTTTATTTACTTTATCGTTTAACACCAGTATTTTGAGTATTTTTTCCGTAGTTCTTCTTGGTGCTGTATTCATCCACCTATTTAACATATTCTTACAAAAATATTGCAAAGTAATCATGTGCTATCATTCTGCTATGAATACATCTGGAAATATACATTAATGCATTGAATACTTGAAATGTAGTCAAGAATGTTCTGGTTTACATTTTGTCATATGCGTTTTTCATACTACTGTGACTGGTGTAGGCTGCATTTCATGGTACTGTTTCACTGCCTATTTAATTTTTGTATTTTGAAATGTTGAAACAGGATAGCGTTTCAAAGATTTTAGAGCCTTTTTGTAAGTATTTTGATGCTTTAAACTTTACATTTAGTAGAATTAATATTCTGCAGCTGCTGCAAAATGAATACCATTCTATTGCATTGTTGTTAAATATACTGTTTTGCCTACAGTGAGACTGTGGTGTGCTTCTTTGCACGAAATGGAGTTTATATATACAGAAATCCACATGATTTCAAATCGTATATTGCTGAATTTATGTGGGAAAAATAATAAACTAGTCAGGATAAGAATTTTTTGGGAGGGAATTTTTAAAGGCTATTGAGAAACATTTGACACATCTGAAATCCAGTCAATCTCATTTCTTTAGGCTTTTGAGGTGTATCAGTGTGTTGTATTTTCCTTTTCATGAGCTTAACACACTATTTTTTTTTTTTTGCAGTACAACACTAATATCAATTATTTTCCTTAAGTGCCATACAGTATAGGTGGCTGATGCACCAAAAAAAATGGAGCAGTCAAAAGAAATGGGGGAGGGGGTTAAAGCTGAGGTTTTTTTTTTTTTTTTTTTTTTTCATTGTAAAATTGGGCTATATTATAGGCGACTTTTTGCTCATTCGTACTCATTTTCTTCTCTCAGTTTGTGCATTGGGTTTTCTTCAGATGGATAGTTACTTTTAAACTTTGAAACGTTTGGGAGGGCAAGGGACCCCTTTGGAAGTGAGGGGGCAGTTGCCCCCTTCTCCCTCTGTACGAGTCGCCTATGCCACACAGAATGCGAGTATAATCCTTTATGGTCATTTTTTTCAGTAATTTTCATGCACCTTGCTGAGGGAAGCACGCAGTATATAGGAAAGACATTTTTTGTTACAAAGAAAGGAAACAACGTAAAAACACCATTCACTCAAACTGTAGTGGCACTTTCAGCCACGCTTCATGGCCTTCTTCTAGAAACTGGCTGCTCATTCCAAAGTATATAGTGCCACCCCACAAAAAGTATTTCAGAACATGTGTAGTGCAGTCAGTGAGTGCCAAGAAGTCCATGTAGGATGGCCAAAGTTGTTTGTAATGGTACAAATGAATGGTGTTTTAAATTTCACTATAGATTCAGTGTTTTCATTAGAGTGCAAGAATACTGCAAAAAACTCGCACACTCTACAAATTGGTTTCATTCTGTGCAAAATCCTCACATTTAAAAAGATTAGGGCATGTTTTCATAAAGTCACTCATGCTTCTGTTTTTCATAAAGTGGTTATATATGCAAAATTGGGTGTTCACCCAAAGCAGGGGTAAATACCCATTTATAAATACTTTACCTACTGAGCATTTACTCAACCCAAATTTAGAGGAAGAAATTCTGACTTTTTTTTAAAAAACTCACTCAGTTTTGAGAAAGGGTGGGAAATTCGCACCCATTTTCTCCCCTTGTAATGAAAACCTTCGGATTGCATCTGAAAACGTTTTGTCTAAGCAAGTTAATACAATTCAAAATTCTATTATTTAAACATACACTCTTTTATGCAAAAAAAATTTTCAATTTAGTATTATCTTTTGAGGCAATACAAAATATTCAAAATAATATACTGTAATCAAATAAATTATAGTAATAAACCATAAATACAGGAACCAAATAAGTAAGATAAAAATAAAATTTAGAGGTATGTTTCAGGAGATATAAAGGTCCTCACTGTGCGAGAGCCTTTATAGCAAAATATTCACTAACTCCTAAAATTAAAATTATTTTTATTTTACAACTCTATGGAGGCTGGTGAATGCTTTAGTATGAAAAAAGAGGTGATCGCTGTACTACACCCAAGGATAATTGTATTTAAAACAAATTAACAGGTGTACATTTTATTTTTGAATAAATTTTACGAAAATTTATTTACTTTTACTTCAAATTTCAACTATTTAGTCTTTTAAAAACATCTTAAATTTTATATATATATATATATAATACACTCAAAAGAGCTTGTATTAAAATCAAATTTAGGAACTACTAAAAACAGATTATAAATGTTGTGGGTTTTTATGTAGTTTTTAAATTTATTTGTCTTAATTTTGTCTTAGCAAGTCTTAATTTACATATTTACATAATATCAACATAAAAAGTTTAATTACCTGATTAAAACATACAAAGTCCGAAGAGTTACTAATGCCCACTAAAAAAAATAAAAATATTTAGATACAATTGCAAATTTCACAAATCATATTTTAAAAGGTTATACAAAATTTAAAAAATTTATTACCAAATTATAAACATAATAATTAAACTAAAACTTCTTATTCATGGAAAAGTTAAATAAAACAATAAAGAAAAAAAAATTAAAAAAAAAGGGAGTTAAAAAAAAAAAACTATGTACACCTTTAAAAGGTTCTTGCCAACATAGGTTGTTGCTTGCTTGTAGTAGAAGGAATTGTCTTTTAACTATAACTAATTTATAGTTAAGTGATTTTCTAAAATATTAATGAAGATAAATGAAAACATTTGGTTTTATTTACAATTCTTTCGATGAAAAAGCTGTCTGAAACCAAAAATGACTTCCCTTAAAAAACACAGAAGTCATACAAAAGTGCTATAGGATTTTAAGTAAAAGCAAAAAACTTTTTTTTTAAGCACTTTTAAAAAGCAAAAAACTTATTGACACATTAATCTTATCAATAATCAATATAAAACACTTACTTAAAAAATATATTTGTGAATATACATTACAGAATAAGTGTTTAAAATTTCACATAAAAATAAGTACACTTAATTTTATGACAAAGGATTACCTCTGCAGACATAAAAAAGAAGGTACTCAAGCTTGCATACAATCCAACAATTATGCAAATACTGACAGAAACAGCAAGAATGAAGAATATTAATGCAAACAATCTCAGATGAGTCCACTTTGGAGTTGTGGGAGAAAAGGAGAGCTAAAAAAAATAGATATCATTTAAATACTTAAAACACTTCTAAACATTACTTAGAACATGCTTATAAATAAATATATGTATTATATATATATTCTTCTTTCTAATGGTCAGTTCAGTGCTTTACTGGAGGCTTGACCAGAATGAAGGCTGGAGATGTTGATCATTTCCTTATGGGGCCCTCTATTAAGCAGACCAACATTGCCTCCTATGAGTGATCTCCTAATTTGAACCAAACCCAGATTAGAGACCTAGCACCTGAAAATGGCACTCTCACAGGTATTGTTTTAACATAGAGTACATTGGAGCCATGAACAGATTTTACATATGTGAGCTACCTTTAGCGTACATGGTCCCACAGCAGTCCAGCTGAGAGAAGAGTAGTTGCAGCAGTATAGAAGAGTTGAAAACTCAAGAAACCGCCTGATATTCTTGTTTGGTAGACACCTGAACCTATGATGAAAATTCTTCAATGTATCCCTGAGGTTTAATTAGACTCTTAGGATAGAAATGGATATGAGTAAATGTCGAGGCAGGCAGTGAATTTTTTGCCATAGTTATTGTCATAAAATCAATCTATAGAGAAAACAAAACATGCATATGTGTACTAAGTACTTTTAAATGGTTGAAAAAATTAATAGCTAGAAAAATATTGATGCAGATTCACTGCACATTGAAATATGGAAAAACTGAACAGATACATCTGTCAACATGTACAGAATATAGCTAACCATTTTTTGTAAACCGTAATTTTTGTGTTAGAAAATAGTAAAATGTTTGAATTAATTGGTGTACCCATAAGCTAAACCATAATGGAGTGTGTAGCTGAATGTTTGTAGTTATTAACTTTGTGGTAGAAAAGAACTCAAGCATGAGGGGGAAATATTTCAATGCAGATGTGATCATGAAGCTAGACCTTTTAGGAAGTTACACTTCCCTTCAACAGGTATGGGAAACCTTTGGAAAGTTGCGGGCCAAACTTGAAGATGTTAGTGAAATTACAGGCCTATAATTGGGACTAATATGGGATTCTGAATAGTTCATTTGGGGTTTTGATAGGCAAGATTAAAAGCCTGGGCAGGCCAGAGGTTGCCCGTATGTGCCTTACAGAATTGGATTATGCTAGTCATGCATACAGATGGCGCAACATGTCACTACTGCCCAGTTACGGTGTAGCCATCAAACAGAAGACAATATTCATAAAATGTTTGTTTACAATGATCTCTCAAGCACTGGCCAAGCCAGTGCTGCTTCACTTTCTGAGTTCTTACAAGAACAGTTTAGCGACTAATACGTGTTACAACCCCTTAGAAAGTCCTCCTACCAAGGCACCCCCATCCTAGGCAGATACCCCGCGTGCAGGTTTGCCTTAACACACAACAACAACTAAGCCACTAAGGGACTACATATAAGTGTATATATTGACACAAATATCGTGACACTCGGGACAAAAACACACGTTACATTAACCTTTCTACCCTGTCTGGGTCGATTCGACCCATTTCTAAAATTAATCTTTCGATATCTTCCACAGATTTTAATTTAGATCTTTCAAACTTCATGTATTCCTCAAAAATGTGCACTCGTTTAATATGTGAGTTTTTCAGAGTTGTAAGTGTTTTCTGTAATCACTCTGAAAAAAAAGTGTCATTTTACCTGTCTGGGTCGAATCGACCCATGTTATTATTATGCATAGAAATACATGGAAAACCCATTCATATTTTGAATAGACTTTATTTTATTGTGTGGTCGATAGATGACGGCAATATATTGAAGGATAAATATGATCTATTATCTGCCTGGTATGCTTAGACATTTCTTTTTTAGTTCAATAACATGAGAAATCGCGTACGTAAACTTTCTGAAGAAGAGATCAGAAAACTCTTACAAGAGCTTTCAGATCTATTGATATAGGTGAAGATGAATGTGTTGAAACAGGTGAATTTGATCATATATCGAATGAAGATATTTCTGATGAGAGATAGATACGTCATCTCTCATCAGATACGTCATCTCTCATTCTACGCTTCTCATGTTATTGAAGAAAGCATTCAGCCAGCGTCTACGTTTGTTAGTAGAAACAAAACAATGGTGTAAAGTCGCTCCTACTTCATGCAAAGATCGGTAAGTAATCTAATTTCAACGATCGTCTACGAATGTTTGACGATAGATGAACAGCTCGTGTCATTTCGAGGTAAGTGCCCATTTAGGCAATATTTGCCAACAAAGCCAAGATGGAAGTATGGAATTAAATTATGTTTGATGACGGATGTAAAAACAGCATACATGTACAATGCTGAAGCGTATACTGGAAAGCCTCTTCATGGTGAGCATGATATAAACCAAGGAAGAAATGTTGTTTTGTGCCTGGTTAAGGCAGTTGAGGGCATTGCTCGGAACATAACGGTGGATAATTTTTTCACCGATTATATTCTTGCAGAAAAATTATTAAAGAGAAAACTAGCACTTGTTGGGACTCTCTGAAAAAATAAACCGTTTATTCCTCCTGAATTTCAAGCATCGTCTGATAGGGCTGTATTCTCCTCAGTGTTCGGATTTCAATAGGATAAGACTCTGGTATCGTATGTTCCAAAAATAAATAAGTCCGTGATTCTTCTTTTAACTATGAATCAGGGCGCAAAAGTGTCACAGATAAAGGAAAAGAAACCAGATATAATCTTATAATGAAACTAAAGGTGGAGTGGACATAACAGATAAACTAGCTTCCACCTATATACATGTAAGAGAGGAACAAGGAGGTGGCCGATTTGTTTGTTTTATAATATGATTGATCTAGCTGCAATTAATGCTTTTGTTGTTTTCATGCACATAAATCCGTCATATAATGAACGCAAACTTTAAAAAAAACGGCATTTTCTGAAAGAACTCGGAAAACAGCTGACAGATTCTCAAAGAAATCGACGAGAAAAAACGAATGTGTCGGTAGCTATAAACAAGAAATTACTAGCTGTAAAAGAAGGCGATGCAGATAATTTGAAAGCACCTAAACGAGGAAGGTGCAAAGAATGCGGCCCTAAGAAAGAAAAACTCAGACAAGATGTGGATCTTGTCAGTCATTTCTTTGTCAAGAACATGCAAATACTTATTGTAAATCTTGTATTAATACGTAAAATAATATGTAATATGCAATAATATTTCATATGTAAGTAAAATATGTAGAAATAAGTAAAATAGTAAGTTATTATTTTGTGCATTTAAATATTTTAACAAGACACATATGTAATCAAGGAATCGGTCGAACTGGAGGAGGAGGGGGGGGGGGGAACAGTAAAAAGAAGGTACAAATGAGATAAAATATACCTACTTAATCATTAACTAATAATAGCATCCAAAATGAGCCGAACAGGAATTATTGTAAAAGTCTTGAGGAAATGTATACGAACTGGGTCGATTAGACCCATCCAGGTAAAACGTAACTTTTTTTCAACAGGGTAGGAAGGTTAAATATTATAAATGGATTTGATAAAAAATGCATTACTTGTCTTTAATAAATATGTGAATTATTGCCAAAGATGTAAGTTGTTACTAAATTCATTGATTAACTAGGTAAACTCATTCTAGAAGATTAGTTAAAACAATATATCCTACCTTCCTTCCTTCATTTTTTACTATTTAAATGAAAACTTGCTGAAGACGACAAAATTGTACGAAACATATGTGCAGTTTGATAAGTACCTGTTACATGCATTATTTTAATTATTTCATCTTTTAACCCTCCAAGCAGCTGCAACATAAAATCCCGTCAACTTCATTTCAGTTTTCATTGCAATGCAAATGTAATTTAAATTATTTATAACACTCAGGTATCATAAAATAGGTTTTGATATTAAAGATTGTAATTTAGGAGCTTACTTTTTAGTAATTACAAATCTTCCTATCAAAATGTTTTTTTAAATAATTTTAAAGCTGCATGAAAATTTTAACAAGAAAACAACTTTACATTATTTGCTTATTTTGAAGATGCTCAGAGTGTTAAACACTAGTTTCTTTCTGAGAGGCTTTTTTTTTTTTTTTTTTTTTTCCCTGGTTTGTTCAGTAGGCAATTTTTTATGTCTTGAAAAAACTTTAAAACAAAAAGCTTGTCTGAATTCTGTGCCTTACATTTTGTTCTTTAATCAGAATTTTAAGATGCTCATTTAGATCAATATCAATAGTAAAGGGTTTTTCATCAAGAGTGATACAATTTAAAAATAAAAAAAACACAAATTATTCAGTGACACACGATTTTTTTTTTTTTTTGAAAGCTTACATTATGCCATTAAATATCAAAATAATATCATTCATGTGAACACCACGACTTCTCTGTACATACCGCATTCTGTTAACCCAATTTTCTATCATTCTTTCACATAAAATTGGTGTTATATCACGAATAACACGTTTAATGTTGGTTTTTAATTGCTCAATTGTTATTGGATTATCAGCATAAACTTGTGGTTTAACATATCCTCAAAGAAAGAAATCACAAGTGTTAAATCACAAGAACTGAATTATGTCGTCCATGAATTCTTAAATTTCTCTCAATATTCACATATGAACACTGATTTCGATGAAACAATTTAATAACTTCGAAACGCTGTTCAAGCGTGTATCTTTCCATGATTAAAAATGGCAAAGCATACTAAACACACACGACACAAAAAATGTCAAAAAAGAATACACAGTGTTGCCATTCTAAGCATTTAAAATTGTATCATCCCTATTGGAAAACCTTTTATTTCTTCTCTTTTATAATGATAGTAGCGTAATTATATAATAAGACACATTTTAAGCACACAAAACAATGACTAGAAATTAAAAACTGGACCAAAAATTTTATCTACTGAATTAATAAAAACTGCTATAAACTATGCACATGTACATTTCTTTTTTCTATATAAGAAGAAAGAAAATGATTTTTGTAAATTATGCAGGTAAAAAATAATTTAGCAATTATTTGTCTCCCAGTTCAAAACTATCAGTATTTTAAAACTGGCATATACAGAAAAACAGCAAAGATACATGCTATATAAAGATAACTATTATTTCGATTAAGTAACAAACATGACTTACATATTCAAACCTGTCTTTGCACAGCTGAGAGAGTAGATGAAACGAGCCAACAAATGAAAACCAGCCACACCATAACACAACTTCTTCCATGTACTGAACATTCATCACTCCAAATATAAAGATAAATTTGTAGAACACAAAATTCCAAAACTTGTCTTTCATGTGCTGAAAATATAATTTCACTACAATAAAAATGCAATAACATATTTCACAATTAAATACATTACAATGAACTCTGAAATCTGCATTAGATTGCAGATCATAATTTCCTTTATATTTCTGTATACTTAATTATGAAGTAATAAATTATTTATGAATAAATGAATTGTACTTTAATTAAAAATGTATATCCAATATATGAATAACAAAATCATTTAATTTTAATTATTCTAATTTTTCTTCTTCACAAACATGGAATCAATTGCTTGCTTCAACGAGTCTTAAAATTTAACTATTTGTTGTCCAAAGCTAAAACTTCATTGGATCCCCCCCCCCTTTCTTTGGGGGGGGGGGATTTTTTTATTTGATCATGTTTTTAAAATGACTTTGGCATTATTCATAATACTACTTGCTTGCTTTGAATCTTATTACTAGACAGGTAAGATTTTGAGAGGTACTGTTCTTTAAAAAAATAAAAAGTTAGGCTTTTTTTAACACAACTACAATGATTGTTTTTGTTTTTCATATTAAAATATATTTGTGTATAATGAACCATGATCTTCATTAGAAATTTGAGCTTATCCCAAAATAAAATACTGTAAAAATTTTACAAAGATTTTGTATTTTAATGTGTTTGAATCAATATATTTTGTATTGAAAATACATTTTTTCCCAACTCGGGTATGCAAAGAGCAAACTTTGAAAAAAAGAAAAAAAAAAAATCTGGAGTGACTCCACTCGACTTTCCGAAGACTTAGATTAAGATCATTACCAAGCATTTAAATAAATTTTAATCGATGAATAATTCAAACATATATACCAAATTGAAACTCAATCGAATGCCCCATTTAAACACTAGCACACTTTCAAGACTTTCTCCCCATATGCTATAATGTAAAAGACATCTCTGTCGTAGCCCTGTAGAAAAACCAAGTCCTGCATACACCAAAATCAATACTGGTCTTACGATGGTGGTTTATAACATATATACCGTATTTGAGTTCAATCGAATGGACCGTTTAAATGCTAGCACACTTTCAAGAATTTCCCCCATAGTCCATAATGTAAAAAATCTTTGTCGTAGCCCTGTGGAAAAACTGTAAGTCCTATATGCACCAAAATCAATACTGTCTTGTGACAGTGGTTTATAACATGTATGTCCAATTTGAGCTCAATCGAATGATCCGTTTAGGAGCTATCGTGTTCACTCACATACACACACACATACATACATACATCTCGTAAAAACAGCATAAATGAATTCAGAAGACCTCAAAACGTGTAAATACATCAAAATCTCGAAGTCGAATTTTTTCATGATTACAATACTTTCTTTACATGGAACATGTTCGGAAAGTAAAAAGAATCTAATTTTCTATAAAAAAAAACTTCATAACTGATATAGGTTTATTGTTTATTTCAGAATATAGGATACTTGTAAAGAGACATTCTAAGAATTTTTAAGTACTTGGCATAATTAGTTTTTTATTTGCATTTATGCACCAAAATCGCTAGATTTTTTCAAAATGCATGATTAATGCTGTTTGTATTTTTGAGTGTTACTTTTAGTTTCATTCTTAGTATGTTTCCCTTCAGCCTTGTAATTATTTCTCTCTCTCATTTTTAAAAACAAAATTAAGTTTGCTCTACTTATTTTCAAGATAAATGCAATACTGAAAAGAATGGTAGAAATTAAGAAAACAGAACAATTTTCAAAATTTTAAGATTAACTTTAAATTAAGTCATCAAACTTACCTGTTGCTCTATAGCTCGTAATTCTCCAAACACAATTTTTTGAATACACTTTCCAATTAGAATCATTGTACAATATGCCATGTTGATAAGCACCTAAGACAATTTATATAATAAAATAGAAAGTATTAGACTCTTAGTCAATATCTCTATTTGTGAAGTTAGAATTAAGAGAAAAATAACAACAACAATCTAAAATGAAATAATAAATAAAAATGACAAAGTCTGCATAAATAAAATGTAAATTCACAAGAAAAATATAAATTATTAATTACACTTCAGATTCAATTATTTGAATTCAATTATCAATTAATATTGCAAAATCAGTGATGATGGTTTGGTAAAAGACTGAAATTTATCAAAGTTATGACTAAACTTTTACAGCAATGAGCAAGCCAAATGATACATGTCATACATATATGTATTTAGAACAAACCAATATTTGTCATATCAAGTTATTACAATAATTACATTTCAACTGCAAATCAGAAACTTATAACTTTTAGCAGGGAAAAAAAAAAAAAAAACCTCAGAAAACTGAGTATATACATATATGATGTACTTACAAAAAATTAATTAAAATTTACTTACCCATATACAAAGAGAATCTTCGACAATGAACATTGAAATTTCATAAAGTCTTTTTGTAATCATATTGCTTGAAAGCAACTGATGCAGTAATACTTTAACACTTTCCATAGTTGCAGTCTGATTTTCAGTGCTGTCAGATATATTAACATTTTCATCCAAATTTATATTCCATTCTGGATCTGACGTAATTTGTATGGCATAATAAATTACAGAAGACAACAGCAAAATACTAACAGAGGTGTAAGCCTGTAGGCTAGGCAGTGGAAGTCTGTCCAGTAAGACAGGAGGCATTTTTTGATGAAGGTAACTGTCCAAGCAGATAACCTAACAAAATATATTTTAAAATGTATCTGTATATGAATATCAACACAGTGTAAAACATAAAGTGCAATTTAAAATATTATAATAGAACAATTGATAGGATTTATTTTTCTATGAACAGATGTTTCAGCTCTAGCTATACCTCAATACAGTGAAGATTTGATAGCTTAATAATAAGGTGATTTATCAAAATTCTTTAACATTCTGTTACGTGCACGGACTACAATCTTAGACCAGGACAACTACGCAAAGAGTATTTGACTAATGTCTGAATTTCATAGTCTAATTTTGTCAATAGCTAATTAATTTTTGAATAAACACAAAATTAGAAAGAAACATATTATGTATGATACCATTCACTTTTGGGGAGAACAATAATTTAAATATGAAATTGACAAAGGAAATTTGACTTTACTTGAATATTTTTTTGAGAAAGGGCACCTGGTGTACGACCATAGTTCACATGCCTAATAGAGGCTTAAATGAGCAATCTTTTAAACGTTCATATGAATGAAGATGTCTATGACAGCTGCATACATGACTACTGCATGTCAACACACTTCCAGGGAAAAGAATTCCGAAGATTCCTCAGAAAAATACTGAAGAATTCTAAAGACCCAAAGATTTTTCAATGCAATAAAATTAGCTTATTAACATCCCACACACAAACTTGAAAAATCTTTGATCAAATATGTGAATGAATTGAAAAACAATCAATTTCAAATAAATGACAAATATTTGATTCATTATGAGCAGCCATAAAAATGCACAAACATTCGTAAAAACAGATCAATGAGGTCAAATATGGGTCCATTTTTCGGTCCCTTCACAAAATTATGGTTGATTAAAACAGCCCCTACACAAAAATACAATCAATTAAAACTGCCCCGTCACAAACATACAGTTGATTGATACAACCCTCCATTTTCATTTTATCTTTAAAATAATTTACAGTGGAAATTATTTTAAGAAAAAGTGACTTTCACAAAAATTATTATGAAAATTCACAAAAATAAACATTGAAAATTGCAAAACTTGATATTGAAATTCACAAACAAACAGTTTTCAATGAAATGGAATAGTGTAAAAAATTCCTGGATCGATCCCTGAAAACTGAACATAAGTTCAGTTTTCAGGGCCTTAAAACTTTCAGTTCTCTGCCTTAAAACTGAGGATTGGAGGAGAGGAAACTTCAACAAAAAATACTCAAACGAGCTGGTGTTTAAAAGATAAAATAATTAACAATTTATAAAGTAACACACATAAAATTTACTAATCAAGTTGAACACAGGTTCTGATGGAAAATATTTCAATCTTCTTCAGTAGCAGTCAAAGTCAATATACAGTCTCAATCTGTGTATAGACTTAAGACAGCTATTGAAGAAAATTGAAATTTGTTCAATCAAAACACGTGTATTATAGCTTGATAAGTAAATTTTATGAGAGAGGGAATTTTGTTAACATGTATATTTTAACTGTCGTTAAAATTTGTTTTCACATATCCACTTAGAGTTCTTATTAATTTTAAACAAAGATAATTATTATAAACAAGTCTTCTCACTAAAAAACTGTTTAATTAGACACACACAAATAAATATTCATTTGCATTATTTCACAAAATAATTTAATTCAGGGATACAAATAGGATCCAACTAGTTTGTGGCACTGATAAAAATTTGGTGGCACCAACTATTATTATTTTCTAATAAGAGAAACAAATGTAAATTTTAGTTGCACCATATGACCCCTTATTTGCATACCAAATTTCAATTCTGCTATAGAGTATACTGCTACGTAATACATTTTAATTTTTGTGTGTGATTAAGGCAAACCTACACGAGGGGTATCTGCCTAAGATGAGGGATGTCTTGGTAGGAGGACTTTCTAAGGGGTTCTAACGCGTATTCACGTTAAATCTGGAGAAAACCTACCAAAACTCTAGACCGTTAGATCGACGACCGCACGATGGGACCCGAACCCGGGACCTTCACACTTCAGCCGTCTACCATTTTCAGTGATATAACCACATTAACACATTTTAAATAAGAGCATGTTAAAATTTTTATTATTTGACAATAGTTAAAAGAAAAGTGAATAATTTATAGCCTTCATGACTAGATCTTTCACAAACACATGGAGATATTTTAGATAGATTTTATGTTAAAAAAACTTTTGACTTCTAAAAACTGCAAAAGAGTATTTTAATATCATAAATTTGTAGAAACTATGGAAAAGATTGAAATTGGAATGCACTGAGCACAAATTTTCTGTGCAATTTAACTGAAAAGAGTGGAAATCCAGAAAATTTATTTTTCCTCACGACAGGAGACTGGGGGGGGAAAAAAACCTTATTTCTATATAATTCAGAAAAGTTGGCAGGTATGACAATGATTAATGGAGATGTGGGAATAATACCATAAGCGAGGGCAGGTTGAGTTGGTGACTTTTTTGTTGCCAACGTCTAACCCTGGCGAGTTTTTTTCTCCCCAAACAAAACATAAGTAAATACATAGGGAACAAAATACCCAAAACTATAAAACACTTATCTAAACACCTTATCCAAAACATATACTACATATTTCAAATGCAATAAAAAATAAAATAAACACTACACACATCCACATTAACTAAAACACACAAAACTTACGCTACTAAAATCAGGATAAAATCAAAACTCATTACAAACTCAAAAATCCTCATCTATTGATTCACATTAAATTCAAAAATGTGCATTAATTCTGCATACAAAAATGTACGATAGCAAGCCCATGTATCGAATAAAATCTTTCATGTTTCTCATAACCCTAAAAATTTCCATCTATCCTTCCCAATTCAGAAAAAATAAGACAAAATGCTAAAACCTCTATATAAATAAACGACTATAAAACAATAAAAATTCAATGTGGAACCAATATATACTACAGCAAGAAATAAACGAAAGCACATACCTCAATTTTTTCACTAAATTCCTTTAATGAAAATAATTGTACAGACATACATTATTCTTTGTTAACAACAAACCTTTATCATGAAAAAATTCATTAAATACCATTCAAATAAGCAAAATTTCATCCTAGGACGCCACAATTTATTCATAACAATAATTATCATCTTTATACCAGTATTCATTCCATCAAGGATAAACATCTTAAACAAATACACTTGAGCTCTACACAACTTTTCTACATTTAATATAAAAAAAATAACCATAAATTTTCTTTCCTTAAAAAAGCTTTCAAAAACTGAAAACAGCATTTCACAACGAACAAATAATGTTAAAGCACATGTTGTGCAACATTCAAACAGATCGGTTACAGTTAAATTCTTTCAACCGATCATATAATTCCTTCAAAATAATTAGGTTTCCAGTTAATTTCTAAGACCAATCACATAATTTCTCGTGACATCATGAAACAACAACACAATTCTGCACAAGGATTGCTAAATACCTCTTCTCGATTAGCAATGCTTACAAGCCTGCTTATTTATCATAAGCTTTGGAGACGTATCTGGCTTGGTGATCTGCCCCCGCTTACAGAATTATTCCCGAGATGTGGAAAATCACAGCTATTTGTAATGACTCAAGCTGCAGTTTTAATGGTTAAGTTTTAAGTTCAAAACTTGTATCAGAAAAGAATTAAAAAAAAAAAAAAAAAGATACTTATGTATTATCCTGGCAGTTATTCTCGCCAAACTATATTTTCATCAGATATTGCTGGCAAACTGTTGCCAATCATATTCCAAACTATCAGTAATTGCATGGGTCGGGCATTTATCTCAGCAAAATATCGCTCGTCTTGCCGGACCGCTGGAATAATATGCAAGTACCAAAAAAACATGCAACCAAAATGTAATTGTAAGAATAATTAAGTTGAATACTCTGGTGTCGATGCAGATGAAAATTGGGTCCATTAAGCAGCCCCTTTACAAAAAAACAATCAATTAAAATGGCCCCTTCACAAAATTATAATAGATTAAAACAGCCCCTTCACAGAAATACAATTGATTAAAACTGCCCTTCATTGGCATTTTACCCCACATTTTAATCTGTTTTATCAATTATTTTAACAAAAAAAGTGACTTATTAAAAATTGGTACGAAAATTTTAGAAAAAAAAAGTGTTGAATTTCACAAAATTAGTAGGGGAAGGTGGTGTACCTTGGAGGCACATTGATTGTGCAGCCACCAGGAGAGATAAATTTAAACTAAAATATTAGTTGCATATATTTATTACTAGAGGCTCATGGGAAGTTGTTCTATGACTGATCAACAGACCTATTGCTCATGTAAAAACCAAAGTTTGTTTTTAGCATCAAAAATTTATATTTCAAGGACATTATTTTTCTTCCATAATTGTAAGTATTAAATTTCGTTTTGAATTAATAATCACAAGTTTAAAAGCATGCTTTCAGCTATATTTAGTTGTACTAGTTGTCTGCCAGTGATCGAAATTCGACTATAAAGCATTAATTTTTTTAATTTGAGTGTGAATAAAGTTCTTCTGTCAAATAATATGTCTGACCATTCCATATACAGTGGAACCTATTAAAGTGACCACCTTGAATAAGAGACTATCTGTCTTTAGTGACCCCTTTTGTACAGCCACCACACTTTTCTGTGAAGACTGTGTTTTTATAAAAACTATTATATTTTGCTAAATGCAAAGGCAGCTCCAGCGAGAGGGTCATAGGGTCATCTCCTTCAACTGACCTTGGATTTCACACATTCAGTTTCAGTAGCGGATCCAGAAATTATTTTTGGGAGGGGCTAAACTTTGGAAAAAGCTTATTTCACCCAAACAAAACGTACGACGAAGCAAAATTTTAGTATAAAGTAATGTAAAACTTTTTGGGAGAGGCTAAGTTATAAAAAATGATCATTTTATCTACTTAAAGTGTATAATAAAGCAGAATGTTACCCTTTAGCAATCTTTTTTGGGGGGGGGGGGCTGAAGCCCCCTAGCCCTTCCCCTGGATCCGCTACTGTTCAGTTTGCATTTTGAACAACTTAAGCTAATCTAAAAAGTCTAGCAGCCCCTTCGAAAATTGAGCCTGGACCTGTCCTCGGCTAAAGGCCCATTATGTTTGGAGTTAAAAAATCTTAAAAAGTCGAATGATTCAATTCTACTTGCTGAGGCGTACCCCTCATGCAGTTATATTTGGAAATTGGCAGGTATATTTGGAGTTTTTTGAAAAGATATGATAAAATAGTACCAGAATATTTTATTAGTGGAATTTAAATTATTTTATTGCCTGCGATTCCAGTTCAAACTTCAATCCGCAGTCAATAGTATTACAATGTATAAACTTGATGCGCATTCCTGTGCCATTGACTAATGCTTCCTTTGTATTTAAGTTTCTTATTAGTATAAAGATGCAATTTACTAACTTATGTGGTGGCAAACTACGGTATTTTTCTGTTAGCCAGGTGCAAATCCCGCAAACTGTTTTTTCTGGGAAACGTGTAACGACTACTTCTGAAACACTGTCTTTTTCCCCCAAAAAAGGCAGAAATTTTAATCCGTATACAAAATAGTATTTAGATACAGAATTCAATATATACAAAAATATCAATATACTGAAAAGAAATTTGTGTGCTTATTGGTTACATAATAGGGAATTTCTGAAAACATGTGGAATTGAATAAAAATACGAAATTAAATTAAACTTCCAAAATATGGAAAGGGATAAACAACTATGTACTGGAAATCCCTTTAGGTATGTAAGCATTTTTCACAGATCACAATTATTTGGCAATTTTTCACTTGCTCCCGGCTAACCGAAAAAAAAAAAAAAAACACTCACAGTCAAAGAATTTAAAAACTCTACTGGATAGTTACTGATTTTATTGTCATCATATCAAAATTTTTAATCGTAGCTACGGTGAAATATTCTCCATTCATCAGATACTCGATTAAGCCAACATTAATAAAAGTTCATTTTTAGGTTCTATTATAACTGACTTAAATATATTATCAGAGAATATGTTTTCGGAAATACTTCCATATACTTCATTAATAATATTATTTTCATTCCCTCTTAATTGCTGAGGTATTTTTTCAATAATATATTTAGAGAAAATTTGCTTTAGCATACTGCCTGGCGAGAGATCATGAAGAAATTGTCGAATTGGCACGTTTCTGTCCAGCGAATAGTAAATATTATTCTCTCCTCCAAGGTTTTTCCACGGCTTTAAAACATAGAATTTACAACACTTCGCACACTTATCGCTGTCTAAAAAAAGTCGCCAAGCACATTGCTAAAGCATATTATAGTCATTGGTGTATCACCAAACTGGGTAATAATTCCACTTTTTGCAAATTTTGTTGTAATACTATAACCCTATAGTACTGCTAAAACTAAGTGTTGTTATTTCAAAATTGATACAACAATGGAACCCATCGACCGACTTGGTACGAAATACTGCGTGCCAAATTACTTCTCTAATTTTTTATGGTGCATTAGCATACTACACAAAACGTGTTCGCACAAACTACTCCATACAAACTTTAACTGTGCCGAATTTCACGGTCACTCGTTCGAGCAGTGTGCTGCAAAAGGGACAGAAAGGTTTTGCTTAGCGTATTTATATATACATAGATTTGAAAATGGTTAACGCTTAACATAAGATATGGAAGCCATTTTGTAAAACACTTGCTTGTAGTGTACCTTGGATGTAGAATGTTGTGTATCTTGGAGGTACCACCAAGGTACACGTCCAAAATTTATTAATAATTATGAGTAAAAGTTGTTAGAAAGTATTTCTTTACTTTATTAACCAAAGTTCTGGTAAAATAGGCCTAAATCTAAATGTAGACTGTTAAACTCCTGAAGCTGTAAACCTAAATGTAAATTCAAAAGTGAAGTTATTTGAGCTTAGTATTAGACAGTAAATATTTCAATAAATATATTAATAATTATTTACTAGCTAGCCCGTGCGAAAATTTCGTGCAATATTGTATTTAATACTACAGCTGTAAATATTATAGTGTGAAAATGAATAAGTGTGTCTATAAGTACATAATATTCTGTTAAATATTTTCACGGGTCAGTTAGATGTTTGATTGGAAATCATTCAAAAAGTAGAGATTTATTTTAACAGAAATAAATTTATTTTAACTAAATAATTAAAAATATTAAAAGCCCTAAAATTTCCGTAAAATTCTAAAAACACGCACCATTTGAGCGCTTTCGACAGTTCAGTCCACTATCATCTTCAGAACTGAGCCCGTCTGGCTCGTTCATCGCTTCTTCATCAAGGCTTGCCATGATTGCTCTATTTGCGCATGCGCCATGTCGTTGAGCAATCATGGAAAAAAACATGCGTCACCAACAGGTGGCACTGTTTTTGTCAAAAGTAGAAATTATAAGCTTTAACTGGGTATTTTTTATATATTTTTTTGGTTACATATTTAATGAGATCTAGCTGCGCCCGTTTCAATTCAAATCATCCACCCAGGAACGCCAGAAAAATGTCGCCAAATCTTCGAGAAAATGGCATAGAACAAAATATTCTGCCGGTGACTGATGAATACAACTCACTGAATTATCAAAATGAGATGGCTCGATTGAAAAGACAAAATAAGAAGTTCTTTCAACCTCATTTAAATATTTATTTTACAAACTATTTACAAAAAAACCTGTATTTTTAGTTACCTTCAATCATCCATCCAATCTATACAAAAAAGATAATAACTCCAAGCTGTTCTATTTTTTTTAAATTTTTTATCTGTCATTGCCACTCATTTTTAAAGAAAGTATATTCAATTCAAGTGACTCCATGGCAACCTGGAACCATGGAGTATGTTACTTTTTTTTTGTGTGTGTCACGTATTTAATGAGATCTAGCCGTGCCAGAAAAAAACACCTTTGAGAAATAATATATATGATTTGCTTTAAATTTATTTTTTTATTAACAAAAAAGTTTTTTCTGAATTTTTGCATATTTTCGTCAAAAGTAGAAATTATAAGCTTAACAGGGTATTTTTAAAAATTTTTTTGGTCAAGTATTTAATGAGATCTAGCCGTGCCAAAAACACCTTTGAGAAACAATATAGGATATATTATTGTTTCATGAATAATATTTTTTACAATTTTTTAACACTGCATTTTTAAAAAAATTTGCAACTTGCATTTTTGGAAAATTATCATTTTGTATAAGTTTAGATCAACTGAACGTGGAATAGAACTAAATAGGTTACACATAAAAGAGAAGATATTAAACAGTGATTATTTTTATTTGACTAAACTTTATTTTATGCCTAAATTTTTCCAACTCATTATTTTAGTTATATGAACAATTTTATGTTTTAAAAAACTGTAAATTTAAAACTAATTAGACTAACATTAGCCCAAAGTAAGCCTATGCAAAGTCAGATTACTGTAAACAAATAATGAACCAACTTTTCTTCATGCTGTGTAGTACTCCATCTGTTAAAAATAAATACCTCCAAGAAAGAAGTTAGAAATAGAAATATAGAAAACTATACCTACCTCCAAGGAACACCACTGGTGGTGTACCTTGGCTGTATTGTAAGCTATTTTTTAAATAATTAAAAATGAGTATAGAAATGTATTTGGACATTTTATAAAAATGTATGCAACTCCCGATATCCTTAAATTTATGGGAAAAAATGTTTTACAGATATTATCCAAACACTTTTTTTTTGTAAAAAATCAAAGTTTGAAAATACCTCCAAAGTACACCCACCTTCCCCTACTGAAATTTATAAAACTAGGCAAGTTTCACAAAAATGGGACCCTGGAAAAAATTCCTGGATCAACACCTGATTCTACTTTAAACCCCCACTCTCGCCAAAGTGGCAATAAATATTCCTACGCAGTCACAATGACGATTTCTTGTATTTATGTGACAACCATAACAGAAGATGTTACTTAGGTATTATCCCGAGGGTCGGCCAAGACAAGCAATTTTTTGCCAAGATAAATGCTGGACACATGAAATTATTGACGGTTTGAAATAGAGATGTAATGAATAATGATTTGGTCAAATAGCCAAATATTCAGCTTAGACTGAATACTGAATATTCGGCAGCCAAATATTAGGTTTTTTAAAATTTCATTTTAATTGTAAATAAAATGTCGCTTTTCAAATTTGTGTTAGCTCAACACACTAACGTAAACGTATTAAAGACAAAACAAAACATTTATTTCTAACATAACGTACAGCGTTAACTTGAACTAATTCATACATATACCGTAACTTGAATTTTATACAACACACTACGTACTTTTCTTATTCTAATAATTTCTTATTCTTAAATACCATCGCTTATACTTTGCCACCAGTGAATTTGTATTACACTCTCAATATAATTAATTGTGCTCGTGTCAAAAATGTGTGATAATAAAAGAAATATTAGCATTAAGAAATGTTTAGTGTCTACATTCGGCCATCCTGGCATTTCAACTGTCCTCAGTTGAACTCTCATTGCCGTAACGCAACGGTTTTCGGACAGTTCGTTTAGGTCTCTGACTTTCGGATTCCTCATCTGAATCTGCACTCGAGCTACTGCAATCGTCATTCCAGCTCCTCCAGGCTTTTAGCTGGCTAATATGAGCTGTTGTTGCATATAGGTGACCGTCGCTTCCTTCTAACTGCGATATTCTATATGTGTCACCAGGTAGTACTTCTGTCACAAGCATTGGTCCTCGGTACTTTTGTTGAGTTTTTGTTGGCTCACCGGTTGCTTTTGGATTTCTTCTTACCACAACTATTTCTCCTTTATCAAATAATAATGTGCCAGACTTCTTTTTATCAAAATGTGCTTTCATTTTCTGTTGTTCCATCTTAATTTTTTCTTTAGCTTTGGATTGTAGTTTTTCTGGGTCGTTCCAAACTTGAGCATTTTCATCAGCTAATATTCTCAATATTCCATCTTTAAATCGTGGTACATATCCGTGAAGTATTTCAAAAGGGGTTTTTCCAAGAGTGTTATTCACCGTATTGTTCAAGTTTCTTTCTACATCCTTAATTTTGCTGTCCCAATCCTTTTGATTGATCTTTTCGATAGAAGGTATGATCGTAGATAAAATCGTTCTATTCACTCTCTCACACATTCCATTCCCTTGTGGATGTGATTTAGAATTTAAGGTGTGCATAATACCATTTTCATCGCAGAACTTTCTAAATTCGTGTGAGGTGAAACATGATCCTCGATCTGAAATTAAACGATCCGGTAATCCAAAATCTTGAATGAAGTCCTTTAATGATTTTAGAACATTCTTGGTCGAAGTGTCTCTGACAGGATAAAGGCATACGAATCTCGTCATGTTATCAATAATTACAAGTAATTCCTTGTTTCTCTTACTACTTGTTACAAATGGACCAAGGTGGTCTAAGTGTATAGTAGCGAAAGGTCTGCGGCCAGTTGGAATAGGATGGAGAAGACCTTGTCTCTTACCACTTGGTACCTTATTGACTAAGCATTCGAAGCACATTGATATATGTCGACGAACGTATCTTTTCATTGATGGAAACCAATATAGTTCCTTGATCTTCGATACCGTTTCGTCTACTGCAAAATGTCCCATGAGATCATGAAATTTTACAACCGTACTCTTCCTCATACTTTTCGGTAAAACGTACAAGAGTTTTTCCTTTCCATCTGCCTTGATTACCCGAAAAAGTCTATTTCCTTTGAGAATATAATGATCGACTTTATTATTTTCTTCTGGACTTCTTTCATCCTTATCTTTTTTGAGAATTTCTATTAATTCTTTTAAGGTTTCATCTGCTTGCTGCATCATAAGAACTTGGTCTTCTATACTCAACGTTAGGCATACTTCAAGCTTGTTTTCTATCAGGGAGTCTAGTGTATCCGTAGGGTTCAAAACTGGAGCTCTGCTGATAGCATCGATGTGAGACATTTTGACACCTGGCCTGTGACGAATTTCAAAATTGAATTCTTGAATGAGGAGACTCCAACGAGCAATTTGAGGGTTACTTGATTTTTTTGCATTCATATAAACTAAGGCCTGACAGTCAGTTACTACTGTAAAACTGATACCCAACAAAAACTGTCTTAGTCGTTCAAGTGTCCATACAATTGCCATTAATTCAAGCTTACTCGAATGGTATTTATTCTCAGTTTCTGTGGTCTTTTTACTCACGCAGTACACCAGATGCAAATTGTTATCGTTTCCACGTTGAAACAACATGCCAGCTATTCCGTCCGTACATGCATCACAGTGAACTTCCGTTTCTGCCTCAGGATTATAGAGGGCTAAGATTGGTTTGTTTGTCAATTCACGTCTTAAAGTGTCGAATGATTCTTCTTGCCCCTTTTCCCATTTAAAAGGTGCATTCTTCTTGGTAAGTTGAGTCAGAAACTTCGCCTTCGTAGCATAATTCGGAATAAATCGTCTAAAGAAAGATGTCAAGCCAAGAAATCTTCGTACATCATGTATGTTTTTAGGTTGAGGAAACTTCGATATAGCTTCCACTTTCCTGAACCCAGGCTTGATCCCGAGTTCATTGATAACAAATCCTAAGTATTCTACCTCTTTCCTTCCAAATTCACATTTAGGTAATTTCAAAGTTAAATTTGCGGAACGTAGTGCTTCAAATACGTCGGTTAATTTATCGATCATAGCGTTCCAAGTTTTTGCTGGAATAAGTATATCATCCAGATAGCATAATACACCCCTGTTGTATAATGGCCCTAATGCGTGATACATCAAACGCTGAAATTCCGCCGGAGCATTTGTTAACCCAAAAATCATTCTTTCAAACTGTCCTGTTTCATCTGGTGTTATAAAAGCTGTTTTCAGTTTTGCTTTTTCGGTTAAAGGTATTTGTAAGTATCCATGTGCCAAGTCCAGTGTAGTAAAATAGCTACATTCATGTAACTGCTCCAACAAATTGTCTATCTTAGGTAAAGGGAATTTATCTTTTACAGTCTGATTATTAAGGCATCTATAATCAACAACCAATCTTTTTTCGCCAGTCTTCTTCTTTACCAATATGACAGAACTTGCATACGGAGATCTTGTTTCCGACACAATTCCATTTTCCTTCCACTCTTTCACAATTTCTTTTATAGCAGCTCTTTGAGAGGCGTTCGTTTTATATGGCTTCATACATATGGGTTTTGATCTGTGAATTTCCTTAATATCCATCTCTGTTATTGTTGTGCATCCTAGCTCAGAAATATTCAGTGCGAAACAGTCTCTATAGTCATTCAACAAATTAAGTAGTTCTTGCTTCTTCTCACTTTCAATAGCTTGGTCAATCTTGATTTCATTCAAAGTTATGGGGGTCTTTTCTTTTATATCTCGTAAATTAGGTGGATCGTTTGAAACTTCTTCGCTACCTTCAGCATTTAAATCCTCGACCATGCTTGCTCTACCAACACACTGGTCCTTAAGAAGCATAACATTTTCATCTCCCGTATTCATCACAGGTATATACGTTTTTCCATCTTTAACTTCCAGTAGATAACCGACTTCAGAGTTTTCCAATAAAATTAGTCCATTGTCAATAAAATCGGTCTGAGAACTGACAAGATTGATTGTATTTTTCTCTAATGTAGTTGTTTCAAGAGTTCTGAGAGAAATGCGATTTACTTTTTCATCAATTAATAAATTTCTAAAAGGCTCATCTTCATGATACGCGATATGAAATGTATTTCCAATTCTAGCATAGGCGATGTATGGAAGATCAAGCCATGACCGTCCAATTAAAAGATCAACTGGTTGTGCGTCATCAGGAACAATGTATATATTTATATTTTGACCTTTTACGTTATCAACTTCAATCGCTTCAATCTTTCCCATGGCAGTTACTACAGGAGTGATTTGGTTTCCAAAACCATATAGTTCATTAACAGTAGGTTTGGGTCTCAATCCGAGTTTTTGAGCGACTGAAATCCTTAACAGACAACAAGAACTCCCTGTATCTACAAGAGCCTCAACTTTTCCACAGTCATTTATTTTTGCTTCCTTTAAATATTTTGCACACTGATCTGGACGTCCTCCAACCTGAGTAACAGACAAGCTTTTTTCGTTTGAATTATTATTTTCAGTCTTAGCCGTACAGCTCTTTGCTTTATGTCCAGTTTTTCCACATCTACGACAGATTATGACGACTTTCGGTTGTGGGCAGTCCTTAGAAATATGTCCGTAAAAATTGCAGTTAAAGCATTTTGGCTCTCCTTTCTCATTATGAGTTGCACTGTATAACCTTTTCTTTTCGTTGGTCGAAACAACATAATCATCTTTGAAACGACTCTTTTTCTCGAAATGCCCTTCTTTACGTGGTTGCTTGTTCTTGAAAGTTGGTCTCACAGTTTCATAATCGTCCAGTTTTTCGACTAAATGATCGGGCGATATTAATTTCGGCCAGTCATCAATAAAATGATCTCTAATTTCTTGTGTTACTTTGCGTTTTATCTGATCTGCAATAATTAAATCACTTAATTTCTCAAAGGTATCAACTTTAACACCGCTTATCCATTCATTAAAGTAACTTTTTAACTCATATGCAAAGTTTTTCCACGTGCATCCACTATTCTTGCTATGTGTGAAAAATTTTTGGCGAAACTTTTCTGGCGTTAACTTGTATCGTTGCAGCAATATCTTTTTAACTTCTTTATAATCACTTGCTATTTCATCTGATTCTCTGGCGATTAATTGGGCAACATCATATGGTAGCAATCCTAGTAGATGACTCAACCACGTATTTTCAAGCGCATCTGCTTGTTTGGCTAAGCGTTCAAACATTGTTAAATACAAGCCTATATCACTTTCATCTGGATTAAATTTTTGCATCAAGTGGTGGAGTTCCAATTTTGGTTTCACTTGTACACTAGTACCATTTTGATTGGCGACAGGAATTGCAGCTCTACCTTCCATTTCGATACGTAATTTTTGGAGTTCAAATTCCATCTCATCCTTACGTTTACGTTCTTCCATTCCATTTCCTCTCGCCGTAATTTTTCTGTCATTTCTTCTTGGCGCTTTCTTTCAGCCAGTTCTTCTTTATCTTTTCGCTCATTAATTATCGTAGCTAACCATTCCTTGGCGCAGTTTTTGTCATACTCTTTACTTGCCAAAATCATTTTTTTCAGATCACTCATTTTGAGATCGTCATTAACTTGTTCACCTAACTCTTCGGCTAATACTTTTTCACTAAGTCACACTTCTTTGCTTTTCCAAACAGAGACATGTTCAATTTCTTAATTAATTCAAAAACGAATTCGTATTTAAACGTACACTTGAAAAAAATAGAACTTATACTATTTTCTTATCGTAACTTATCTTCTCGTACTTATCTTATCGTAAAATCTGAATTAGTTTATACCACTTCTGAATTGTTAGCTCAACACACTAACGTAAACGTATTAAAGACAAAACAAAACATTTATTTCTAACATAACGTACAGCGTTAACTTGAACTAATTCATACATATACCGTAACTTGAATTTTATACAAAACACTACGTACTTTTCTTATTCTAATAATTTCTTATTCTTAAATACCATCGCTTATACTTTGCCACCAGTGAATTTGTATTACACTCTCAATATAATTAATCGTGCTCATGTCAAAAATGTGTGATAATAAAAGAAATATTAGCATTAAGAAATGTTTAGTGTCTACATTTGTAATTGAATACTAAATAAAGGATAATTAAAATTCATTTTATATTACTTGTAGGTACTTAAAAGCACACAACAGTAGGTGTGTTATGTGGAAAATAAAAAAACTTGTTCGTGAAAAGATATCTTTTCGAAAGTTAAACACTAATGACAGCATAATTATATTTTGAGATATTCATAATTTAATAAACATGCTGTGTGATCAGCAATGTGGTAAATGCAATTAATCTGGTTATTATGCATAATCACATCATGCTTTGGGCTTTACAGCCTCTATGCAAAACATATTTAGCAGCTTTTTAATTGAGGATCTGTAAAGACTTCTCATAGCCCCACCCCAATAAAGAAATATAGAAAACCAAGCTAAGTAGTGTACCCAGGTAAGAAAGTCAGCATTTCTGTAATATTATTAAGTACATTACAGTCTCATTCAGCTTAAAATTCAGTGACTTAGAATATTTTATAACATAAAATTAACATATTGAAGTATAACTCAGCAATATTATTTGAAAATGCATTCAAAAATACATGTTAAAAATATTTACCCTTTTTTCTAAAATTATTCAGCTGAATATGTAGCAATATTCAGCCACAACTACTCGGCCAAATACCCGTTCAATATTCAGCTTACTGAATATTCGTCAATAGAAATGAATAGGTTGAATACAGAATAGTGGCTAAACATTCATTACATCCCTAGTTTGGAATACGATTGGCAACAGTTTGCCAGCGCATTTGATGAAAAAATAGTTGGGCGGGAATGACTGCCGGGATACTACATAAGTACACAGAAGAAAACTATTGCTTTAATTTAAAGCAATCCGGGTCAGGAAATGTGATATTCAAGAAGCTGTAATGGCAGATTAAATCTAGTGAAAACCACTTAACATGAAAAATTTGGATGGATTCCTACTTTAAAAGAATGTAAACAAATTAGCAATAAATGCACTAATTAAAGAATTTGAAGACAGTTATTTAAGGAAAAACAATAACTAATTGGCAACCAAAAAATAAAGGTAATGCTGATGTATTTAGATACTGTTCCAAATAGCCATTTTAATTTTAAATTAAAGCAATATTCTTCTGTTACAGTAGCAATATAAATAGAAAATGAAGTTACAGTAGCAATATAAATAGAAAACTGCAAATGGATATTTATCGCCACATTGGCGAGAGTGGTGGTTAAAGTAACATTCAGCCAGTTCAAAGAAAATGGGTTAACAGAAAATAAATTAGTGTTTTAGAGAAAATGCTAAGTAAATTTACACATTTTTTTACTCCCTGTTTGATGAAACAACATGAAATGTCATTACCACCCACTTTAAAATTTGTAAGTAATTATTGTTTATGATCTCTACAGTATACTCAAAGTTACAAATTAAGAAACCAGTTATAACTTTTAAGGGACTGTACTTAGAAGCCGGTGCTGTTTATGTTTTGGCGATGATTCCTTTGCATTCCTCGGGCGATGGATGATGCAATTTTAGCAATCCATGGTTTGATATTCTGTTAATCCTGAAGATAGGATTATTTCACTTTTTTGCCGTTAATTGGTAGAATAGATGTAGGTAGAAGGACTATATTCCGTCCGTATCCGGCGCTTTTTATACATATCAATGTTTGTGTTTACGATTCATTGGTGAACAATCCGACGCCAGGGTGGGCGATGCACCGCCAAAGTGAAAATACCTGCCAGTGGTAGTTGTGACTACAACCGTAAAGAATATGTGTATCACCAGTTTGGAAATTTGAAATTGTTTCATGTTATTGATGGAAGGGAATGAAATATGCTATGTTAATGTATGAAAAGAATTTGTGTGTGTTTGTTAGAAATAGGGTGTGAATATAAAGCTAAATAAAAGAAAGCATGCTGGTGTTACGTTATAATCCGGTGGGTGTTAGGGACATTTCTGAGCGGTTATTTAAAAAAAATAAAGGTAGGTGCTCTTTTTTAATGAATCTTTGCAATGTTTAAGGTTTTTAATGTGAATTTTAAATTGATATTTGATGTGTTTGTTTTCGTAAGTGCTATTCTAATCATACTGACTTTATATGATGTGTACAACTAGGTTGTTTATTCCACCGATGTTTTTTTGAGTTGAAAACGGGCCAGTGTTTGCCCAGTTTACATTTAGCTGTACAACTAGGTTGCTGAATCGGAAGTAATTCAGTTACCGGGTGTCGCCTATTTTTGGCGACTTTTTTTTCTCGCCAACACCCCCTACTTGGCACTTTTTTTTTGTCGCCAAATTTTTCACGAGTGAAACACCATTTTAGAATACGATAAAATAATACAACATGTTGAGCACTGTCACGAAATACAAATTACTTTAACACATTAAAATTACACAGATATTCCACTTAAAAAAAAAAAAAAAAAAAAATACACCATCCATACTTAACACTAAAAATTGTCAGCAAAAAAAAACACTTACCTTTATCTAAAGAAACTCCTGAAAAATATCCAAAACCCACAACAGCTAATAACATAACACCAAAAAGCTTTCTTTTACTAACTAACCACACACCAAACACAAAACAAGAACTGACTCACAGATTCCAATTTTCCTCGTTTTAAAACCTCGGTTTACTGATTACAGTTAAATTGCCTTAACCAATCACAAAATCCCTTTACCAAACATCCTGGTATCATTTAATGAACCCACCAAGCGTTTTTTCATCAAACTACAGCATCATCCAACACCTCAACTCAATCTACACAGGTTACAACAGACATCTGACTCTAAGGCTAAAGTAAACAAACTTTCGACCAAACTCCAAGCTTGGCGACACATCGGCACTTGGCGAGGACACCCGGTAACCGAATTTCCCCCGCTGAATCCACTGTTGTTCTTTTAGTTAAAAACGGTTCACTGGTTGCCTAGTTTACATAGCTGTACAACTAGGTTGCTGAATCCAGTGAAGTTTTTTTTGTTAAAAACGGTCCACTGTTTGCTCATTTTAAATCGCCTGTTACTGAATTTGCAGACGTTCTTTTGGTTAAATATGGACATTGTATTTTATTTTAATGTTTTTGTTAGTGAAATAATGTGCAAGTTTAAAGTGTTAAAATACTTTGCTGATTGTGCAAAATGGTTAGCGACAGTGGGGTGTGCACCGCCTTGTATGATTTTACCGATGAAACAACATGAAATGTCATTACCAGCCAGTTTAAAATTTGTATTGTAATTATTGTTTACTAGCTGAAGTGCCTATGTTTTAAGTTGAGTGACCACCTATCATGACACCCAATTTCATATCATTCGCTTCAGTCGTTTTTACTTGATGCTTGAACAAAAAAAGCGTCACGGACAGAATGACAGACAGACAAACTTTTTTTTGAGGGTTGCATCGGATTCTCGGGTGCTTGAAACGGATAGAAATCACAAAATTTTTGAATTCCAAGAAATGCACAGACAAAAGTCTAATTTTATTTATATAGATGATCTCTACAGTACACTCAAAATTACAAATTAAGTAACCAGTTATAACTTTTAAGGGACTGTACTTAGAAGCCGGTGCTGTTTTGTTTTGGCAATGATTCCTTTGCATTCCTTGGGCAATGAATGATGCCATTCCGGCAATCCATGGTTTGATATTCTGTTAACCCTAAAGATAGGCATATTTTTATTTTTATCGCCGTTCATTGGTAGAATATCATTGTGTGAAAAGAAAGTGCATGTTTTAGTTAGAAATGGTCTGAATATAAATCTAAATAAAAGAAAGTATGTTGGTTTTACGTTATGAACCAGTGTGTTAGGGACATTAGTACTTGCGTAAAATCTGAAATTATCCTGACGGTCATTCTCGCCAAACTATTTTTTCGTGAAATATGCTGGCAAATTGTTGCCAATCGTATTCCAAATCATCAACAATTTCAGGTATCTGGCATTTATCTCTGATAAAAATCGCTTGTCTTGGCAGACCGCTGGGATAATATGTAAGTACCGGGACATTTCTGGGTGGTTAATTAAAAAAATAATAAAAGTAAATGCTTTTTTAAATGAATCTTTGCAATGTTAAAGGTTTTTAATGTGCATTTTAAATTGATATTTGATGTTTTAATGTTTCCGTTAGTGCTATTCTAATCATTCACTTTATATGAGGGGGTACAGCTGGTTTGTTTAAATCCACCAATTTTTTTTTTTTTTTTTTTTGAGTTCAAAACGGGCCAGTGTTTGCCCAGTTTACATTAGCTGTACAACCAGGCTGCTTAATCCACTGCAGTTTTTTTTTAGTTCAAAACGGGTCAGTGTTTGCCCAGTTTACATTAGCTGTACAACTAGGCTGCTTAATCCACTGTAGTTTTTTTTTTTAGTTCAAAACGGGTCAGTGTTTGCCCAGTTTACATAAACTCTACAACTAGGCTGCTGAATCCACTGTAGTTTTTTTGGGGGGGGTAAAAGCTGTCCACTGTTTGCTTATTTTAAATTATTGGTACTTACGTATTATCCCGGCGGTCCGCAAAGACAAGCAATTTTTCAGCAAGATAAATGTCGGGTACATGAAATTGCTAATGGTTTGGAATACGACTGGCAACAGTTTGCCAGCAAATTTGACGAAAAAGTAGTTTGGTGTAAGTGACCGTCGGGATAATACGTAAGTGCCAAATTACCTGTTGCTGAATTTTCAGACGTATTTTACGTATAATATGGAGCGGTTTATTTTGTTGTTTTAATGTGGTTTTGTTAGTGGAATTTATGTGCAATTTTAATGTGTTAAAATTCTTTGCTTTGCTGATTGTGCAAAATGGTTGGCGACTATCGCCGTGTTTACGTGGGGCTCGCACCGTGTTGGTCGATTTCAACCTTTTAAGTTTTAGAAAGAGCTTTAATTTCTCTAATTAACGTCACAAATTAACTTTACAAAACAATGAGAAATTGGAAAATGATATTTGAAATCAGATATTTCAAATGAATCACTCAATTAATACAAACAGATTTACAAACGATGAACAAAAAACAAAACTGCAACACAACCCTCGAATGTGACATATGAAAAATATCCTACCAGAACTTCCACTCATAAATAAATTAAAAACATGAAATATTACATTACTTTTAAATATTGTTAACGTACGAACAAATTAACAAAGTTTCAGAAGAAAATTGGATGAAATCATACGCTTTAATGAAGAATTTGTGTACACACACACAGACGTATTTTAAATGACGAAATTTTCAGGAAATTGGCTTTCAAATCTGTTGCCATTTCTGATTACTGAAATTCTGCATTCCTTTTTTATGGTTCCAGACATCTCTAAACCACTCAACCGCTCTAAACAGTGGTAAAAACTAAATAATTTCTTAATATTGTTTGGCAACAAAATAAACATTTTAAATTCGGACCAAAATCAAAATAAAGCGCCTTTTTAAAAACAATCGGCCATAATTTTACAATTAATTACATTAGGAAATGTTAAGCTGCAAATTATTACATTAAATTATAGTACATTCCCGTTATACTTCACATTTCTTTACCATCCTGCATGGTATAATGATTGATTTATTATGTATTCAAGTAAACGCAATTTTATATCTGCTGAAGAAGAGTACTTTTCAATTGATGATATTTTAGCAACAAATGAAAGAGTGCCTTGCAGATTTGAAGTGCCTGTCAAAAAACTAGGTATAAATTTTTTACCCAAGATAATTTTCTATAAGTAATGATTAATTGCTAAAACATCTCACTCGATTTTTCATTTTTAGAAAGTTAATCGTTTAGTTTCACTGAAATAAGGTGGCTTTTAACTTTAAAAAGGTTTCTCCTATAATATCATGTATTATCATGTGTTTTTATGAAACTTACCAGTAGTTTTTTTTTAATTTATTTATTCTGTATAACTCAAAATATTACAATCCCCTTGGATTCCTGACACGATTTTTCATCTTTTGCCTACTGAAACATGCGTATTACATAATACTGTCCCTCTAAAGTTTGTTAAAACAGTTCGCCAAATGATTTATATAGGGTCACTCTGTGACAATAAATAAAGAAAAAGTGCTGATAATGAAAATTTTATTAGTGATTGTTCAAAAATAATGTTTTTTGTTTGTTTGTTTTATTTTCCCCCGACTTAAATGGCTGCATGTATGGTAGTATCACAAATTAAGCAATGCTATATATTGCTATACTAAGTAAAATACAGGTTATTTTGGTTGTTTAAGAGTTGTAATCAACATAACATGGTAGGTAAAATCTATTTAGTTACCCAAAAGTGCCTAGTATTTTACTGAATTTTTTTTTTTTTTTAGCATCATAAAATATGTAACTATCCAATAGCATTAATTGCAGCATGCTAATGGGCACAGTAGATTTATCTATCTGTAGGCTGATCAGGAAATGTTAAGGTCACAGATGAATTCTCGTTTTGATTTTTGTGTTGGAAAGACAGGCACAATGTGACAATTTTTAGTTGTTTTGTAATAATTTTTCCCTTTTAATTTAACACCTTCGGCCCTGAATTTTAAATTGAGCAGATAAAAAACCAATGAGTGGTTAGATATGCTGCACCATATGTAAGTATCTTAAATATGAAATATTATAACATTCAGCCAGTTATTAAACTAGGTAGAAAATGTTATACAACATGAGGCTATAATGGAGCAAAATGAAAAAAAAAAAAAAGTACATTTTAATTTAAAATAAAAGGACGGACTTGCATTAAAATATTAAAAGGTTAAAAACACTTAAAATCCGACGGGTAGCAGCTTTCAGAGGCGGCAACCACCTTCCTCAGCCCCTGCTTCAGACTGCTCTGCTCTCTTCCTCAAAACTTCTCTCCATCCCAGATCGACTTGCGCATGTGTCATGTCGTTTACAGCGCCATCTGTAGTCATGATCTGCAGAGCCTCCATGTTAAGTGCATAATAGTTATTTTTATAATTGGCGAGTTTTTGGCTATCATTAAAGTTGATTTCTATGGGGTGTTCTTGGGCTATTACTCAAAAACTCCTTACAAATTTAAAATTGCCGCCATCCGTTTAATTCTACAACTATTGGTGTCATTCTGTCACATGGACTTACCCATTATTAAATAATTGTTTCTAATAGTTAATATAATACATATAATTGTATTAAATACATTTTTTTACAGGATTTCTGGATCCTTCCACTGGTAATCCAGATCTTGCTCAAGGAACTAAATTAGAACTACCTTTATGGATGGTTCAACCATTGCAAAGTCGTCGTATCATTTCTGTAGAAATTCCTAAAGTTTATAGAGAAGCATATAGAGAAATATTAAATGCATCTGCAAATGAAGTCAATCTTCACAAGATGGGACCTTATTTTTATCATTTTGGGCTCTATCTCTTGAGATTTTCTCACCAGGATTCTGAAGATATATGCCGGATTTTAAATCAAGTACGTGTTTTGAATTAAAATTTTAATAAAATTTAATTCCAATGTATTGTGTGCATGTCAATTTTATTTTAATATTTACTTTTTTAATAATGGAACTGAAATGAAAATGTTTGACTCTCACTCATTAATCTCTATAAAAAAATATGGCTCAGGTACAGCAGACGCCCTGCGGCGCCAAGTAAGGCGATAAGAGATAAGATGTGTAGGCATCGGTTACCTGTATGGTAACCCAGCCGAACCTGTTTCCTTTGGCGTCCGCGCCAAGTGCGATAAATGCGAACAATTGAAATAGAATGTGTTCACGTTCGTGCAGAAGGGAATTTGAAGGGAAATTGTTTGTTATTAGTAGACGGGCGATAAACTGAGAGCACTTAAGACAGGAGACGCGCGCGCATTTAAAGCCATGTTTTGAGCAAACAGGACAAGGATATAAGCGTGCGTGTGAAGAATAGTAAAATGTCATTAAAAGATAGTTGTGTAAAATCGAATACACAAATGGATTTTTTTTTGTTTCATTAATACAGAGATAAACTTTATTATTATTATTATTATTTAACTATCATTATTAATACAAAATATTTATTATTATAAAACAAATAAAATTTAATTTTTAAAAATGAAATAATGCGGAAAATGTGTTACACGTTGGAGAGATTATATTGTATGGAAATTCCGAAGAACCACAACATTTTATTGTTGTAGAGGGAATTTTCGTTGCAACGAATTTCGTTTTAGAGAGTTTTTACTGTTTTTATTACGAATGGATCACACAAAAAACGTCTGAACGAATTACGGTATATGTATAGTAACTAAATTATTTGTTTTTGTTTTTTTTTTGCGTTTGGAGACCGTTACTACAATATTTGCGAACTATTTTGAATGTCCCTCCCCCCCCCCCCCAAAAAAAAAAGCGATTTGTGTGATATTCATGATTTTTAGTCTACATTACTCAGAAATAATATACCTTTCTACATGTGAAAAATCTTTAGAATCGGTTCACTAATTGCCGACTTGTCCATAGAGAGTGAGCGTAATATGTTAGAACTATTTTGAGTGTTCCTGTAAACACTAATTGAATTAAAAAAATAAATAAATTAGTAAATTGAAACAAATTGTACCTTTATTGTACTATATCTTGAACGCTGCATATATTTAACATGTGATTAATATTAATTAATATAAATGTAATACACATTGCATGTTAATTATCATCAAATTCATTCAGACGTCGAATTAAAAATAATTTTTTTATAATCGTCTTACTATTTATTATTGATTACAATTTGACGGGCACAATTAAGTTCATGACAATTGTTTTCAATATAGCTAACTGCGTGTTTAAAGTAAGGTGGTAAAAGATAAATCCCTCCTTACATCCTTTGTTGGACGTTCTTTATAGAAAAAGTTTCTCTCTAAATTAGAAAACAATGACTGAAAGAAGAACTTTTTAGATTTTAGGAAGGCGAAAACCGAAATTGTGCCATTGTGGGTCGTATAAACGAAGCATTTTTGCAATAAAAAAGAATAGGAATGAATCGGGACTTCACGAAAACGACGTGTAAATGAGAAATGTATATACGGTGCCTTACTGTAATACAAAGACAAAGTGTCTACACTGACATTTACTATAGAGATGGAAGAAAGGGAACTAATTTGTCTTGCATTTCTATTATTTTGTTCGAGATGGCGAGTTAACAGTAAATATCCTGGCTAAAATAACATATTACAATATATTGGTTAAATATAAGGCTATTACGTTAGACAACATTTAGTATAATTTGCAACCTATGTAAAGGTAAGGGAGAATACGTTCTTTATTCGCGTTATATGTGGAGAAAAACGCCCAAAACTTTAGGCGGTTAGATCGACAGCTGCGCAGTAAGCCAGAACCCTAGACCTTCACACTTTAGCCGTCTTACCATGTCGACTGTGTATTTTAATCAACTTACCATGGTATTTACTGGAGCTGAAGAAAAAAAGGTCTATCACGTGGGTGTTAATTTAACGTCTAGTGTTTTGGGTGGTTTTCTCCACATGTAACTCGATTAAAGAACGTTTTCCCTCTTACCTTTGCATGGGTTGTGAATTATGTCAAATGCTGTCTAATCTAACAACCGTATTTAACCAAGATATTTTAATATATTATTTTAGCTAAGATAGTTACTGTTAACTTGCCATCCCAAACAAAATAATAGAAATTGAGTACAGATTAATTCCCCTTTCCCCATCTCTACTAAATATCAGTGTAATAATGTAAATATTAATTACATTGCACAATCAGAATATTTTAATTACAGTGTATTAAATAAAATATTCTGATTGCTTCCAACAGGTACTGAGAGCTGAAATATACAATGAAATGGCACCGGCTTTTTCTAGGGGATTCTTTTATGGTTGAGCTTTTTTCCATGCTTTATTTTTACCGGCTCCTGTAAATACTGTGTTGTAAAACTACTAAAATGGTAAACAGCTAAAGTGCGAAGGTCTAGTGTTCTGGTCTATCGCGCGGCTGACGATCTAACGGTCTCGAGTTTTGGTCGTTTTCCTCCCCATGTAACATGATTAAAGAATGTTCTGTCCTGTTTGTGATTAAAGAACGTTCTGAACGAATTGTCTCTCCCTTGAAACTTTTCTGAACCCTGGATATTTTAGTTTAGAAATGATTTGTTCTGAACAAATCATTTTCTAAACTGAATTATTTTCAATTGGTGCAAATAGTGGCAATCTTAAATATCATACTTCGTGACCAGGGGGGGGGGGCACCCTCTTGGATAAGCCACTCAGCATGTGTACATATATATTTGTACCCTCCCCCCTTTGTGGTGGAGTGGTGACCCCGTCAGGGAAAGTCTAGCGCCTCCACTGCTGTGAAATTAATATGGATTTTAGTAAAGAATGATGTGAAATATTAATTTTTACAATTGACACATCTAATAATTTGCATTTCATGAACATAGTCCTAAAACGTACTGAATAAGCACATTGCGACTTCAAAAATTTATCTTAAAATACAGCCGTTTAAAAAAGAAATTTTAATTTAGTCAATAAGAATTTTGTAAAAAAGAAAATTTAATGCAAATCCAGTGAAACTTGTTTTTAAAGACCATCACTGGGACCAAGAAAATGTGGTCTTTAAGGAGGGTCGGTCTTTGAATTCAGGTAATACGATACATTTTGACAAAATTTTAAGCGTACTAATTCCAATTCTATTTTATCAATAGAATGGGAATTTATTTGATAATTACCTGATTATCACTGAAAAGGCTTTTATGTAAAATATAATATAATAAAAAGCCTGTGTGTGCTTACTTTTTTATAATATGTAGAGAAAGTGAGATTTATATATATTTTAATAAATGAAATTACAATATATTTAAATTGAAAAAAAAATTTTTTTGCTTTACATCGTAGGTATTTTATTATTTTTAAAAATATAACAGAATGTTTAACAGCTACATTTTGGGATAATTGTTTAATATCTTCTGTACACATGTCAGATGTTTAAATAGTTCATCACCCCCCACCTGCAAGGAATAATTAAGCAAGGTGTTAAAACACTCTTTTGCTTCATTGAAAGTGATTGCAGTTTTTTGTGATGTGTCTTCACCAGATGATGATATATTTTCAACAGCAATCAGTTTGTCCATTATTATTTTCAGATTCCGTCACTGATGTACTAAATTGTCCATGAATGGGGGAAAAAAGAATTTTTTAAAGAATTCGCGGTCGTTGAAATAGGATTTTAAATAAATTTGTTTCTTATACAGAGCGGTCGTTGGTCGCGTCAGGCAGGTGGTCGTTCAATAAGGAAAATAAACCATTATTTATAATTATATTGTACTCGGGACCGCTAAGACATGGTCGACAAGACCAGGTGGTCGTTAAATACGGGGGTCGTTCAACACAGGTTTTACTGTATTTACATTAAACGAAATTACAAACATGATTAGGAAAATACCACATATACTGCTCATTATCAAGGCCGTGTCTTGGGGTGGTGGTAGGGGATGGAACTATCAAAGTAGATTAGGCATTAGCAGATTTTCTTTTTGATTTTTAGATGAACAAGCACTTCCTCTTGAGAATAATCAGTTAAAAAAATAATTTAACTTGCCACATAGCTTAATTCATTATAATTTGTCAATTATTTTATTTGGTTTTTCTTCTTGAACAAGAACCAGAATTGATAATCCAGAATCGGCCCTACAGATTCAATAGGCACATTCATTGCGTGTATATGTTTTTCTTAGATTCATTGTCTGATTCCCTATCAATGGCCTGTTTCTATCTCAAATTAGTATTAAGTAAAATCAGTATTATTAAAGCTCATCCAAATAATGCAATAATCTACAGATATAAAAAAAGGGAGAATTTTCCTGTCTGTCTGTTTGTATGTAGGTTCATTCGCTTTAGGTGCCTCATCCATTCGTCGGATATTGACTAAATCTGACTCGCTGGACTATTGAAAGATTTCCTTTTGTGTCTATTGTGCAATGATGGAAAGATAAAAACGCTGCATTCGCGTCTTTGCAACGGTGGGAAGCGAAGCAGACAATAATTTTTAGGCTAGTTATGCTGTAACACTTAATGCACCCGGCCAGTACTTGCAATGAGAATTTATCCTCATGTGTGTGCGTAAAAGGGGGGGGGGCTCGATATGTACTCATACGTTTTAGACCGAATCACAGAAATTTGGTCGCAAAATCAAATTAAATAGCATCTTCACGTTACTCTGACTAGGGGGCAGGTAGCCACCTCCCCGAACTTTGCAACTCCTAGAGCCTCTTTAAAAGTAAAATAAGTTTATGTCCACTATTAAAAAAAAATCAGGAGCGGACCTATAAAAATTTCTGCGGTGGTTTTAGCCGAAACTTAGTGTAAATGCGCGTTAGGGCCCCTTAGAAAGACCCCCACCGAAGGCACCCTACACATCGGCCTAGAGCCCACGTGTAGCTAATTGGCCGTAATCCCACAACAAAACACAGCCATCTTTGTCGAGAAATTGCCTAATCCTCCTGTTTATTTAACTGGAATATTGGGTCTGATTTCGTGTAAATAAAGGTTCTGGCGAAAATTTTAAAACAGTTTTCGCAGGCGATTTTAACATAGGTTTCAATTTTGAAGAAGTATTTTATGGAACAAGAACACAAATACGGCACACTAGCGGAATAAGGTGCACATTCTAAACAGTGTTTTAAAAAATCATGTATAAGTATAGTTAGAATATTTTGCAGTTTTTGTAGGTGATTAAATATATAACCATAAAATGTTTAATATTTATTTACTTATTTTGCATTTGTATTTGTTGGTTCAACAATATCCAATGTGTGCGAAAAACGGTTGCTTAAGATTGTTTATTTATATAATAATTTTTTTTTTTTTTTTTTTTTTTTTGCATTTTCCATTTTCTTCAAAGGATACTGAAACTGTCCCTTAAAATTTTGTGGGTGCTCTGATCCCTTATCACCCTAACATTAAATTTTATGGGCGCCTGAGCATCCACGTAGTTGACGCCCCTACTCATATACAAATATTTCTTGAATGTAGGAAAAAGCGCGTACTAGAATAAAACGTCAACAAAAGGGGGAGAAAAAGTATTCTCCTCCCCCCTCAGAAAGAACAATAGTTTTATTTAAATATTGAAAATAAACTTATTTTTTGTTAAAGTAAATATGAGAATGGAATCCAATCAAACGTTGACTTGCCCCAAAATCTTTATTTTTAAGTAAAAGAAGGAGCCAATTTTTATAGTTTTGAGAATCTACAATTTCGTTTGTGGGACTACCGCCGATTAGCTACGCGTGGGCTCTAGGCCGAAGGGTGGGGTGCCCTCCGTGGGGGTCTTTCTAAGTGGTCCTAACCCGTATTTACGCTAAGTTTCGGAGAAAACTGATCTGTTATCGCCTGTCAGGCAATTTTGATCTGTTATCATATTAATCACGAAAATTCACCGCGTTAAATAAGAAAGAATTCCTTTTATTTTTATTGGATAAGCCACATGTCAAGGTCATGCAGATCAATAAGTTCAGTGAATTAGAAGGAGAGGACCAAACACAAAGCACGGGAACTATAGAAGCCTCAGGCAAACTGAAAACAAGAGGTTTTTTTTTTATTGTTGAGATCGGCATTCCTGTTGCACGAACTCACAAAATACATGCACATATATTTTACATTTAGCAATATATTATAGCAAAAACACTTAAAAGTTATACAATAATAAATATGTTTTATCAGATTTTTTAAAAATTAATGTTTATATCGATTATTCTTTTGAGAAAAATACAATCTTTTATTGAGATTCTTTTTTTCTTTAAACAAAATATTCAAAAGGAAATTTTGAAGCGCTTAATAGAAATTTAATTGATTTCAAACGATTTATTTAAATTTTAATGAAATTGAAAATAGTTATCATTTGTTTTGTTTTTTCCGTTAAAAGGTTTAAATAATATATTACCTAGTTTTATGTGACATCTAAATAGTAATGAATCATACAAATGACATTGAAACTAGGGATATAACGGTTATTGATTTTGCCGGATATCGGATATCCGGCAGCTTCCTTGGTTGCCGGACACGAATATCCAGCACCAAACATGTATTTCGTTATTAAGTTTGTTTTTCCATTTTTTTTTTTTTTTTTTTTTATTATAATGACATCAGAACAACGAACTGCAAACATGTTTCACACATCATTTCTTTTTTTTAATAATTGACTTATTTTCAAAAACTAAATATCTTTACATGTATATATATATATATATATATATATATATACAAATAAAAAGTGTTACTTATATATAAACAGTTAAAATATTCTTTTTATGTGTACAGTGCTGGCAGAAGCAAACGAATTTTAACCATGACACATTTATTATTACACCTATAATTGTAGACTTCTCAAAGAAATGCATACTTTTTTACTTTCCGAACATGTACCATGTAAGGAAAGTATTGTAATCATGAAAAAATTCAATCTCTAGATTTTGGGGTCTTCTGAATTCATTTATGCTATTTTTACGAGATGTATGTGTGTATTTGAGTGAACACGATAGCTCCTAAACGGAGAATTCGACTGAGCTCAAATTGGGTATATATGTTATAAACCACCGTCGCAAGACCGGTATTGATTTTGGTGTGCTTAGGACTTATAGTTTTTCTACAGGGCTACGACAAAGATTTCTTTTACATTATGGCCTATGGAAGGAAATTCTTGAAAGTGAGCTAGCGTTTAAACGGTACACTCGATTGAGCTCAAATTGGGTAGATATGCTATAAACAACCATCGTAAGACCGGTATTGATTTTGATGTGTATAGGACTTATAGTGTTTCTATAGGGCTACGGCAAAGATTTCTTTTACATTATGGCCTTGGGGGGGGGGGGATTCTTGAAAGTGTGCTAGCGTTTAAACGGCGCATTCGATTGAGTTTCAATTTGGTATATTGTTTGAAGTATTCATCAATTCATCGATTAAAATTTATTTAAATGCTTGGTAATGATCTTAATCGTAAATGTTCGGAAAGTCGAGTGGAGTCACTCCAGATTTTTTTTTATTTATTTAAGAATAAGATGTATCTATTTTGATAAGATACCTATGATATATGACTTATTTTTTTTTCCAAACATACGTTTAATGCCTTTTTTTCTGTTAATCATTTACTATTAATTTACATTAAGTCACTTTTTGTTTTATTTTAAGTTAAATTAAATTACTTTTAGAGATTGGTAAATAAAAACTAAATCCCTTTTAATTATTTATAATGAAATTATAATGTTTTCTTTTGTGGTTTTATACAGGTATGAAACATAATTTTCAGGTTATACATTAAATTTCTTTAATAATAAATAATAATACACTAAAAGTTAAAAAACAAAAATAGATCTGTTTGATTGTTTAGCTTATAAAATACATTAGCAAGTTTAATTATTACTATCTTGCACATTACATTCTCTCATTTCATTTATTCTCTCCTTTTAAAGAAATTAATGGATTTAAAAAATTGTTTCCTTCTGAGAGTAAGTTGAATCACAACAATATTTTCCGAAGATACTTATATACTTTGATAAAGGGAATCTTTATTAAGTGCTTTTGAAATTATAGTTGTGATTTTGCTTTTCTAGAGGGAAAAATACTTTTTTATATATAATTTACTATTTACAATGCCCACTAATGTTTTACTAGTAAAAAGATTATTAATATTTCTTAAATAAATTACTTAATTTTAAGAACTTTATTAAGAAATACATTTCTAAATTTTTAGTATTTGAGTAAAGTATTTGATGTGATAGTATTTGAGTAAAGAATCTATAAAACTTAATTTTTGCATTGTGAAAAATACTGTTGATTTTCCTTTTCCTAATTTAATGAAAACTTGGAGTCTCAAATCAATTAGAATGTTCTTAATGCTGTACGGATTTTTAAAAATCTGACATAAAATTGTATGCTATTCAGAATTGTTAGTCATATATGATATTACAGAACCGTATTCACATGCATGACTACAAGGCATAACCCCCCCCCCCCTCCCTTTCACAATTCAGTATCCACCCTGCCTCTAATACATGCAGAAATGTTTTATTTGTTGAGCGAAACTGTCCCTTTTCTTAATAATACTCTCACAGTTTTACATTAAGTTATATTAATTGTAATAATAGATTTATTGCATCCTGTTTTTTTCTTGTTGTATTTTATTCATGTATGAAGTTCAATATTTGATAAGTTATCCTTCTAAATATTTATACTTCATCAGTCTTGCGTATTTCAGTAAGTTTTTTTTTTTTTCCAGTTTATCTTAAAAGTTTAATAAGCTATAAGTTTTATAAAGAAGAGAGTTTTATAAGATGTAAATGTATCTAATAAAAATTTTAAAAAATTAATCAAGTATCTTTTACAGTGTAGTATAAATAATTTTTACTAATTTCATGACAACTAGTAAACGTCTAAAATGTATAGGTCTAGGGTTCTGGCTTACCGCGCAGCCGTTTTCTCCAACTGTAATATGAATTCGGGTTAGGATCCCTAAAAAAGTCCTCCACCCAAGGCATGCCTAAATGAAGCAGTCAATCCTTGTGTAGATCTGCCTTCACCACAAAACATAAATAGCTTTCATGATAATTTACAGTGAAAGTAAAAAGTTTAATATTTTTAATCTTAAAAAAAATCATAATCACTTGCAAACACTATTATCGAGGATGTCCTAAAAACCCTGACTTAGAGTTTTCTTCTTTGAATATTGATCATAGACATATAGAATAAATTAGATAGTTATATGGCATCAAATAATGGCATCAAATAAAATGTTCTGGACATTAAATGTAAATAAATACAAGCTTATATTTCTTATACAGCCCTCTTACGAAATTTCCAATACCCCATACATTAATGAGGTGATGTAGAAAATTTCAGTTTTCTCATAAAAAGGCATGCAGATATATTTCATCAAAGTTGATGAGGGGGGAATAAGCTTTGCAATACTAATAATGGTAAAAATATAATTATTAAAACTAACCTAACAACAAACCTAATTAAAAATTAATTTTAATTACAGTTATATATAGCCGATATTTTACATTTTAAGAAATGAGTTTTAAATAATTTTTAGTCAGTTTCCTTTAAAAAGGTTTTTTTTAGCATTTAGAAATAAAAATTTGTTTTAAAACAGTACACTTATACCAACATTTGATTTAAAAAGCTTTTTTAAGGAAGTTTTTTTAAATTGACTTATTTAATTCTGAAAAAAAAAGCATGTCTAAAGCAAAAGTAATATTTAATTTAAATACTTTCAAAAATAAAAATATTTATATGTAAATGTATATACTTATAAATCATCCATTCTAAGAATTATCATTTAAAACCAAAGGGTTAACAAGATAAATTACCATGAATCAGAATAAACTCTTGCACTTATAAAGAAAACCAGTAATAATAAGCCATGGCTGATTACAAATAAGACTGAATGTGGTAACATAATACAGAGAACGTGCATGTTATATCTGTGAAGTCTTAGATTCTTTTTTTAGGCTTGCCTGTTAGGTGAGAGATGGTATTTAAAATTTTCGAAACTGCTATAATTTGATACTGAATGACTAATTCTGGACTTTGTCCTAAGAATACAAACAAATTGAACAATCAGTTGATTAAAAAAACGCTCTAGTTAGCATTATTGTTATTATTACTCCTTTGTTTATTTTCTATTCATTTTTAAATCTGGAACAAGGAATTTCTGTAGAGTCTGAATGGGAAAAAATCACACCGGCTTTTTTCCGGTGCGCTTTTTACCGGGTGTGCTTTTTTGCGCGATTCGTTTGTTATATGTATCAATGTACCAAGAATGTTTAAATATTATTTTCCATCATGTCCCATGCATATTATAGATAGAACTTTAGTAGTATATAGCCGGATATTCGGCAGAGAAGTTTGGATATCCGGTAGTTATGACTCAGATATCCGACAGTATTTCGTATATTAAAAAATCAGCCGGATATCGGATACTTGCCGGAAAATATTGGCTACATAAAAGTGTGCTTAAAATTAATAGTTAATTAGTTTTGTCAGAATAGTTTTCATAATTACATTTTTATTATTGTTGATACTGCAAAGCATATTGCCCCTGACCAATTTTGATTAAACATATCTGCTGCTCGTATTCACGTTACATCTGGAAAAAACAGCTACGCGGTAGGCCAGAACCCTTGACCTACAAACTTCAATCGTTCACCGAATTGTCATAGAATTAGTTAAAAGTATTTATACTATTACGTAAAAGATATAGAAAAATTTCAGTTTCATAAGATAAATTTATATCATATATAAAGCTTTCTCTTCTTTAAAAAACTTATAAAACTTTGAAAATAAACTTGAAAAAACTTGCTGAAATACCCAATAATGACGATTTATAAAAAATTAAAAGGATAAATTATCAAATATTGAGCTTCACACAGGAATAAAATACAGCAAGAAAAAAAAAACAATAAATCTATTATAACAATTAATATAAGTTGATAAAAAACTGCGAGCGAGTTACATAATTAGGAAAAGGGAAAGTGTTATTCGCTATTGTTCACCAAATAAAACTCTTTTGCATAAAATATTTTGTATTGCATTTAAAAAAAAATAAAGAAATGAATATTTTAAAGACACCCTATTTATGTACGACCCCACGGATTTAAAGCGCACGTTTGCCTTGTTACTAGATTGATCATCGGGTTTCGACGCTATTTTTATGAATTTGAATTTGTCTAGTTGAGTGTACGCCGGGAGAGGAATAAACATTAGAGAATTTATCGAAAAATATAGGTTTGGAGGCGCGAATGCCTCAAAACATTCTCAGTCACTTCCACAATTAGAAGATAATTTTTTTTTTTTCCCGTGCAGTCCATGTGCAATATTTGACCCACCCCCACCCCCCTCTATTCTATACCCACCCTGTGTTACATTTAAATAATTTTCATTCTATTCGCATAGAACAAATGTTAAAGTGCATATGTAGTTGATTTCGCCCCCCCCCCCCCCAATCCATTCTCAACTTGACATGTTAAACGATTTAGCAATATATGCTTTAACGTGCACGTGTTTAAGCAAATTCAACATTCGTATATAAACCCACATTTAATACATAAATGTTAGTACTAAAGTCTAAATTAACCCCCCCCCCACACACACACACACAAAAAAAAAAAAACTTTTGAAAGTGATATTTTTACCTCAATATACATCTATAATACTATTCATCTGTTCAATATTATGTACTTTGACATTTGCATTTCATTTCAGTGATCATTCATCATCAGAATTAAGAATTACTGCAAAATTAATTGAAAAATTACTGCACAACTGTTGGGTTGATAGGAAAGTAATGTCGTTTTCTTACGTAGAACTAAAACCAGGGGCGTAGCCAGAAATTTTTCATGGGGGGGGGGGGGTTACGACTACTGCAACTCACATATATGCATACATGTGTGTGATAAGAGAGTGAAGAATATACATTTTGTATGGCAAAAATTTCCTCATGGGGGGGGGTTATGACCCCCTAACCCCCCCTGACTAAAACAAATACATTTTCAACAAGTATTGACATACAAACAAGCTGTGCCTAGGCATAGGACCCCTATTTGTTAAATTTTAAAGGGATAATTTTATAAATAATATTTTTTTCTTTAAAAAGCACCCATCACTTTTTCTCGTGTCTACCCTCCTTGAAGAGTATTCGAAATGTTCTGAAATGGATTTTTAGCCTTTGGTGAAGGCTGCATTTTACAGCAAGAATGTTTTGGATTTCTCTTTTCTTTTTTGAGATCTTGTGTGCACCATCTGTACAATAATAGTGCAACAAATCTATGGAACAATTTTATTTTTATAAAAACTTTGTGACTTCAAATTTGACCTGCACGGGCCTGAAAATTGAGGCCCGGCCCGGCCCGGGACCGTAACATATTTGAAACAAACATCACGGCCGGCCCGGCCCGTACGGGCCCACAGTTGAGGAGTAAAATTTCGAAAATTCCAGGAATTAAAAAAATATGTAAAGACTACCAAATAGATCGACAACTAAATATTTATCAGGTATTTTATATTAAGCAAGTTATTAATATTAACTTTTTTTGCGGGTTGCAGGAAGGTGAAAAAAAATTAACCATGAGTCCGGGCCTGCCCGTTAACAACATATTTATAAATCCCGTACCCGTGGGCTTTCACAAACCGGACCTGCCCTGCCCGTGCAGGTCTCTATTTCAAATAAAGGCCACCCAGTAAGTTGCACTTACAATGAGTCCCAAGGGAACTCGGAACCCCGAGCTTCATGCTCGGAACTGTCGAAACACCTTTTTGATTTCCCCGCTCATTTCACTTGGCCGTCTTTCGAAGAACTTTCCCAGACTTTCGGACAATGATTTAAAGATAAGGAAAATGTAACAAAAGAGAGGAGAATATCTTGAAAGAGGGAGATTACAAACTGTGGCAATTCGACAGTAGGTTTCGAAGGATGCGATGAAAAGAGGCGTTTTCTGTAAATTTGCAGTGTTTTATAAAACGTGTCTGTAAGCTATTTGGTATAGAAAAAACATGCGATATAGAAAAAAATATACTAATAATACTATTGAGATATCGAATAATAAATAATTCGATTTATAAAAAAATAAAAATTTTAATTTTGTAGGACATTTTATCAGCTTTCATTTTTTAATTGGCGCATACTCTCAAAATTGGTGCTCAAAAGTGAAAATCTAGAAAAGGGAACTTCGAGAGGGGAGGGGGCTAAGAGGGGGGACGCGCCACCCCTAGAGGCGGAAATTTTCTGTTTCATACAACTACATACCCAATCAGTGTTTTCCCCAATTTTCAAACCTTTATGAGTTTTTTTCCTAGATTTTTTCTTGCACTCTGACACACAATGCACTTTTCATTCGAATTCCCTAAAATTTATTGAAATTTTCAAATTGCTACAACTTTTGATCATTTAAAAATACAATTACACACAAAAAAAAAAGCAATTTAAAGGTAATTGAATATTTTACAATTTTGCTTTAAATCTATTCCTGTAAAACTGATGGTAGAAGAGCTTTAAGGCAAAGCTAGTGAAAAATAGTGATGAAAAGAAGCGTTTCCAAAAATTAGCGATCTTTTCTAAAACGTATATCTTGAAAGCTTTTGCATGCAAAAAAAAAAAAAAAAAAAAAAAAAAAAACTAATAATCGTGTGGGAAATTTCATCAGTTTTCATTTTGTAATTGCATTTTTTTTGCGAAGACGCACGGTTTTTGAGATAAAAGTGAAAATCCAAAACAGGGACCTTTTTTTTTGGGGGGGGGGCGGGAATCGGCACCCCAAGAGGGGAAGACTTTTCTGTTTCATACAAGTACATCTCAAATTAATGTTTTCCCCAAGTTTCAAAACTTTATAATTTTTTTTCCTAGATTTTGTCGTTCTTTGGTGCGCAATGTAGTTTTCATTCGAATTTACTAAATGAATTGAAAATTTTAAGTTGCAATAACTTTTGATCGTTTAAAGATGAAGTTAACCCATTTATGCCTAGTGTCCCTTTTTTGGGACGGCATTTTCGCTATTAGTCGAAAACATTATTTATTTTTCCTAGCCTTTGTTCAAAGTATTTAGCCTCAACTCTACAAAATATTTTAACATGACCAAGTAGGATGTTGATATTTCGATTTTTATGCATAATGATTTTAAAAGAAATCATCCCTTGTTCAAGAAGTTGACATCAGAAATTTATCTATTATTTCTGCTATCAGTAAAAATCGAAGAAAGTCGCAAAAATATCCAGGCACAAATGGGTTAAAAATGATAATTTCTTTTAAAGGTAATTGAATACTCTAGCTTTCATTTTGTAATGACCTTATTTTTTTTTTTTTTTTTTTTTTTTTTTGCTAAGATGCATAGTTATTGAGAAAAAACAAAAATCCAAAAACGGGGGTCTTTTGAGGGGGCAAAAGGTAGGACGGGGCACCTCAAGAAGGGGGAACTTTCCTATTTCATATAACTACATACCCTATTAGTGTTTTCCCCAAGTTTCAGCGACATTTCGAAAATTAAAGGGTACGGAAATGTTGGAAATTTTTCGCCGTACCTAGTAGTACCCATCGCGGCATGATTTTGGAACTACAACTACACATACAATATGCGAAAAGATTTTGAAGAATACACAACACTTCGAAAAATTCAGATTTAATACAGTTAAGCAAACTGCTTTTTAAGTGTTTTATTTAAAAAGAATATAACAAGCCCCCCCCCCCCCCCCGCCCCTTGTGCTTTATGCAGTACAACAACTTGTTATTGCATAAACACATACTCAAGAAAATAATACAGAAATAATGCAACTAGTTACACTACTATGCAATTTATCTTATTATGCGATTAGCTTCATTAGTATGTTTCATAGAACGAACTCCACTTGTTTTTGTTGGGGAAGGGAGGGAAAAGAACGAATTGCTTTAAATGACAATAATGAATGAATTCAGAGTATCATTTCTCACTTTACTAGATAACACTGTATGAAAGATATACCCCCCATACAATTTGCAAAATATGGCGTTATAAAGAATTTCTTGTAACTGACACATGTGTACTTCATGCCTAGTAAGAACTGGAATGACGATCAGGATTTCCACAACTCCTAGTATAGCATATATAAAAGGCGCACAAGAAATCAGGTTCTGCGTGTGTAAATAAAAATCTAATAAATAGGGAAGCTTAAATTCCAGTGTAGGGAGAAAAAATAAAAATACAAAAAGAACGCAGGGAACTGCGTGAAAACAAAAAAAAAATAATCAATCAAAAAGTGTAATGATTTGTAAGTATACAGTTCCAGATTAAAAAATAAATAGAAAATAAACAAAGGAGTAATAATAACAATAATGTTAATTTCAGCGCTTTTTTAATAAACTGATTGTTCATTTTTTTTCTTTTTTTTTGTATTCTTCCAAAGTCCAGAACTAGTCATTCAGTAACAAATTATAGCAGTTTCGAATATTTTAAATACCATCTCTCACCTAACAGGCAAATAAAGAGTCTAAGACTAGACAGATTTAACATGCACATTCTCTGTAATATGTAATCACATTCAGTCTGATTTGTAATCAGCTATGGCTGATTATTACTGGTTTTCTTTTTAAGTGCAAGAGTTTATTCTGATTCATGGTAATTTATCTTCTTAACTCTTTGGTTTTAAATAGTAATTCTTAGAATGAATAGCTTGCTGAAGTAATGATTTTTTTTTCGTTATTTTAATGATGTAATTAACCTTATGAAAAAAATTAATAATCTTCGTAATGCAATTAAGAAGATGCTTATTCAACTGGTTTACTTCAATACATTTCTTTTTAAAATAATTAAAATGTCGATTAGTCTAGCCGAATTTTAAAATTTCACGTTGCTCATTTTCAATAGCTACAGAGAAATACTATACAAGTTTTTAAAAATAGGTTTTCATAACGTAAACATTCACGCTAAAGAAATATTTATTAAAAATAATTCGTGCCACCTAAACTTTTCAAACATAGTACATTTCTACAGGGTGTCCCGAAAAGGTGGTAATGGGCTTTAATTCTTTATCTATGAGAGATACGTGGGCAACGAGAGGATGTTTTTCTTAACAGAGTATTATTTCCGACCTTATTTTGAACATTTTTCCAATTTACACCAGTGGCGCACACAAGGGGGGGGGGTCTAGGGGGTCTGGAACCCCCCCCCCCCCATCCGCTTTGATTTTTTTCTTTTTCGATTGATTATTAACCTATATCTATAGTAAATAAAATGATTCCAAAAAAAGGTAGCAATAGTTTCAGTTCTAATAAATAAAAAAAGAATTTTTTTTCTCGTTTTCTTCAACTTTTCAAAAACGAACTGAAAGCGAACATAAAACACCATCTTGTTCTCAAAACTGTACAACTATTATTTTACTTCCTATTGTATTGTGTAGTGTATTCTTAGGGAACTGGATGGGACAAGTTTTGATGAATTCCATCTAATGAAAACGAGTTCTTTCATCACTGATTTTTGTCAATCTGGAACATCCCTAAAAGTTGGACCCCCCCCCCCCAGCCAAAAATCCTGTGTGCGCGCCTGATTTACACTACTTAGTTATCTCTAATAAGTAAGGAATTAAATCCCATTACCAACTTTTTGGGACACCCTGTATACAGACACTGTCGAGGCGCGTCCTGTAAAAAGTAATTTACTTAGAGCGTTAAAGACTGTTCGATTTAAGCAAAAAAATTAAACAGTAACGGTTCGTTTTTTAACCATGGGCATCAGCAGCATAGAGCGTGGAGGCACTTGCTCCTCCCTGAATTTTTATATAGTAATTTTTATTTTTATATTTGTATTATGCTGGATTTTTATTCTTAATTTAATTATTTCCCTGCTTTTCTCTTCTTTCCAATATGGCAAACATAACCTATATTGCACTGAATCTGTAAGCCTTTCTATGAGAAAAACTGAAACTCCTACATCACTTCATTAATGTATAGAGATCTTTTGTATATTTATTTAGATTTAATCTCCTGACGTTTTTATTCGGCACCATAAAGTAACTTTATAATTAATTCCATATGCCTAAGGTCGATATATAATTAAGAAAACACTAGGTTAGTGTTTTTTAGGCACCCTCTATATTATGGATTGGAAGTGATTTATGATTTTTATTTAATATAAAAAAATACTAAACTTCTTACTTTCAGTGTAAATTATCATGAAAATTATGTTTGTTTTGTGGTTAACCCTTTGAGGCGCAACCCTTTCCCAATGCTGAAAAAAGGGCAGCCGTTGCCATCGCTCGACTTAACCACCAGCAAGATGGTGGACGGTCGAAACGTTCATCGCGTGCCACAGATCTAGAGACCCCTTTTTTGGCGCAGCTGGCTGTGCGGCACAGCCAGCTGCGTCAAAAAGGGTTCTCTAGATCTGTGGCACGCGATGAACGTTTCGACCGTCCGCCATCTTGCTGGTAGTTAAGTCGAGCGATGGCAACGGCTGCCCTTTTTTCAGCACTAGGCAATCTATCCAGCTGTTCTCGCATCCTTCCATTTTTCAGCAGATGTCAGTGCTGTTAAAAATAATCGTGATACCTTTTTTGCGGGAAATGTCGTGCTAAAAAGTAAAGGATTCTCTTGGAGCTATGTCACCCGCAACTATTTTTATAGAAATCATAAATCTATTCTTCGTGACTGGCAACAGTCAAAACGTCAGAGTTTGGTGTTTCCAAAGCGGGAACACTGCGCGTTAAAGGGTTAAGACAGATCTACACGGAGGCTGTCTGCTTAAATAAGGTATGCCTTGGACAGAGGACTTTTTGAGGGGTTCTGAAGCTTCTGGTGAAAACATATGCGCGGTAGGTCAGAAATCTAGAGCTAGACACTTCAGCCGTTTACCAAATTGTCATGAAATTCGTAAAGAGTATTTATACCATAATGTAAAATGTCAAAAAACATTTTTTAAAGCTTTATAAGAAAAATTTATATCCTCTAAACTGTTACTCTTCACAAAACTTATTAAACTTTAAAATTAAAACCTTTCTGAAATACGAAAGAATGACGATATCTAACAAAATTAGATGGATAGATTATCGAATATTGCGCGACTTTTACACGAGTATGAAGAAAATAGAGCAAGAAAAAAAAAAAAAAAAAAAAAAAAAAAGATGCAGCAAATGTTTCATAACGATTTTTATAACTTGATGTAACTGTGAGAATTACTCAATTAAGAAAAGGGAAAATGTTAATCACTTTTGTTCACCAAATAAAACTTTTTGCATAAAATAGTTTGTATTTCATTAAAAAAATATTTTAAGGAAACCCTAATATTTAGAAAGAATTTAAAATCAGTACAACAGATTGGGAATGCGGAGAATTGTTTAAATCAAGCGGTTAAAAAATAACCTTGTATACATTAAGCAACCCTGACAGTGAACTTTAAAAAAATATTTTGTCAAGACACAGACTGGAGTTCCTTTTCGTTTTTTAAATGGAACGGTTAAAATGACCTGCCAAACAAATGTTAAAAATAAAATTTTGGTAGAAAAACAATAGATTTCTGAAGAAGGTTATCTCCTCTCCTAGACCTACTGAACTGCATTAAAATGTACTCCTTTACTCCAAAACCAAAGAAATTTAGGCATAAGATCCAATTAAATACCTTCCTCATGTGTATTAGAAAACAAAGAATGCTTAAGTCCCTCTAACCCCCCCCCCCCCCCAAAAAAAAAGTCCATTCAATACTATGCGTTTTTTCCGGGTGCGCTGTTTTCCGTGATTCGTTGTATGTTACACAAGTAAACACGGTAATACCAGTAATTTTCCAGCATTAGAGAGTGCAATATTATATAGTAAACTTCCTCACATAATAGTAGTACCTACACTTTCACTATGAAAAAATTGGCAAAAAAAGAAGCGCGACTTTTACACGAGTAGAAACGGTGCATAATTCATTTATTCAGATGTTAAATGGAAAACCTACTTGAATCAATTTCCTATGGACTGAATTTGTACACAGGTTACGCCTCTTAAAATAATACGTTAAATAATAATTCATATTTACATCTACTCATCTTTAATATCTGTATTCGTACAAAGGTCACGCCTCTTAAAATAATACGTTAAATAATAATTCATATTTACATCTTCTCATCTTTAATATTATATTTAAATTCCTATTTCAAATATTTAAAAAAAAAATCCTCTTTAAACTTCGAATTCGTAAAAGGTACATGCGCCTTAAATGATCTGTTCTTAAACGAAAACCTCGAAATCATTTCTTTACACAAAGAACAGCCCAGAAGAATCATCATCCCCTGTCTTCACTCCATCCGCACGGGGCCTTCGCAATTAGTAACTGAAGGGTAACAAGTTGGTTAGCGATGGCCCCGATCCGCACAAACGAAAACCAAAACCTCGGCCTCGAACAAATTTCACCTTGAAGAATAATCCCCAGTCTTTACTCCATTCACGCACATCGGGAAAATCATCTTTTCTTTCTCCCTTTCTGAGTACAGTAAACCTTAATCCAATCGAGATAGCGCCACAAACATTGCCAAGCAGCAGGTGCTTACGCGCATCCTCATGCGCATAGCATTGGCAGTGCTTGGCATGCTTGTTTCGCGCCGCAGGGCGGCTGCCGTACCTGAGCCAAAAATATAATTAATTTGAATATTTTTGCAAGGATCATGTTCATAAATTATACTGTAAATATTTCATCCATTCTTTAAAAAAATTGTCCTTTAAAGAAATCTGTGTACTTAAGATCTACTTTTTAAATACCATATGCATACTTTTCATTCCTGTATTTTCATTGATTTGGAACTTTATTGAAAAAGGATCTAAAAAATTCAGCCACAGGTGCTCCCTGAATTAGATATCATGCCCTGGGATTTTAGATTTGAAATTCACCCTTCAGCAGATACCCCTTAGCCTTAACACAATTGTACAACTCAGATTTGCGATAGTACAAGTTTGAATATCCATTGTGGTACTTTTTTATTATAGGCCTGCCAGTTAGCATTTTTTCCTTATTGTGTATTTTCCTATCAGGAGATGCCATCGTTTTTGTTTATTTTCTATATGTAATAAAAATTACTAATTTTTTGTGTATTAGGGAAATGGTTAAAATGAACAGTCAAGGGCTGATGTTTTTTTTTTTCTTCTTCTTCTTTAACTATACCATACTTTTAGTGTAAAAATAAGGTGTAGTACCTCTGAATATTTCAACACATATAAAAATTTATGTCCTGTGTTGTTTTACTTATGAAAAGAACTGAAATAAAACAGATGAAATCCATACTCAAAACGTTAATGAGTATGCGTGCAGAGTCTAAACTGTGCCGTGGTGTGCCAGAGTCTAAAAGGTGCCTAAGTATTCAAAATAATTGTCTTCTCTCTCTCTCTTTAAAAAAAAACTTTGTTTTCATATGAGGATTTTAATGATTTTGTTAAAGCAATCTCATGTGTTTAAAAAATACATTAAAAGAAGGACCAACCATTGCTGAGTACATAATACACTGAACATGGTAGACGGCTGAAGTGTGAAGGTCCAGGGTTTAGTCTTATTGCACGGCTGTCAATCTAAGAGTCTGTAGTTTTGGTCAGTTTTCTCTAGATGTTAGAACCCCTTAGAAAGTCTTCTGACAAGGCACTGCCCATACTAGGCAGGTAGCCTATGTGTAGCTTTGTCACAACAACACAAACAAAGCAAAAAAATCTCTGAGGTATCAAATTGACAGGAATTTTAGTAAAAGCTTTTGATTCAGACATAGATAAAAAATCAAACATTGTTCATAAAGTTTCTACATTATTTTTATCCATGTCTAATAGTTTACTCATTAACAATAAAAAAATATAACCAGTTGTGCAGCACTGTTAAAAGCTTTAATTTTTAGACTTTCAGGAATCGTTTTCGAATGCTGATGGATCATTCTCAGAATGCCATCGAAGAAGATGCTAAATTGACTGCAACTCTTGACAGAACAGAACTTGCACTTTTTAATATGGGTCACAAGAGTCTCGTGGATTTGCAAGATTGGCTGCATGGAAAGAATCAAAAGATATCAACTGCTCATCTTGTTTCAGTTCACAAAAAACGGAAGCGAGCTATAATGGAAGAAAACACATAATCCTTTGTATTTACAAGTCTAGTTACTTCTTGTTATATAATCTTTTTACTTTTTAATATCAGTGTTAAAATAATTTAATACTTTTTTATAAAGGTAACTATTTTTCAATAAAAGTTATTTATTTGCAATACATTCTCACTTTATGTTGTATATACAGTACATTCTCTGTAATCCATGCAGGGTTAAATTATGTGTAATTTCTTTTCTTATCATGAAATATTTTTTATTTGTGCCAACTTAATCAAAGTAAACTGTGTAAAACCTACAGCACATATTGATAATGCAAAATATTGGATTGTTCAGAAAGTAATTTTGTTTTTCCCAGAAGAGGACTTAATTGTGTTTTTCCACAGCAGCCATGACAATCCTAAAGCTGTGACAATCATTATATATTTTGGGAGCTTAATAACAAGCTTGCTTGCAAAAAAAAGTTTTATTGATTCTACACAGTAGTTTTTGGTTGGTACACTTTCAAATACGGAAACTGAACTCATTTATTTACTTTAACAATAAGTAAACAAATAAGTGATTTTAACTTTTTCACTTCCTTCAAGCCTCATTTCAAACATACCACAGGCACATTAAAACTAATTCATATATTAACTATCCAAGATTACAGTAATAACAATAGCTATAATACTTTAAACAAATAACCTGAAAGAATGGTATCAGTCCATTTGTTTCTCTATGTAGATAATTCTACAATAACAGGCAAAGTTTTGTTTCATGACTAATTCTATGCGTGTTTAAAAGAGCATTTATCTAGATGTTTTTACACTTCTTCAGCACTACAATTCTAGTTCTCAACTGTACCAAATACTCATTCCCATAAAAAATTAATTGCAATGAAATAACACATGTCTTGTCCGATAGTTATAATTGCACATTCTACTTCCCCTCCTCATACTATTGACAGTGTGCAGTAGAGCCTTGATTAACCAAGCTGATAATAAAGTCATTTTTTAGACTGATCCCTAAAAACACAATTTTAAATGAAGCTGGCGAATAGATTAATATGCCAGACTGGTGTTCAATTACTAATAACTGCCTTAAAATATTTAAAGCAAAAAAGTGATGTTGTGGTGATAGATCTTCTATTGCTCAAAAGTTGTCATGATCAAATAGTCCTTCACTAAAATTCTGGATTTTAGCAATGAAAAGCAACAGCTTAAAAAAAAAAAATGTAAATTTAACAAATTAATGTATGTTAAATTTAAAAAATACAAAATTTTCTATAGAGATTTGTGTGTTCTTTTTAAAAATGCATCTTTTAATATTTTAGTACAGTTTTAAAAAATTCAATTTATTTTTTAAAACTTACTACTAAATAGCTGATTTCCTTTTTAAATTTGTTGAACTGCAAAACATTGTATATATATTTTTATCTTTTAAAAAACATTCTATTGTTTTTATTTTTATTTTGAAAGATGAAATCAGGAGCATGGCGTGATTTTATACATTGTTTCTGTTAACTGAGATTTCCGATGTACTAGCAGTCCCAATTAGCTTGAGTAATCAAAGTTTTATCGTATATGTAAAGAGTATTAATCTAAAATGATATACATGAGGAAAAAAACCTCAATAATCTTAAATGTTGTCCCAAGGATTATCAGTCATCACGTGGCTAAAAGGATACAAGTTTTCTGATTTGAAGAAGGGGCTTGCTTTTTGAAGAAGCCTTTGTTCTTTATGACAGAAGCTGTTTAAATATTTTGTGATTTGGAACAAGTTGAACTTTAGTTTCAAGGTATGCATTTTTAATACTTATTATTTCCATAACTTAGAAAGGTAAAATACAAACAAAATATTTGTTCATTAGTATCATTAAAATGTGCATTGTGTCACTAACGTGTGCATTTAAACACATTGGTCCAGATATTCAGCACTGTATTTGTAACTTGTAGGAGGTATGTGAATAAAAAACTATAATTGGACAATTATAATTGCAACTTTGCCAAAGCTTTTTGGGTAACCTCCCTTCGCCCTTTTTCCAGGCTTTACCCTACAGTGCATACTGTAGCTAGGTGACTACACAAAGAGGACTGTGTGTCGTAGGTTGCACTTGCACAAGCCAGTCGTGCAGCTGCCCATGTGCCGTAAGTGGACCAGCTGGTTGTCGGAGGTGACTAGTTAGGACTAAATAAAATTAAGCTATATTACTTCATTTTGTTTTATGAGAGTTATTGGGCGGACATTCTAATTTTTTTAATTTGAACATTTTTTCTGGGAAACTGCATGCTTAAAAGTTAAATATTTTTCCTAGCATAAGTAAACCTAAAGAAATTTGTAATATTATTTTCAGCTCATTTTAAAAAATCATGCATTTTAGGGTTAAGATAGAAAAATGTAGTAAAGCATATTAAACAAATGGCTTAAAAAAATACTTTCTAACAGGTCCCTTCTAAAGATACCAAGGGGGGGGGGATAATTATTCAACTCCTTTCAGAGAACCTTAAGACAGACTTTCACACAGAAAATGTTTTTGGAGGAGTGTGAAAAAAAAAAAAAGATGCTCCTTGATATATTTGGTTAACTCGATAATCCGATTAATCAGTTATGCTTAACTGGCACTCTACTGTACAAAAATACAATAAGATCTAAACAGTTAATAACTATTGGTATTTTATTTCAGTTATGCAACCTATGAACAATATTAATTTACGTAATCCCCATATTTGTATATTTGAAGAGCCATGCATATCATGATTGTTTTCAATTTAGAAACATTTTCAAGATTGCTGTAATATGAAATGATATTTTAAAATCTAAAATATTAATGTTATAAGATTCTACACATTAAGATTTTTAACATGTATAAAAATTAAATAAGGACAAAGACACTTGAATGTGCATGATTTATTTACACAAAACAACAATATTTACAATTGAATGAAAAAAAATTTACATAAATTTTGAGAGAGACCTTCAAAGTATCAGTCTTCCAAGTTAACCTTTCTTTTGATGTAATTAATATATGTATCTGGAACATTGTATTTCCTGTAAAAAATTGAAAGTAAACTTAGAAAACTATAGAACAACAAAAAATGTAAGCGTATAAATACAAATTAAATTATAAAATATTATTACATGTATGAATTCATTTAGAAAATTATTTCTAATTAAAATTAAACAATATTTGTTATTATTTCCCCTAAAATATAGACTTCAGATGCCAAATCAAGATGTATTTTATTGTCTGTGTATACACACACACACACACACACACACACACACACATATATATATATATATATATATATATATATATATATATATATATATATAGGGTGTCTCAAAAAGGTGGTAACACACTTTAATTCTTAATCCATTAGAGATAATGTTAGTTGAAAATATGTTCATAATAAGGTAGGAAAAAAAGACTATGTTAAGAAAAAATCCCTCTTGTCAATTTTCAAAAAGTTTAAATTTGTATTTGATCCCTGTACATAAAAAAAAAAAAACACCATAGTAAAATGTTCCCCATACACTAATGAGGTGATGTACTCAATTTGAGCATTAAAAACATTCTAGCAATAAAGATGGACATTTAAGTCATGTACACAGTCCTGACCTCATGAAAAATGAAATTCTTAGTTTTTTAAGTGCTGTGGCAACACTGTCTAATAATGGTTTTTTTTTTTTTTTTTAAGGTGGATCCTAAAACAAACAAACAAAAGAAAAATCATAACCCTTAACTTGTTGTTTCACAAATATTTAAATAAAACTTACTTAAGCTCATGTAGTTTTTCTTTCTTCAGGGTTTCCAACATTTCAGCCTGTCGTTTCCTCTCTTGATGTAAATGTATTCCTTCCTTAAAAAATTCTTTCCTTTCATTTATCTTTTCCATTTCTTTTTTCCTAATCTGGCTTTTTAATTCCTCTAAATGCTTTAAGTTTGAAAGTTTTTTCATTAGTTCTTTCCGTTTTTCTGCTTTGGTCTCCTGATCAATTTTTCTAGAGACAAAAAAATAAAATTGGACATTGTGTGAGATAATTTATTGCAAAACAGGGATCAATGCAGACAAAATTCGGGTCCATTTTATGGCCCCTTCACAAAAATAGAATTGATTATTTTAAGAAAAAAAGTGACTTTCACAAAACTGTTATGAAAAATCACAAAAACAGATATTAAATATCCCCAAAATAAAGTTTTCACAAAAATGGGACCCTAGAAGAAATTTCTGGATCGACTATTGCAATCACTATCACAGTTCTAAATTACTTAAAATCGTGTTACTTCATCACTTAACAAGTTATTAGATTGGATTAATTTACATAATTGCTGAAGCATGCATAATAACCAGATGGAGTTCCAAAAATAATTAAAGTTCTGGAATATTTCTTTAAATATATCTAGTTTCAACTTAGATGTCAAATTCAGTTTTAACTAATATTTGATCTTTTCTTTCTAGAATCCTACTAATAGTATTTAATTTTTAATGAGAAATAGAATTTGCATAATTCAATTTGTAAGATCAAAACTACAGAGGGATATCCATAGATGTGTTATTATAAAGAGTTGTGTAAATTCAAAATTTGCCATTAACCCTTTCCGGACGAGCGCCACGTACGCGTGTTCAGCTGAAATTTACCGCAAAGGACGGCGAACGCGTGTACGTGGCGATAGTCAATTTTCTGCAGAAGACGGCTGCCACGTATCCGTGTTTTTAAATGGAACGTTTTGTATTTTGAATAAAAGATGGCGCTACTTTCCAATAACGGTCTTTAACGGTTTTTCCAAGCACTGACCTTCAGAAATACTTCTTTTTTTTTTTGTTTTGGTTTGGGGAGAAGGGTGAACAAGTGTTTTTCGGTAATGTAAACAAATGCACGTGCAGTGGATTGCTGTCGCGTTAGACTCCCACTCTCTTTTGTAATCGGGGGCTTGTGTTTTTACTTTTTATTTATTTTTCAGAGGGATGGGGGAATATTTGTTCTATAATAGTATTTTCATGGGTTTGGTGTTAAAAAGTTAGAGTTAAGCGAGGTGAAAGGATGGCGAAAAGAAAAAGAGCTTTAACACAGGAGGAAATTTTGGCTCTATTGGAGCAATCAGATAGTGATGAAAGTGCAGTAGATAGTTTAGATTCTTGGACTTTATGTGTATCTCATTCATCTGGAGATGAATCGAATGAGGATGATGATAATGGTACGGTTAACCAAAGTGCATCCGTACTTCAATCACCAGTTTCGAAGGAGTGGTCGTATAATGTGAAGGATATTTCTCCGCATCCTTTCGTTGGCACTCCGGGGCTAAATGTGACATCGCTTCATTGTAATGAGATGGATTTTTTTAATATATTTTTCAGTGATGATTTAATTGAGCTTATTGTAAAAGCTACAAACAGCTTCGCAGAGAAAGAGGAAGAAAGGAAGTTTCAAGGTAAGTGCTAATTTTTATTCATTATCTTTCAATTCTAATGTTAAAATTACCTATAGTTATCAGCAAAATATATATGCAATGCTTTTGAAAGTTCCTGATCATGCAGAAGTAAAATTAGTGTGGAGCGCAATGCGATTCTAAGTCTTTCATGTAGATTAGGCTTAGCGTCAAAAATCTCCCGTCCTCCAGGGTCATTCGCGCAGCGGTGCTTTTCGTCCCCAGTGTAACTTCCGCGAAACTCGGCGGTCGTCCGCAAAGGGTTAAAAACTAAATTCCATTCTATTAGCTGGAATCCAAATGAAACCGCTGAAATTTTTATGAAAACTTATTTGAACAGTCCTAAAAGCATTCTCTTAACCATGTTTAAGATAGTCTTCTGAAAATATAGTTTATTTAGCTTCTATAATGAATAGCATCAATATTTCAGATTGGAGTGAATTATTTTGTTACACACATACTTATAGATCAAAATCTTCATTATTATTTAAAATATAATTGCAATTTGAACTTAAACTTTAAAAAAAAACAAGCTAATAGTCACATACTAGAAACTGAATTGAAAAATTTACTATACAGGGAATATAGTTATCTTGAATGTTAAAAAAGAAAAAAAATCTAAATGTTGTCAGAGAAATTTATTGAAATTTAGGAGATTTCTGTCTTAGGTTCGGTTAGTGTGATGATTCTCAGGCTGGACGTAATGTAAAGTACAACGCAGCAAATGACTATAAACCATATTTTTTTGTGTGTGTTTCTCCAAGGTAAATCTGCAATCTATATCTAGCTATGCAGAAAGCCACAATATTTGAGAATGAACTCATTGTATGTAAATACAAATTGATCAGTACTTTCTGTTTATCCACTTTTTCTTTAAACTGATTATTTTTTAAACTTTGAAATAAAACTTGTAAATGCATTGAAGAGTTTTTATAGAGAAATGTTTGAAATCATCCTGAATACAACACACAAAACTTTTTCTTGTCAAGAAAATAAGAGAACAATGCAATGCAGCTTTATATTTATAGTTTTATACAGTGTAGCAATCTTCCAAAAGCCTAGCCAAAATAAGTTACAAAGTCCCAGATTCAGAATAAAGTATAGTGATTATATATTTCATTACTGCTGTGTGGGAAAAAGAAATAGGCTGCAATCCACAGACCACTAATATTTTAAAGATGACTTCACACAAACAGAAAAGCATCAACTCCACGAATGACAACTTTTTTTAAAGTTGGTAAAAAATGTTAGCCTATATATACAAAGTGTCCCAAAAACACTGACCTAGACTTTTATTCCTTAAATATTGAAGAGATATATAATAAATTGGAAAGTTAGGTTTAAAAAAAAAAGAAAAAAAAAAAAAAAAAAAAAGATACAGAATTTTATGGTATTGATTAAAATTTCAGGAGTCCGGAAAAATACCAAATCTAATTTTGTACACAGTTTCCATAAGAAAATTTCCCAATAAGTAAAATATGCCCCCACACATTAATGAGGGGATGTACAAAACTTCAGCCTTTTAGCATGAAAAGGCTCAGGGACATATTTAGACAAAGTTGGTGAGGGATTGTACAATATCAATAATAGAAAAAGTACTATGTATTTATGCAATCATAGCTTTTTTCGGAATCTGCGTATAGCCCTTAAAATGCGATCTTCTGATGTGATTTTCCTCCCTTCAAGAGCCATTAATGGGGTGTAATTCAGCATAAATATTTCATACCTTGAGTCTTTTTATGATGAAAGGTTGAAATTTTGTACATCACCTAATTAATGTATGGGACACCTTACACTGAGATTTATTTTATTTTTTTCTCGTGGACCAAATAAAAATTTAAATTTTGTATTTATTTATACTTAAATCTAGAGAAAATTTAGTCAATATCATAAAATTCTCTACCTTTTCCTCCCAAACTTTGTAATTTGTTGTATATGCCTATCATCAGTATTTAAGAAATTAAAGACTAGGTCAGAGTTTTTGAAACACCTCTATATACATTAAATTAAACATGAAAATAGTATATTACACATGTGATTCAGTAAAAAATAAATAAATAAAACTAACTTTTGAAGAACATCTAGCTCCTCAAATTCTTCTTTTGCTTTCATTTGTTTCAGACGCTGTTGATATTCTAATTGTTCAGCACGTGCTTTCTTCAAATTTTCTAACCTTTCTTTCTTCTTCAGAGCATCATTCTTTTCTTTTAATCGATACTGCCTTTCCTTTTCTTCTTGAGCTCTCCTAGCTCGAAGAGCATCCTTACAGAAACAATGACAAAATATTGTAATTTAAAATGAACAGTCACTAATTTAAATAAAAATATTTTTCACATTGTCTACTTATTTTTGGATTAATAAATCAAAATTGTGTAACCAGAAAATTTTAAAACATTTCAACAAGCATGGTACAGTACCGAATCGCACAGATGATCGCAAAACAGTCACTGCAATGCCACAAAGGGTCACTGTAATCACCAAGTATCACTAACTAATCACACCATGACTGGTAAATGACATGACTTTACTGTCACTAGTTACCAGCTGGTATCATTCTGAAGATTTTTGTGACAGCCCACTCAGGGGAGGGGGCTATGTAAACTAAGAAAAGGGTCAGATTTTGGAGGGCCTGCAGCCCCTCCAAAATTCCCCTTTTTCAGAAGATGGTGCTACGACGTGACACACACAGCTCTGGATGATGTATGGAATGCTTTGCTCATATGGTGAAATAGGGATGAAACCACTGTAACTGTAATGAGTCCAAAATATATTTTAATGGTTTTCTAGGTATGTTATAATTTTTACTAAGGATTATAGCCCCTAATTTTTAATCTTTTACATGTCATAAATACTTTTCAACGTTTTTGGAAAGCATTAAAAATGCATGCTAATTAGAATTAATGTAAAGCAGTTCTCTGTATAGCGATATTCTTTACAATGATGATTCCCTCTAAACAATGGTAATTTTATACCCTTCAAACACAATAATTTTCACTATTATGATATTTTTTTTTCAAAGTCCAACTGATACATATACGAACCAAATGCTACACAAAGAAAATCTAGGTAAAATGTGTTTGGCCTGCTAGATATTTGTTCTCAGGTGGCACCTTCGGTGAAAGAACTTCATCAAAGTTTCAGTTTTGTACAGCTGGTTAACAATGGTAATGAGTACATGTATTACGAGAAAGTGCATTTCTCATACTACATTTTACAGAAAACTTTCAGGGGTTTTATTTATTTAGATATTAAAAATTTATTATTCAAATTTTTGATAAACATTTTTAGGCTATGGTGACTCTAATTTTGGACTAAAACTTGAGAAGGTTATGTAAAAATTACTCAAAACTATAATATATATTAAATGGAATGAGAACTAGTTTATTGTTTGCATGAGTGTGAAAGGAGTGCTGAATGAAAGTGGAGCAACTCATGGTGAGACATCAGATTATAGGATATGAAAAACAAAATTCTTTTCTTTCCAGTATTGATTTCCCCCTATAACGATAATTCTCTTTACAATAATATATTATTTTGACCCCCAACATATCGTTACAGAGAGATTTCACTGAAATATATATTTACCTGCTCTGCTTGAAGATCTGCAGCTCTCTCGTATAATTCACCCATTTTTGAGAGTTCTGATTCTCTTCTGCGTTTTTCTTCTTTTTCAGCTATAGCTTTAGCCTGATCTTGAGCCTAAAAAAAAATTGTAGGACTGGTATTGTATAAAAAATGAAAATATTGATTCAATCTATCAAAAAGTTCATCTTTTGTAGAACATTCAGCAGTGCTGGACTCTTGAGAAGCTCCAAAGGAGGTGGGATAAAGATGCCAAAATATTTCTCTTAGAGATAGAACATTCTTTGTCATTTCTTATTCTTTTTTATTTTGAACCCAAATTTAACACTAGAACCGCGGGATGGGTCATTTTGACCCAAAACCAGATTTGATTCCGTTTTTTTTTTCAAAAAGTTACGAACTGAAATTTTTAAAAAATCGTGACTTTTCCTAGCTTTATGTTATTAATTATCTGTAAAAAATTTAAGCTCCTAACTTTTATCTGTTTTTTGTTTTTAATATGTATACCTGATATCGCAGAATGGGTCATTTTGACCCAAAACTTCCCATAAGTCTGGAATCCGAAGTTCAAATTAAATAAATGTCATTATCATTCAAAAAATAAACGGTAATGACATAATAAATGGTATAATAGCATACCATTATGTCATTTTCATTGCAACATGAATTTTCCAATTCGGGTCACTTTGACCCATACTGCGGTTTTAGGTATATCTATCTCAAGCGACGCGGTTCTAATAAGAATTACAGCAACAATATTTTTGTACTTTTACTGTAATATTAAACTTAATAAAAATGTTAAGATTGAACCAATGTCATTACCATTGAAATATAACATTATTGTTGCATTGAAACGTGAATTCTACAAGTTGGGTCAATTTGACCCAGCCCGCAGTTTTAGGTATATCTGAAACACCGCGGTTCTAGTGTTAACCTGCTCGTTCTGCTGTTTTGAAAAGATGAAAGAAGGAAGATTTTTCTTCTGTGACCAGTACTGTTTCCTAGGGCGGGTTTTTGAATGCTCCACTGTTGAATAGCATTGCACACTTGCACAATCTTGGGTGCTGTCAAAGTATTTAAAGACCCATGTTAACACTGGTTACAGAAGAGGAGTCTTCTGTGCTTTATATTTGAACAACTCAGCAGATTATTAGGTTCAAATATGTCTAATTGATGGGGATCTACCAATGATATTCAGTTGCGATTTTCAGTGCTTAAACAATTTCAGCATTAATAATTTTATACGAATTAATTTTTATTGTCTTAGTTTCTAACATTCTTAAGATTTAAATTCATGGCTATAATACTTTCAATTCTATAAAAATCAAAAGACGTCATATAAAAAGGCACAAATATAAATCTACAATCATGCTGCAGGCAGCTATTTTAAGTCAGATAGTGAAATGAGACAGCTGTCTACTTTCAGCTTATATATATATGTACATTTTTATATGCTGTCATCTATTCTTCATTTCCAATCTATTGCAGAAAAGCAAACTTCCCCCCCCCTTGTATTATCAATGACATTCAAACAAAGGATCTATAAATTCTTACTGTGCAATACTGTAACTATTTTAATCACTATAGCCACCTATTTTAATTCTCAAATGTTTTTTTAATCAAGTTTCCAAATAGTATAGTAATTATGTCCGGAAGCTTCAATATGAAACATTATTAAAATATGACTAATAAAAAACTAATTACTCAACAAAAAATTACCCTTAAAAATACGTTTAAGTCAAACATACAGCTTTCAGTTTCTGAAATTCAGCAATAATGCGATCTTCCATTTCTGACTGAATCTTCATTTCCTGTCTTCGCCTAGCTATTTCTTCATTATCTTTAACAAGTTCTTCCTATAAAATAAAATATAATTATGAAAAAAAAAATCCTAATACAGAAGAGTTCTTAAATTGATTTTACGGTAAGTGATACTATATTGTGCTGTAACATTTCAAGCATATAATATATTTTCTGGATATAAGGACTGATTTTTTCGACTGTATTCGCAATATGTGCTTCAGTTGGATTTTGCATGTTAACTATTCTTCTAGCTTCCTTTTAGCAGAGTGCTATTTTGTTCACTCCAAGCTTTTTTGTTAATATATTTTTGTAGACAGATTTGCACCAGCATGGTTTCACTGCATTTTCAATAGGGTTGCCAGATAGCATGGTGGTGGTGGTGGCAAGTTTGTAATTTTTGATGATTTATGGGCAAGTTTGATGGCAAAGAATTGGTCCCCAAAACTGAACCTAGCTTAGCAATATCCTCTATATTTGGTGAGAAACTGGCAAATGCTACAGTTTATTACAAAGGAGAAGTATAGTTAGAATATGCCTGACAAAGATTGTAAATCAGCTTTAATAAATAATTTTAGTATAGCTTTCATGTAATTGTGATTTTTTTCTTTTGACTCCTGTAAAAGAACTATAAATACTACATACATTATTTTCAATAGGGTGCATGGCACTGTACATAAAAAAACACATAATTTTTGCGCTAATTGAAGTATATTTACGGCAGTTAGAGCATGAACCGGTGGCCAGAAAAATCAAAATTATAAACACCTCTCAATCTTGCATGAAAGATGAAAATATAAATTGGTATCTCTCTTATACAACATAATAGTATTGCACGAAATTAATTTTTTTAAGGGTTAGCAGTCTAAAATTAATGTTCCACCGGATAAAAAATCAATGTTTGCAATTTTTTTCTGCGTAAATCAGTTAATCTGTTAGAAACCCTTAAAAATTCCTCTGACCAGTGCAACTCCTCTCCTAGGCAGATATCACTTGCGTAGATTTGTCTTAACACACCTCAAGACACTAAATCAGTTGATTCGAGCACAAGGAACAGCATGCATCAATTTTGTAGAAATCGATGAATATTTACGAGAGTTAGAGCACAGTTAGACAGACAAACCGAAATCATGAACACTTTTCATTCTTGTTGGAAAGTGTTCATGGTACAGGGAAGAAACGTATGGTACACCTCATGAATGATAATACATTTTCCAACTTAATGTAATAAGGAAGAAAAATAAGGATGACACATGGATTGTAATATGCTTTTAATATATAGCACTTTAGTGCATATTTCAAATATGAAAGTGTTTCAGATTTTTAAAAAATTGTAATTGTAATTTTTTGCCTCTACAAGTCAGGGAGAATTCGTTTCCAGGACATTCAATGAAACTTCTACATCTTTAAAAATTTTATATACTATAAGGCAGCATTAACTTTTTAACAAACAATATAAATGGTTTTGTAGTGTAACATGTGAGTTCTCTGACACAAAGCTACTAACCTACAATAAATATAATGGCCAATCACCCTCAGAAGAAGCCAGGCAGTTTATATATGTTTATTTCGTTAATTATTTGTATTTTTAAAAACATGGACCTGCTGGAAGTTTTTGATGGATTCATAACAAATTTTCATATAATTCAAGTATCAAATTTAAGCTGCTATTTAACAATGCTTTTGATTTCATGTATTCATTTTATGTTTCTGTAGTTTATCTTATATACAAACACACACATATAAACAAATATATATTAGATAAGCATTCACGTAAGCATAAACACATTGATGCAGCAATATAAAAAAAATTGTTCCAGTGTAAACACATTTATGCAGAGACTTAAAAAATATACGAAGTATTTTCTATCAGTTATTTCTGTTAAGCTACATGAAACAAGAAAATGGAAACTGTTACTTAAATCAGTGCTTGAAGAAAAATTAATGTAATTTTGTGAGTAGGGGCATCTAATTGAAATTTATGTCCATTTTATGGAAGTAAAATAGGATTGCTTACATTTTTATGCAATTTCTTGAGGGAAGGCAGTCACCCCCTAAAACCCTCCTTTAATCTGTCAGTAGCTTTCGACACGTACTTTTGTGTGTCTTTACTGTATAAGAAAATAATAAAATAAAATATGCAAAGCTATAGTAATGAAAGACTAGGACTATTGAAGACTCAGCCAAATCAAACATTTATACCACTCAACACCAAACACAAATAATGATACTAAAGGATAGACTTCAATATGGCATAATTGAAAAACTTTAGCTGATGTTGCACTGCTTTGAAAATCATAATAATGATATATACATACTAACTTAATCTATGCTATGGCCATTCTATTTTTTTTTAACTTTCTTTCTAAACAATTTCAGACCCTGCATCCACAATTTGGGGCACAAAAATTACCTATACTACCGGGTGTCCTAATTTGTGCACATAAAGAAAAACATTTTTTTCTCAAAAATTTAATAATCAGGATTGTTAATTTAATTGTTTTTAGAAATTTTTACAGTCCCTTCACAAAATTACAATCGATTAAAACAACCCTTCATTGGCATTTTACTTTATATTTTAATTTGTTTTGTACATTATTTTAAGAAAGCAAGTGACTTTTGCAAAAATTGTTATGAAAATTCATAAATAAATAAACATTTTACACAAAAATAGGTACATAGAAAAAATTTATCGGTTGACCCCTGCAAACTGTCCTCAGACTCCTTTTATTCCCTCTTTTGCAGGGAGGTGATATAAATTAGAATTCTGTGTCAATAAATAAAATACCTGCATGATGAAAATAATTTGAAAGCTAATGCTGAATAATGCAGAATTTATTTCAGGAATAGCTTAATATACTCCTTGACCCCCCAAGCTAAACCCCTAAATGAAACTGCTATTACAGAAATTTATATATATATAAAAAAAAAAAAAAAAAAATCAGCTATCCATAAATCTTAATGTTACATTTTAAGTAGCTAAAATTTCACTATAGTCTGTCTTATACTTTTTTTTTTTTAATTTGAAAATATAGAAAAAACTTAGTTCAAACACAACTACTTACTGTATTAGCCTGAATATAACAGAACACCTAAATTTTTCATATCAGATATTTAGAAAATCCAATATTTAGACCTTGAATTGTGTGGGAGTCAGGCTTTTTAACAGAAAATGATCAGTCAAAAAATATTGCATTATATGATAAAAATGGCTAATATGATTTTAAAAAAATGTATGTACATATTTTGTTCATTAATTTCAATAGATCAATTGTCCTGTTAAAATAGTAAATTAATACCATTAAGAATATTTTGTGACAGTAATATTGGCTTTCTTGTGCATGTGGAAATTGCTTTAAGAATGTGATAAAAAATTATTCAAAAACATTATTAATAAGAGTGATACTTGAAATGTACATATTAATAATTTTACATCTTTATATTTAGATATATGCTTTCTAAAAAAAGAAAATTACTCTAAATTTTTCCTTCTTCAACTGTTGCATCTTCATTTCTTGATAATCTCTCTGCTGATCTTCTTGCATCTTCTTTAGCAGCAACTCTCCTTCTTTTATTTTACGTTCTTCCCTTAGAAGTTTGCTATCTAAATTACTCTTGATTTGTTCCTGTAGCTTTAAAGCAGCTCTGCAATATGAAACACCTTAGATTAATGAAAGGGCTGAACATTAATTGTAAAGCAAGTTTTGATCTTGATATAACATGAATATGAAGTGTGTAACAAATCAAAGAAAAATACAGTTTTAATAGATATAAAATGCATTATCTGTTTTAACTATTTTTTTCTTAAAAGCAAACATATAGTTTTGATTTCAATCAAGTTTAGCTTCATTCTAGTACTAAATTGTTTTCTGCCAGCTTTGATGCAATATCAAAAAGCATAATACAATTAATATTATCTATTTAAAAAAAAATAAAATTACAAAATTTATTTTCTATTTTCAAGAACAGCACAGAATTAGAAAATATTAAGCATGTGTACTAGTTCCTTTAGCTCTTTAACGGTGTAATTCAAAAAAATTATATGGTTTTGGTACACAATTACAAAAAAAACTAATTAAGTCATGCACTTCAAAATTTTTAGAATGCCTCATTACAAGCTGTACTATGCATTGTAATAAATGATAAATCTGAATCAGTTGCGAAACGTTCAGAAAAAAATTCTTAAAAATCAAAAATTTAGCAGAATATGTGACTCTTCAAAAATTTTTGCTGCACAATTCCATGTTGAAGAATTTTTTGTGAAAGTTCTATAAAGGCACCGTTGTTTCATTTATTACGATGGATAGTAGACATCAGAAAGACTAATCCTGAATTTTTTCAAGCCTCTGGCGCAATTAGTTTATTTTAATTTGTGTACCTAGACCACGAGGGAGATTTATTTTCTTCAAACTACACATTTAACAAACATACGACATTTCGATTGTTTGCAAGTGAAGTTACAATCTGTGGACTCAAAGACAAAGGATTGGAGATTGATTACACTTATATATGAAATTTGCAACAAAATATTTTTTTCTTTATTTTTATTTATTTTGTTACACTGGACTTGCATCTGTGAAGCCCATAATGGCAGGCATATAGGATATTCCATTCCACCCATAAGTGTGAGCAATCTCCTATGCAGGGTCTTTAATTCTGTAAACTATCAATAGAAAGGAATGATAAATAGAAAAGTTAATCACAGTTATCATTCATTCATAACTTTTGGACCAACCATATGAAGTATCACCTTGTGACAAAATAATATACAAAAAAAAAAGTTAATTTTCTGAAAAAGTAAACAAACTTTCAGCATGGAGAACTGTGTATTGCAATGATAACATTTTAAAAACAAATAAATCATTTTGGGAATAAGTTTGTTCACTTTTAATGACTAGGTAAGATTTCAGGAAAAATTATGAATCTGGTATTTAGTTTTAATGAATATAATTAATATGACAACTAAAAAGAGGGCTGTATGATGACTATATTTGGCACCATATAGAATCTTTACAGTAAATAAAGTTGTTTAAAAGAATTCTTGAATGATTTGCGAACTGGATTGGATATTTCATAAAATTCTGTGATCGTCATGCCACTAAATTGTACAGATATCTTTGCGAGGTTACTGTATATAAATGTTTGGATCACGTGAACTACCTGCCTTATGCTAATATACTGAGAAAGAATGCTGGGTAGTGGAAGTGAAAATCTCAGCAAAGGAATTGATATATAGAATAAAGAAAACCCAGGTAATGAGGATATATAATGCTGTAACACCAATATGAATATGCAATACATTGTTAAAATAGTGATGATTAATTTGTATACATTAAAGCATGGTTGTGCAACACATAGCCTGCAGACCATTTTAGATCTGCATGATAACATTTTGCCAAAACATCAGATCAGAAAATAAAAAATGGAATTTTGAAAAATAAACCTATTTCATCAAATTATTAGAGGTGATTGAAAAACATATTCAAAGTAATTTATAAAGTCAAGTATAAAGTACATTTTATAACTGGGTGTTGGATGAAAGCACACATATGACAGATATTAAACCAGTGGCAATTTTTATCAGAGGTGTAGATGTCCATTTTACAGACAAAAATTAAGAGCACTGCATTTACTTAACAGCACTCTGAATCATGAAATTTGCAAGAGGCAGGTGCATCAATATTTAATTGCTTTTCAGTAAAACTTAATAAGCCACCAGGCTTAACAACAGATGGTGCTCCAGCAATCTTTTAGAGAACACTAAGGTTTAGTAAAATTTATTGAAAATGAGGACTTCAAAGATGATAATAATCCTGTGTTGAATTTTCATTCATTATTCATAAGAAGAATTTATAATCCAAGTTTCTAAAACTGGATCATGCTATGAAAACAGTTGTAAAACAGTAAAGTAAGAGGTTGAATTGTTGTGTAAAGAGGTTGAATTGCTGTGAATTCTAACATTTTCTCAAATCTATGCATTCTGAATATGATAATATTACAATTTATGGAGAAACAAGATTGTTGACATGCTAAAATGTCAAAAAGAGTGATTTGCAGGTGTCTGGTCAATATAACTAGTTGTCAAATGATGTTGATACTCATGTAAAAGGAAAAAAAAAATAATGTTATTTCTGCATTTTTAACGACACTTAGTTTTATTTATTTATTTATTTTATTTTATTTTTTTTTTTGGGGGGGGGGGGGGACAACAGTGAAGAATATAAAAAATCTACTCTCTTTTTTAATCATATAACAGATCTCAAAGTGGTTAAAGTATATGCACCTTTAATAACTAACTTGAACTATGAATTGGATTTTTTTTTTTTTTTTTTTTTTTTTTTAACATCATGTGCTTTTCTCTGCATCTGATATGGCATTTGGTGCAGATATGAATTTATTACCAAGAGGATGTAATAGCAGGAATATAATGTAATAATTTATGATATGTCTAAAGGAGAATTTTCATTAGGTTAGTTCAGAAGATATCTAAAAATGCATTTGGAGCAATGATAAGTGTCCTGCATTTCACAAACATGCTTTGTTTCACAATTTGGAAGCATATATTATGTAAACAGAGTCTTTTAGCATAAAGCACACCAAATCACAAGTGAGAGCATGAATTACTAATGTTTGGTTTATTTGGAAAACTGGTAGTAGAGTTGCAATAACCTCAATTGAGATCAGTACTGATACACTTAGTTTTAAAAAAGTAATTCCATGTCTCACTAAGTTGATATATTTTATGAACTGTCTAATAAATTTATATGGTCTGATTTTCAATTATATTTTATATTCTTGAAAAAATAATTTCTTGCTTTTTTATGTTAGACTAGGAAAAGATTTGATCTAGAAATCCTTTTGGAAGTGATGATGAGGTTGAAGCTATAGCATGATATTCTGAAAAACTTGTGTATGGTTAAGCTAATTTCTGAAATTAGGCCTGGCTGTAGAAAAGGTTGGAGATGCATATTTTAACCCTTTGAGGCGCAACCCCCTTCAAAAAAAGGGTCTCTAGATCTGTGGCATGCGATGAACGTTTCGATCCTCAGCCATCTTGCTGGTATTTAAGTCGAGCGATGGAAACGGCTGCTCTTTTTTCAGCATTGGGAAATCTATCCAGTTGTTCTCGCATTCTGCCATTTTTCAGCAGATGTCAGTACTGTTAAAAATAATCGTGACAGTTTTTTTTACAGAAATGATGTGCTAAAAAGTAAAGGATTCTCGTGGAGCTATGTCACCCGCAACTATTTTTATAGAGATCAAATCTATTCTTTGTGACTGGCAACAGTCAAAACGTCAGAGTTTGGTGTTCCCAGAGTGGGAACACTGCGCGTTAAAGGGTTAAAGCATATTATTATTCTAGATCTAAATGCTATACTTTTGAGCTGCTTCTTTTCTTTTGTCTTGAAGTTCTCTTTCCTTAAGAATGCCCTTAATTCTCTCATTCTCCATTACAGAATCCAGCGATCCTTCAGCTATGGCATGCTCTTTTTTTATTAGTTTCTTTTCTTCAATCTGAGAATCCCTGATTGCTTGTACTTTGGCTGACAAAATTAACTGTTAAAAATTGAACAGAAATATCTTAAGCTTTTAAATGAACAATTAATTGAAAATCGAGTCAAATGATTGGCAAGATAAATTTAAATTATAGTATTTTCTTAAATAATGCATAAATCAAAAGTACACATAGTTCATGATAAAGATGACACCATGAAAGTGAGCTTCAAACAGTTCCAAATAAATGATTAAGTAAATGAAAGGATAATTCTTCCTTTAGAACAAAATTTAATTTTCGGGCATGAGTTTTTTCTATGCAGACTTGGATAAATATGAGGGAAGGCACTTCAATCAAAAAGTCCTAAACCAGAAAGGTACACAAATTTTATTTATAAAACTAAGCAACTGAAGTAGTAATACTTTTAAAAATCTGATGCTTAAAGTTTAAAATGATTAAAGATTTTTTAAACGAACACAAATATGTAAACCGAGTACAGTATGAATGCTTCAGGTAGTACGAAAGGTCCACCCTCCTTCAGCTGCAAAAAGCTCCTATTTTCACATAGGTTGAAAAATGAGAGAACCCCTTTTACTTCACACCCTTTCTCTCACTTCCCAGCCTGTCTGGAAGTAGGAATTTTTGACACATGAAGGCAAATGGACCCTTTGTAACTCCTGAAATGTTCATACTGAACTATCTTTTAAATATGTTTGTGAATTACAAAGTTCTTTGTTAGTTACAAGCAATTAAATGGTTTACAAAATAGAAACTCTTTATTTAAGAATAAATTTTTAGTTTACAGAATTAGGTATAAGAAGTTTTGTAAATTTATCAAAACTAAATCAACAGACAATGTTAAAAATTAAATATAAAAATATACTATTTTTTGTTAAAAAATTCTATTTGGGAAATATAATGATTATTATGGAGTAAAACTGGAGATCCCAAACCAGGGCCCGTTTATCGGCAGGGCAACCGGGGCATTTGCCCTGGGCCCAAAAATGTTTTATTTTTCAACAAATTTATGTTTGATAAAAAAATTTCATTTGTTAAAAAATTTATATTCTTTAAAAAATTTTGTATCGAAAAATATGTCATTCATGACTTCAATCGGGACCTAGCTGCTAGGTACGCTATAACCGATGGTACATTATATCCCAGGTCCGTTATAACCGGTGTGCACTGTATTTATATTTAGTATTTAAACAAACAGTATATTTAAGTAGCTATATGTATCTAAAATAACTTAGATGCATAATACTGTTTTCATACAATTTCCCGTAAAGTATTTATGGTCCGGTGCAAAGGCCCCAAAATTTGTGTTTGCCCTGGGCCCAATATTGTGATGATCGGGCCCTGTCTCAAACTGCTATAGAAATTTTAATTTAACATTGTGCTTTATTGATTACAGAACATTATGCAAACAGTAATTTATTTACAAATATTAATACTATAAAACTTTAATTACTTTACACTATCACTAATAAATAAAACAATTCATATATAAGTGTGAGAATATACATGTGTTTAGGTTCTAAATTTTAATTTTTTTGTTACTGAAGTACCTTATTGATTTCTTTGATTTCTTCATTTTGTTCCTTTATAGCTTCATTAGCTTTCTCCCGAAAATATTCCATTTTTTGTTTAGCTTCTTCCTCTAGTTCACTCAATTTTTCATTTTTCTTCCGGGCTAAATCATAAGCTTCCAATTCCAGCCTCCTTTTTTCTTGTTCTTGCTTTAAAAAGAAAAGTATTAAAATTTTGTGACTATTCATTCAAACCAGAAAAAAAAATTCACTTCAAACTTTATATATTTATTTTCAGTTCAAAATATAAAACATATACTATCACATGGAGCCTTTAGTACAAACTATGATATACTATACGATATTGAAAAACTCATTTAAACTATTTTTAAAGTCTTCAGATTATTTGTAAATTATATTTGCGTAAATTTAGTTATTATTATATTTGTGACCTTTTTATTAGCAAATAAAGATGAAATTAACTAGACTTGCAATACTTTTGGTCCTAAATAAGAAAAATGACACAAAATTGAGAAAATTTGTTTTATTGAATTATATTGTGTTGTAGCAAGGTACTCGAGGGCTATCAGGAGGGGTGCCTTGGGCAGAAGACTTTTTAAGGGTTTTTTAATGTGCATTCATGCTACATCTGGTGAAAACTGCCCAAAACTCCAGATTGTTAGATCAATGCCTGTGTGATAGATCCGAGCAGAAAACCTTTACACCAACCATCTACTATGTTCAGTGACTTTATTCACTTGGCCATGGTGGGGCTTTGTTTTATTGAAAATATAATACATAATTACAACATATGATGATTGACAACAGTCCATGGTTCTTAGACGAAGAACTTAATTTGCATGAGGACCCATCAGAGGTGAGCTCCTGTACTTCTTTTTGTTTGGGTGAAGTTTTACATTAAATTTATTATATAGCATAGAATTACAAAGCTACACAAAAGTTAGTTTCCTTTTAGTATTAATTAGATAATTAATTTCTTAATTTGAAATACAACAAATTAGGACCCCTATACTTTTCTTTACTACAAGCTAAGCCCTGCTGAGAAGATAAATAGACTAAGGATAGTTACCTAAAAACAGAACTGCATACTAATACAAAAGTAACATCACAATTGTGCCAGATAATGAATCCAATATTCTCCATTCATTTTAGCTTGGTATTGCTACCTTATTCCTTGTTCTCTTAACAATATAAACAGGGCTATTTTGTACGGGTTTTCAGAACATTTTGATTAAAAAAAAATTCCTAATATGACTAAAAAGTCTATGATTCTACTATGCTCTTTTATAACCTTTGCCATTTTCAATGAAGGTAATGTTTCAGATGCATTACAAACAGTAGGAGTCACCTGCTTAGTAAGCAAGGGTAACATTTCTATAATTCTAACTATCCTAGAACTGTTCTAAGTAAATTCAGTTACAGAAGACATTGGTATTTCTTTTTACAGGATCTTTTAAAAATATTTTGAGGAGAAGCCTCTGATATATTTAGCTTTTAATATATTAATCCCATTTGTCAAAGGAAAAAATAAATGTTTTTGAGTTTGAGTTTCCTGAACGTACCATGGAGCTTTTAGGTCTGCCTTTATGCTAATGTCAGCCATTAGATTTTTCTCTAATTCACAGTGGGATTCTATGAAACCATTATATTTCGTTCTTTATAGCAAAGGTGGCACAAGAGATCACTGATTACAATGTGTAGCTTATGTGAAGCCAATCTTTATTGTGAAGACAATGAAAAAAAAAATTCATTTTCTTTGTGAATTTCTAATGAAACTCTTTAAAATTTGCCTGTTCCACACATATAATTGGCAGGCAATCAAACCAGTTTATTCAAGAGGGTAATATACAAGTATAGTTCTTAATTTAAGTAACTACTCCTGAGTACAATAGTATAAGAAGTATACCTTCAGCTGCTCTTTCAGCTTTTCTTTCTTTAACTTTCTAGCCTTCTCCTCTTCCGCAATTTGAATGGATGCGGCTTTTTTAAGCTTATCATATTTTTCTTCAGTAATAAGTTTTTTAATTTGCTTTGGCGAACTTTGTGGAATGCTGTAAATGAATATATCATTTCATGAAAAGTTATTTTTAAAAATGAAATAAAATACTAATTATACTTTAATTGATCTTAAATAAAAATGATCTGAAAATTTAGTTACTATTATGACATAATGCATCAGTTTTACTTGAACTAGTAGGTGAAACCTTCTAGAATTATTTTGGAATATCAGACTCAAGGGGAAGCTAACTCATGACTCTATTGTGCTTCAGGCACCATCATTTTTACTATATGCAGCAGCTAATCTTACAGAAAAACAATTCTTAGTTATATTATTATTATTACAGATTTTGCTGAAACACAGTAAAAGTATATTCAACATTTTTTATGCTGGTCATTAAACATAAATTTAATGCTTATAAGAGGAACTCATAACAAAACTTTTTTTTTAGTTTCTTTGATATAATTTATCAATTTATATTAATTGTATGTAAGTTGCATGATTTAAAAAGAGCCAACTATAAAGCCTTTTAAGGTTGCAAATCAAAGAAAAAGTCAGTTTCACAATGTTGACATATATATTAAAATTATCTAATTTTAAAGAACTCAATTCTTTATATGTTGCACTACACATTGGAATAAATGTAAACGCTGTGTCTTTTCGAAAGCATTCAGAAAAATTCTTCATGGAATTGCCTAGCAAAATTTTTAAGAATGTCACATTCTACAAAATTTCCAACTTGAGAATTTTTCCTGAAAGTTTCATAATTAATACAGATTTATTTTCAATATGTAGAACAGCTCATAAAGAGACATTAGTTCACTTATATTTGTCTGCTAAAATTACATGATTTTTTTCAAACGACAATCTTAAGAAACATAAGAGATAGTAAATGAGCCTGTCCTCTAAAACAGTGGTCCCAAACCCTCGTGCCTCAGACTGGTGCCGGTCCATGGATCAAACGGTATCAGGCCACCAAAGGAACATTAGATTGCTTACATTTTATTTTCTGTGGTGTACTTCTTTGGGCGTTTGTGCTAATTTATACTTTTGTAACAGAAGAAATCTTGTGACTGGTAAAAATTAATTTTTTTGGTGTAACTGTATTTTATTTTGAACACATATTTACATTAAAGTAAAAACTATAACTAGTAACTTGTAACAATTAGTTTTTTGGTGTAACTGTATTTTATACATATATTTACAATTAAATTTATAACAATTTTATTTAAATCAAAACAACTATAATATACCCCACCGCCACCCCCCATAGGCTGTGGTAAAATTATCTAATGTTGACCAGTCAGCACCGATAAAAAGGTTGGGGAGCACTGCTCTAAACGATATGAGAATATTTTTTTTCAAATAAGTGCATCAGATAAAATGAGCCACGCATTTAAATTATTGTATATTCGTGATAGTTAGGAAATTAAAAATATATAATTACCTTCATTTCTTAAATATGAAATGAATTTTGAAACTTTAGATTTAAAATTGTAAATATAAACGTACACTAATGTTCTTGGAAGATCTTGAGAAATAAAGGAATATTCTTCTCTAGGTGAAGGAAATACATTAATAGTAGTCATTGATGAAGGGCGGCACATATGCTAAAAATGTTCAAGAAGTAGAGGTTATAAAAACAATACTACTTTTTACAAACAAAGTTAGATCATTTTAAATATTCTAATTAAATATACTTTTTAGTTAGTTAACATCAGTAACTATTATTTTCTTGTAAGATAAAAAATAGCATAAAATTTTCTCACCATCCTTCTTTGAATATTTCGGGAAATATTTTGTGACATTTTATGCTTGATAGTTTGAATCCGTATACATTAAAAATATATTCTTAGCAAAATTCCTGAAATGTAAAAGCATATATTTCAACAAAATTCACCACACGATTTCATCAAATCTAATGAGAAATGATCTATAATTTTAAATATATTCAAACAAGGCCGTAGCGAGGATTTTCATTAGGGGGGGGGGCAGGGCATGGAGTCTAACCGGAGAATGCCCAGTTTGTCATAATCAGACACTATGACTAGCTCATTTTAGGGGGGGGGCAGCTGCCCCACCCTGGCTACGCCCATGTATTCAAAAAGAACAAATAAGTGGCCCATAAGTTATTCACAGTATAGTTTAAACTACAGGATGTGCCAGTGGAAGAGACTCTATCAGAACTTGCGGAATATCATGCATGAAAGCTTTTTTGGAAGATAATACATTATAAAGTCTACTGAAAATATTAGTAATGCATTGTGTGGTGGTAGGCATGTGCATTGGTATGAATGCGACAAAAATTGCATTAAAAATGCTATTACGGGTACTTACATATTATCCCAGTGGTCATTCCTGCCAAATTATTTTTTCGACAGATGTGCTGGCAAACTGTGGCCAATTGTATTCCGAACCATCAATAATTTCATATGTCTGGTATATATCTTGGTGAAAAATCGTTCATCTTGGTGGACCGCAGGGATAATACGTAAGTACCAAATTATGAAGTATGCCAGCAACAATTGCAGCAACAGAAAAAAGTACTTATGGACATATATATACATTGAAAAGAAACAGTTTATCGATTGAAAGAAGTGGGGAAAACTAACATTTGTGGTCCATAATATTAAATTCTTAAACTAATTTAGTACAATTTCAAAGTATTGATGAAATGGAATATATTTCCTGTAAAGAAAGCTTTTAGTCTTCTAAAAATGAAGATGTTTTGTTTACCCTATTGTTAAGGATAAAAATAAAATTAATTTTCCTTTATCTTGCTCAATTTAAATCTATTTTTAAATTTATCTTATAACATATAAAATACAAGATTTATTTATTTATTTTGTAACATTTAGGGATTTTTAATCACTAGTATAAGTTTCTTTATAAAAAAAAATTATTTCAAACTTTTAAGAGAAAATTCTTTTTGACGAAAATATTCTCTAAAAGATTATTACAAAGAATTTAACAACACCAAGCATGACTATATATTAGATAATTGATTTGGTCTGTGTTCACCACCACCATCTTGGCAATAATGCATTAGCTGCATGGTTATCGAATTTCAGCACCTTCTATAACAAACAAATATCACTTTGTTAAACTTATATATTTATATCAGATGGCCACTAACTTCAGTAATGCATCATAAGGGTTTTTAAAAAAATGATGTTTCTTTCTTTTTGACCCCTTAACGGTCGCATTATTTTCAAGAAAACAGTCATAAAAGAACTTATTTTTTAAATTAATTACAATTGTATAAAAATAAGTGCATGTACAATATATGCATTCCTTCTTAAGGTTATGGATGTTTTGATATAAAAAAAAGTTCCATGCATAAAATTGAAATGTTCTATTTTTTTTCTGCCACATAACTTTTGAACCCTCCAGCCTGGAAATATCATGGGAGCGCGGATGAAGGGGTTAATAACACACACACCCAATAAAATAGTACCAGTGCCGATCCTAGCGGGGGGCAAGATGGTGCACCGCACGTGGGCGGCCAAACTTAAGGGGCGGCGAAATGATTAGAACTATTGAACTTTTAATTGAGACGGAATTTATATCTGTAAGTGAAAATTTTAAATTTCCTACAAGTGAAACTGGTAGAGGATTTAATTATTCGTATTTTTACAAGTCATTGAAAAATGGTGAAAAAGTTAGATGAACTTGGCTTTTATATTCTGTTTCATTAGATACTGCATTTTGCTCTTCTTGCAAAATATTTGGAGGGTCCGAAGAAGAAAATATTCAGCTTATTAGTGTTGGTTATAGGGATTGGCAACATTGCTCTGACTATTTTTCTAGACACGAGAATAGTGCAAAACATATGAAATGTGTTAAGACTTTTTGGGAGCTCAAAACACGGCTAAGCAACAATAGCACAATAGATAGAGAACAACAAGACTTCTTTTCTTTGGAAAAGAAACGATGGAGAGCAATTATCAAACGAATGATTGCTATTGTGCAATATTTGGCCAGCCAGAAATTAGCTTTTAGAGGTAGGAGAAGGGGGGGTCAAGACGGGGTCCTTAATGCTTGGAGAGTAATAAAACCCGCATCTTTAAGTATTTTGAATATTTATTTATTTATAATTACTCTTACATAATCAATCTTTGGAAATAAGGAACTTTAGAAATTTTCCACTGATAGAAAATGAAAAAAAATGACCAATTTTGTCAAAAATGCCCAACACCCCATCTTGCCCCCTAGGTAGGGTAAGACGGGGTACCCTACTGGGCAAGATGGGGTATGGGAGACATATTCTATTTTGGGTTGCAAAACTCGCAAACAAATATTGCATCGTCATCCTCATCATCTATCCCAGCACAGCTATAGCGTGCCTAATTCCCACAGACAGAACATGCGACCCATCCTTCATTAGAATCCAAATATTTTCCATAGCAGTAAAAGCAAGGCATATTATCTTCTACGTTGTCACATTCTGGTGAGGAATTAGGATTATTGTTGGTTTTCTTCTTATTCTTAGCCAATTCGGTTTTCTTATTCTTTCTTTGTTCTTTTACCTCTCTTCTTCTCTTTTTGTTATCTTCTGCCAGGTTTCTTTGTTTCCTTATTTCATTGTTTCTTCTAACTCATTTTTATGGGAAGAAGTTATGATAGCCATTTTTCCTCGTTTCCTTGTTACTCGTGAAATTTTGCGAGGTGCAGGATAAGGCACCACTTGCTGAGGACTAACAACAGAAAATATTGATGGTGGAGTAGTTGGCCTTTGATGTATTTCCTATGATTTGGACATCCAAGTGGAGAATCCTGGCTCAGGCTTTGCTTCAATCTCAGATGGTGTCATGACAACAGGCATGTGGCATATCAGTGGTTCGTCAATAGTTATTTTGTCGGAATCTTTAACTGTCGAAACTGAAGCTATCTTTGCAGGTATTGTCTCAGCCGTTATCGTCTGAGAGTCAACTGAAGCTTCAGTTAATACGAATGGTATATTTGGAGCTGTTGCTCCATTGTGCGACGTAGTGGTTTGTGATAATGCTTCAGTGATGGATAATCTCTCTGTGGAACATCTGTCGTCAATGATGGAGCAAAACCAATATCGGAAAAAACTGTTGCATCGTATAGCCAAATTCCACAATTTTTAAAGCCATTTACAGCCGTATCGACAATTCTGGATGACTGCTTAAAAATCCCTGAATCAATCTTTGCCAGCCTCTTTTTTTTCACAGTTAAAGAGATGTTGCTTCCCATTTTTACTGCAAGCGTGTATGCTAAAGCCTTTAAATATTTGTTATAAGTCCATAAAGACGACACTCCTTATCCTTTATATAATTGCAAAGTTCTTTCTCTTCGTCATCAGAAAATGTTTGCTTTTTTGGGCCTAAAGGAACTTTCAGCAAACTTGTAGGAGCAGCACGATCTTCTAGGGCTGCACGAGATTCTTTAACTTTTCTTTCGAGGGTCGTTTGTGGCACAGAATATTTTCGACGGTAATTTATACTCCATTCTCCCTTTAATTACATCTACTGCATTTTTCATACTCCGTTCACTCCAATTCCCCTTCTCTGTCTTTCTTTTATAATTTATTACCATCCTAAAACAAGATAAAACACAATTAAGTGTAAAGTGTCTTAGAGAAATGATAATTTTCTGCGAGGGGCAAGATGGAGTACCCCATGCCCCATTTTGCCCTCCCATGCTTATTTCAATAAAATAACATGCCTTAAAAAACTAAATCGAAATATGGAAACAAACGTGTTCTTACCTGATGGGGTAATCATTGATTAACAAAAATACCTTTCAGTCAGTTCTAGAAAACTAATGTTGAGGTACAGAACACATGCGATGTATAACACGAAAATCACAACGAACTTGACAAAAACAGAGTTTTTGGTGGTAGGGCAAAAACGCATGGACTCACAAGCCGGTCACTGATAAACAATACAATGGCTAGTCATTATGTGCCAAAGCGGCTGTGATAGGTCGTTCGTAGGACCGATGAGACCCGGTAACCCGTCTTGCCCCCCCCCCTTCCCCTAGTAGTTCAAACCTATACGAAAAAACAATGGAAACTTTTTAAAAGCGGTGGAAATTATAGCCAAATTCGATGCTGTTTTACTTGAACATATAAATAACGTCCAAAAATCTAAGGATAGAAATACACGATAATGGCACCAACATGCGCGGAAAAAATATAGGTCTGCAAAAAAGACTATTAGATATTAATCCTGTTGGGCATTTTTTGTACCATAGCGCGGCACATTGTCTGAACTTAGTACTAATTAACGACGCTGCTAAATCAAGTGGAGAGATTGCAATTTTTTTTTTTTATGTTATTCAAGAATTATACAACTATTTTTCAGCTTCGATATACAGATGGGATATTTTAAAGAATACAATTAAAAACTTTTCTTTAAAGCCGCTAAGCGATACTCGCTGGGAGAGTGGAATACTTGCATTACGACCATTGCAAACAGATCTTTAAAATATCCTCGTTACGCTGAATCAACTTTCACATAAAGCAAAAGATCGTGTAGCAAAGCTAAAAGCTAAATCTTTAACAGAAACAATTTGTTCATTTAAATTTATATGTATGTTCAGTAATAATTTGGCACGATTTGCTAGAAAGAATAAGTATTGTTTCAAAAATGTAGCAGCAATCGAACATAGATTTAGCAGAATGTGTCGAAGCATTAAGAAATTTAAAAACATATTTAATTTCGAAAAGAAATGACGAAAGTTTTGCCACATTTATCAATGAATCGTCTATTATTGACCAGGAAATTAATGTAGAGCCCGAATTTCCTGAAAGAAAAAAAAACTTCGTATGTTTCAAAACGAATTACACGATGAAGATGTTACAGACTCTGAAAAAAGGTTTAAGATTAATTTTTATTTTCAAATTTTAGATATTTCCATCAATTCAGTAGGTGAACGTTTCGATTTGTCGGAAAGCTGTTTCTCAATATTCAGTTTGTTACTAACGTTTAACTCTGAAGATTGTGACAATTTGACAAAAAAGTTGTACGGATTTGGACATTATTTAATGTTTAATGAAGTTTAAAGATGGAAAAATAGAAAGGGACTTAGGCGGTATAGAATTGCACAGTGAACTATTATATTTTCGAGATCTATTTCCAAATATTTTCCGGTTAAAGCCATTAGAAATTTTGAATCATACATTAAGTCAAGATTTAACATAATATTTTCCATCTATAGCACTCAGACTATTTTTGACTATACCAATCAGTGTTGCTTCAGGTGAAAGAAGCTTTTCAACTTTAAGTTTGATTAAAAATTACTTAAGATCTACAATCTCACAAGAAAGGCTTACGAATTTGGTTATTATTTCAATTGAAAGTGACATCTGTGAGGCGCTAGACATTTCAAGTGTTATAAATGAATTTTCCTGTAAGAAAACTCGAAAAATATTGTTATAATTTTTTGAAAGATCAAAAATATTTATTGTAGTTGTAGATTGTATTTTTCTGAAAATAAAATACGAACTTTAACTTGATTTTCATCCATTCCATACTTTTTACACTTCCATACACTTTTTAAAAAGTGTTTGATAGTAAATTATTTAAACATTTTGTTGGTTTGTAAGAAAAGGGGTGACCAATTTTAATTTCCACGTGGGCGGCTGAAGGTCTAGGATCGGCACTGAACAGTACTTACGTATTATCCCGGGAGCCCGCCAAAACGAGTGATTTTGCGCCAAGATAAATGCCAGACACATGAAATTATTGATGGTTCAGAATACGATTGGCAACAGTTTACCAGAACATTTGACGGAAAAATATTTTGGCAGGAATGACCGCCGGGATAATACGTAAGTACCAAAAAACTTTTTTTTTTTTTTTTGGTTAGTTTAAAGAATTTAAACACAAAATTTCTTCGTTTAATAATTTCTGTTAGTTTCAAAGATTTAAATCATTCAAAATTATTTACAGGATGGAATATATTTGTACAGATCCATTAGAGTATATGTATACATGCATATGAATAGTATATATCCCTATAATACAAACCATAAAAGAAGCAAGAACAATTTCAAAAGTTTCAGTAAATGATTGAAATTTGTATTTACTATCTTTATTTTTCTTAAGCTTTAATGTAAAATGCACAAAATTAATTAGTTAAAAAATATATATAATTTCGATATCTTGTTATTGAAAAGCTATGCGGAAATGGTATTTATATTTAAATGTAGAAGTACCCTTATAAAGGCGGTACAATGATTAATTTTTTTAATGTCAATTTCAAAAACCAAAAGTTATCGAGAAATTTTAAAACATTCGTCAGGTTAAGGCATCACATTTAATATGGATTTCATGCGTTATTTTTACAGATTTCGCGACAGCAAAATTTTTAAAAAGCATTTTTGTTTTTGTTCAGTAGTGTTTACTGTTGCTATAGAAACATAAATAGATTATTGATATAAAAATATCGATATTTTTATATCGATAAAATGAAACATTTCATAAGATTCTGATATTTCAACTTATTATATAAATAATACCAAAATATTAGACTAAATGTATTAACTAAATTTGATTAAAAAAACCATGTGTGTTTATGAGAACCATACCATGCCATCATTCACAGCAAGCTGTAAGCTGCAGATTAGAATTATAGCCTTTTTATCAAGAAACAACTCAACACGCTGTCTCATGTCATGGTTATTTGTTTACGTTTTTCTGGTGTTTTCACATAAATTGGATTAGACAGATTTAGTGCGGTAGGTTTGAATTATTTTTTAATACTGAGTTCATTTATATTATATGTAAATAAATCGTCAATTGTAGCTATACAAGTTCAACATTGTTGTTTATCTTATTGTCGTTTAATTAATTAAACCTTTTGAAGTTCTGATTTTGTGGGTTTACGGCCGATTAGCTACGCGTGGGCTCTAGGCCGAAAGGTGGGGTATTGCCCTCCGTGGGGGTCTTTCTAAGTTTGTACCGGTGGATTTACTTTACGATGGCTCGTTTTAATTTGTATTTTTGCACGATGTCTGCTCTCTGTGAAAATCATAATAAAGTTATGAATTTGAACGACAGGTCATGAAAGTCAAGAAAGCGTTTTGAATTTCAATATCAGGTCAAAATTTTTCTTTCCCTACTATTACCAATTACCTAGTCCTAGTTATACAAATAAAAGAGAGAAAAAATGGTTCTTGTGTATTATACCGTCGACATGCCAAGCGAAGAGGTTGCTCGCCAAGGGTTTGTACCCAGCAGTTCCGTTGCTATCGCGCACGCGATAATGAGCATCAAAATACCGTCTGTTCTGCTATTTTATAAAATGAATCTTGTTTCTTTTAAAATTTATAAATTTTTCTGTGTGCGGTTGATTTTTAAAATTGATTTATGACTTAACGAAATTTAACGACTTTTATAAAAATATTTTGTATGTCTTGACGGAATTTAAGTATTTATTAAATAGGTTTATGTTTATAATACCAAAATTTTTGTGTTTTACTGTGTATTTCATTTAACTAGAGGCGTGATGTCTGCACTTTATGTAGGTGCTATTTTAGAATAATATATTGGTGTTTAAGTGAGATGTGAATGATTTTATTTAATTTGGATCCAGTGCAGTTTGCCAGAAATCATGGATTGTATTTAGAATTGAAATGAAAATGTCTTCATTAGAATGTAGACGTCTCCACATAAACTCAGCCAAATATAAGTGAAGATGTTGTCTGGCTGTTCCACGGTGCTTTTTGTTTCTCCATTTGGCTGATCCCCACAGTCTTTCAACGTATTGTGTGTGAGCACTGGTCTTCTATCTTAATATGAATGTATGAACCCCTTTTATATATTTATTGCTTTAAATCTATTTACACGCGAAAATAAAAAAGGCAGTATCTATTGATTTTGGTTTTTATGGCAACACGGGTGGTATGTAAATATTTGAACAGAAGTATTTTAAGGTAACCCGACCTTAGCAACGCCAACAAAGTGAAAAAAAAAAATTGGCGAAAATTTTGACAGTATAATACTACACAAGTACCGAAAAATTCTCGTAACTGCAGTCTGTGGCAGTTTTACTTTTCGGTTAAGGCAATAAGAATTAATTCTCTTTTCACCATTTTTATTTTAATTTAGTGGTAGTAAAGTTTTTGGAACGAAATTGTTCCCTTAACCCTTCACCAGAATTGCCATGGAAGAACACATTCAATAAAAACACTTGGGCATAAATGCAGAAGTGGTGCCGGTACTTGCGTATTATCCCGGTGGTAATTCCTAGAGATATAACAAATAGCAATTTTACCGAATATTAGGTCAAATATCGAATATTCAGCACATAGTTTAGGCCGAATATTAAATTTTTTTAAATTTCATTTTACTAATTGTAAATAAAATATTGGTTTTCAATTTTTAGTTAAATACCAAATAAAATTCATTTTATATTATTTGTAGGTACTTAAAACACACAACAGTATATTATCTGTGAAACTAAAAAAGTCTTGGTCATGAAAAAATATCTTTTACAAAGTTAAACACTAATAATAGCATAATTATATTTTGAGATATTCATAATTTAATAATGATATGGCAAATGCGATTAATCTGGTAACTACATATAATCTCATCATGTTTTGGGCTTTATAGACTGAGCAAAATATGTCTGTCTAGCAGCTTTTCAAAATTATGTTTGTAATTGAGGATCTAAATTCTTTCTACCCCCACCCAATAAAGAAATTTGAAAGTCAAGTCAAGTAGTGTTACCAAGTAGAAAAGTCTGCATTTCTGTAATATTATTAAATACATTAGATTATGTTTCATTCAGACTAAAATTCAATGACTTACAATATTTTACTGTATGAGATTAACTCATTGCAATATAACTAAGCCAAATTATTTGCAAATGCATTTTTAAAAAAAATATTTTTCTCTCTTTGTTCTGAAATTATTTAGCTGAATATGTAACAATATTCGACCGAATACCTGTTCCGTATTCGGCTTACCGAATATTCAGTCAACTGAATATCTGGCATACCGAATATTCAGCAAAACAGCCATATACCAAATAGTGGCCGAATATTCGTGACATCCCTAGTAATTCTCTCCAAATTATTTTTCGTAAAATGTGCTGGCAAAGATTTGTCAATCATATTTGGAACCATCAACAATTTCATGTGTCTGGCATTTATTTTGGCAAAAATCACTCGTCTTTGCAGACTGCCAGGATAATACGTAAGTACCGTGGTGCCCAGTTTGGTAAGATTCCTAATAGATGCTGAATTGGCGAGCTTTGGCGGCGCCTTTCATGTTTACACCAGAAACTGGTACTTACCTATTATCCCAGTGATCCGCCAAGACGAGCAATTTTTTGCCAAGATAAATGCCAGGCACATGAAGTCATTGATGGTTTGGAATACGATTGGCAACAGTTTGTGGGCACATTTAACAAAAAAAAATAGTTTGGTTGAATGATCGCCAGGATAAAACGTAAGTACCTTAAAACCTCTGGCAAATGATCCCAAGATTGCAGCAGTAAATTCTGCACAAGGTTTTTGTTGGAATCCAGTGATTTCAAATAAGATTCTTGTATATATATTAATTTTATTAATATTATTATTTGTAAAAAAAAAGGGGAAAAAAAAATAATATTAAAAATAGAAATGGAAAATTCGGGAAAACACACTAGATAAAGTCAGGGAAGAGCATGATAGATGTCAAGGAAAGTCAAGGAAGCAAAAGCTGTGAAATCTGAAGAAACCATGATCTGCTTGTACGGTACAGAGGCGTCTTCACAAAGCAGGTCTCTATGCAAGGTGACCACGACCAGTTTTGTGTGTCCACCTCAATGGATGACAGAGAAGGGCCCACTTATCTTGGAAGAGAACATGTTTTCTTTCTGGACCAGACAGCGATGTGCTTCTGTACTCTTTAGGGATTCAAGTCCAGATTCACACTGGAAGGCGATTCAGGACATCTGCTGATCTGGAGGCAACAAAGCACCCGATACCATGAATCCAACACTGTTGAAAGACACAGTTACCAAGGTGGTGGAGTAATGGTTTACACAGGGATCACACTCAATGGTCACCCTGACCTGCATGTGTTCCAGGGAGGAACTCTTGGTGTGAGATATCGGGATGAGATCCTTGATCCATGTGCTAGTGCAATTGTCAATGACTTCATTCTGATGGATGATAATGCACTACCTCACTGAGCTGTAGTTGTTAGGGAATATCTTGAGGGTCTTGGCTTAGAGCAAATGGAATGGCCAGTTCAATCGCTAGACCTGAATTCAATAGAGCATCTTTGGGACTATCTTGGTTGACAGGTTGCTGCTTTTGGTCTTTAAGAGAGCTGGAACAAAGCTTATTCCATGTCTGGTCTTCACTTCCAATTTTGGTTACTGACAACTTAATTGACAGCATGGAAAGTCGATGCCGCCCATGCATTGAAGCTAGGGGTGGGCATATCCCTTATTAAAACTCATTTTTGTTATGTTTCTATAACGTTTTACTGCATAAAACTGCGATATATTATTTTTTTCCCAGAATGGACTTTTCCAGAATTTTTTTTTTTTTTTTTTTTTTTTTTCTAAATCATGTTTGTGTTTTTCTTATGTAAATTCTGTGTTGTAGTATATATGTAACTGTTTTGTGCACATGTCATCCAAATCCAAATTTGGTGTTTCTACATTCATTCATTTGCAAATTAGGCAAAAAAATAAAAAACAACCTGGTTGTTCCTTAACTTTTGAATTCCAGTGTCGATGTTCCCCGTAGCTGAAAATGCGAGACGCGAGACGTACATCGCAGATTTTTTTACAGTCTGCAGATTATTTTCATAAGAGTATTGTGTCCGGATCAGGGTTCCCGCTAGAGCGTGAAAATCTCGCACAAATTTCTTTAATCTCGCGCAAAAAATATTACAGCCCGAGGCATTCTCGCGCTGCAAAATATTCGCCACCTGCGCAAAATTCTGGCGCACTGTTTGAAAGTTTAAAAACGCCAGTTTACAAATACAAAAATTTGTTTTCACTTTACTACTGTTGCAATCCGAAAAGAATCGTCGTTAACGGCCGGAGACAAAAAGACGCTGACACGGCCGCAAAGAAGCCCACCCACCTTCCTCTCCAAGTTTCTGTTTAGAGATAACACAGTTGAATCATCGGAATGCAGAGGGGGGAATATTAATTAATGCTATCCGCACCGAGCTGATGTGTCGATTTTTCTCCTCCTGCTCACCAGCTGTAAAATGTTTTGTTTTAGTATGTGCATCCGTTGTATATGAGTTCTGAGAGCATTTCATCTGTCTGTTTTTTTATATACCAACCACCACGATTCATGGAATTATTGATATCCTCTGGCAGTTTGAAATTTGCCCTCCCCCCCCCTTCCGTTCTAAGTTTAGTTGCGGTTCACTGTAAGAGTTAATCAGTCTTGTAAGAAGACACCCCCCCCCCCCGAAAAAAAAAGGGGGGGAAGCTGAAAATTTCCAGTTAAATGCCGGATAATCTAGCTTTTACTGTAGTAAGAATTTGAACTTAAATATATCTGTTTTAACTTTGTCACACATTTGTATCTTACCAACTTGGTAGTATAATATAATTTAATATTTATATAAATATTAAGTTATATTATATAATTTTATTATACTAGATAAAATATTATAGTTAATAATTCTGTTGCTTAGTTAAACTGGATGTGATTCTTTGAGATTTTTAATATTCATGAACAATTCAAGTGCAAATTTCAGTAAACTTTCAAGTGCAAATTTAAGCAATCTTATTAGAATAGCTGAAGAAAATATCAATTTAGAAAGTTTTCCACATGATCAAGCTGCTAAAATTTGTAATGAATGGGAAAAATTAGCGTTATTGAAATTGTACTATAAATAAATAGAATGATGTTAAACTGTATTGTCCTCACTTAACTTTCAGAAATCTCACTCAAAATTTTTGGATGGGTGAGAAATCTCACCCAATTTTTTTTTTTTTTTTTTTTTTTTCCTAATGGGAATCCTGCTTATTCTTTTTTAAGATCATGAAAAAAATTCCTCTACTAATTTTCAAATAAACATTTTCTGTTAGAAAATGCGGAAGAATACAATATCCCTCCCCTCTCCCCCTCACAGCTCAAAAATACTGTAGGCAGTAAATGTAGCAGATAGCAGATACAAAAAGAAGTTTTGGGTTCTCTTTCAATTGTTTATTGAAATGGCTGCACAGCTGGATAAAGTTGCTTGCTTGGAATTCAAGAATTCAATGTTATATAAGAATTTGAAAACATGATACTTACGATTTCATGAGGGGGAAAATTACATATAAATCGGTTTCCAATTGAAATTGTTTAAGGCTGTTCATGAGCTTTCAAAGAAAATACCTGCTTTTATTAAGTTTTTTACACACACACTTTCAATTCCAGTATCGGAAGTTTCCTGTGAAAGTTGGGGATCGATCACTGAGAAAGTGAGCAAAATGCAATTAAAATGTAGAGATGGCAATGACGAACAAGCTTTTGGAACTGTTGATCACAGAGTGTTTATATTTCTCAATGACCCTCCATCTGGTTATACAGGTACCAGAAAATTTTTGAAAGCTGCTTTTATTTCCATGTTTGGGGTCTCTTATTACAAATATTTTGCTAGAGTCAGTACGAACAAAATTATGGACAAAAATATCTGTTTCTCTTGTGATATCAAGAATAATAAATAACCCTTTAAGTCCTGACCTACACAATTGTGTATGTGATCTACATCCTCTCTCAAAAAGTGTAAGTCATATTTCCTAAGGCGATTTCATACATAAAACCTTCTTCTTTATAAGAACTGAATCAGGTATGAAATAATAATTTCTCATATTTCTTTTGAGTTGTGTGTTATTCGATAAACTTAATGAGCTATTTACAAAACTAAGAAATTTATCTTACACTCAAATACTTTTTTGTAGCAAAAATAACCCAGGTCTTAAAGGGATAATGCTAACTGTTTACCTTGCTTCATGTAATTAAAACTGCTATAGTTTTTGGCCTGATAATTAAATTGAATATTTTCTCATTTCCTGCTTTTCATGCAATTTAAACTAAGAGTGCCACAAAAAGTTTTGCTGTGTAACTATTACATTCTATCTAGAAAAATAATTTATTTACAACACTGTCCTCAATAGATTATTGCTGTAAAATTTGATATAACCTACCAGAAATGTTTTACTTAAGAATATCTGTTTACATAGTTTTTCTCATTATCCAGTTCTGTTAACCAAGACAACTGAAACAGGTTATTATGTTTTATTCTCAATAAATTATATATGTAAATTTCTATCAGTTTGATCAAGTCTAACTTATTAACTAACATTAGATAAATGAAAGCTTATGATAACATATGCTTACTGAATCCTACAACCTTTTTTCCGTTATTGTAAAATTATGCTGCAGATTTTTTTCAGTGCCTAAAAAGTCGTCGCAGATTGGTAAAAAAAATTCTGCTTCTGGGTCGATGTTGAAATTCACAAAAATGGGATCCTGGAAGAAATTCCTGGATCGACCCCTGTATAATAATCTTTAGCATACTTTTAGAGTTAGTTGTGATAGACTTCGCTTTTCAGGTTCATATAGAAAAATTATTGAATTGTGTTTGATGAAAAAAGAATTTCTTCTGTTGAGAAAATTATAAATATTCTGTGCTGTTGAATCTATCAATCAAGGCTTTATATGCAAATGTAATTTTTTTCACTTGTGTATTTATTACTATAATTCATAACAAATTTTAAGAGATTAATAACTTTGATTTCCTTTGCAGTACCATGGCTTCTCCTTACCAAGGTACAGGTGGTGTGCCCCCACATTTGCCAACCCATCAGTCAGCATACCCAGGTACACAGGGGCTAGTAATGGGATCTAATCCTGCCATGGTGCCTGTGGGTGTACCAGAAGGGCAGACTGGAATGGAAACATCCAATAGTATGAATCCAGGTGGTACCCAGCAACCACAACCTCCAAGAGACTTTAATATGGCACTTTTATGCCGTATAGGACAGGAAACAGTTCAAGAAATAGTGGGGAAAACAACAGAGTTATTTCAGACTCTGAAAAGTTTGCAGGTACAGCATAATTTTACATAGTTGGTTGTCATATTCTGATTTTAGTATTCAGTACTTTTGATTATACAAGTACTAGGTTCAGAAAATAGAACCACTTTCTCAAAATCGGCATATCAGCCATTTTATTTTTTGCCAAACTAAAAATTTTACATATTAGCCTCGGAAATCTTCAATTCTTATTGTTTTGCGTATAAAACATTTCATTCCTGCTCTGATTTCCCATGCACACGATATTATAATTTTTAAAAAAATAACGTTACAAATATAAACTAACAAAAAAAAAACATTATTATTCTTTTATTTTTACTTTGAGAATTTAAAACATTTTATTCGGCAAAATCGCCACACATGGCAACCACGATGCTTATTTCACACTTTTTTCACTACAGAGGTTACAATTACATACCCTCAGACATTGGCCTTCACCTCATCAGTAGCACTTAAGCGATATCGCCGGGGGGGGGGTAGGGGAGTCATAACCCCCCATGAGGAATTTTTTGCCATACAAAATGTATATTCATCACTCCCTTATCACAAACACCTATACATATTTATGAGTTGAAGTAGTCGTAACCTCCCGCTTTTACCCCTGCACCTGCAACATCATTATTAGAGGGTTTTTTCAATATCAGTAGTACTATCACGTTTTAAAAAACGATCTATGTGAATAAAGAAAACAACGTGCGCTGCACTTTCCTTCCACAAAAGAGCTAAGCTTACATCCAAACACAGGACGGAGCAAGATAGGGTGGCGGGAAATGCGAGAGGAGACGTGACGTAACAAGAGAAGGAGCAGCTAACGGCATCCCCCCCCCCCCGTCCCACGCACACCACACTTTCGCCGACACAAGTTCGCTCACGGCTGCCGGCGCCGAGGGAGAATGTTGAATTCCCTTCTTTCACGATCGGCGCCGACACACAGGAGTGTTGACTCACAACAAAGCAGCTAGGGTTGCAAACCGCAACTCTGTGCAGGCATAATGCCCTAAAAAAAGTAAACATTTGCTCAATTCCGTAGTTTTTTTGTACCATCCGTAGCTCCGTAGTTCATGCTACTTATCCGTATAAACTACGGATAATCCGTAGTAGTTGGAGGGTATGCAATTACGGAAAGCTTTCTGCGTGGAGAACAGAAAAAAATCTCTTAAATTCCGGGAACGGGTGGGCTTTCAAAGTTTTAAAGTGGACTATCATTTATTCTATATTATTTTACATATCTGTGCAAAATTTCAGGCTGATGGGTCCATTTTTGTGGATTTGTATACTAATCAAATCCACAAACAGAATTTCATTTTTATTTGTAAGGATATATGTGTATAAATATTGTACTATTATATTTGAAGAGTATTCTAATGCATTAACTATTATGATTGTTCACTGAAAGTACTGAAACATTGCAGCATGTGTGTCATCTATTAAAATTCTGAAATGTAGACTAGATTAACTGGGGTAAAGTTCAATGAATTTCAAATGATTTTACTCAAAACAAATTTGCTGTGTGTACACTTTAAAGAAAGAATTTTCTGAATGAATTATTTGGATCCCATTTAGGAAATTACAAAGTGGCTAAATATTGGTTAAAATGGTGTTTCCTATTCAAATCAATGTACAATTTTACAAAAATGGTTAATTTTTATTTGCTTTATATTCAGTTATTTAGTTCAGGTGATAAGGATGAATACATTTCTTTTTTATACTAAGAACCTTGATACTAGTAAAATTAGAGCATCAAATGAAACTGTAAAATTAAAATAATACTACTAAGCTAAAACTATTTTAATCTTCATATAGTTGTTCTGTTTTCCTCATAGCCTCCAAATGGTACCACTGCAAGTCTTACAGGACAAGAAGAAAGGAAGACTAAAATGCAAGAAAATTTAAGGACCATATCAACTTGTTTTAAGAAGTTGCGCCGTATCTATGAAAAGTGCAATGAAAACTGTGCCACAATGGAATATACACACATAGAAGTTGATGTAAGCACACAGTAAAGTGTTATTTAAGTCTTCAAAATACTAAAAGCTGTATTTATCACTAGGATATAATTGTGAGAATTAGATATGTGTTTGGTTATTGAAAGCCACAACCCAGAAATTGGAGGTAATTAACACTAGAACCATGGAATGGGTCATTTTGATCCAAAATCAAGCTTGTTTCCATTTTTCCCCGCCAAAAAAGTTACATAGTGAACTTAAAAGACAATTTTTTTAACTTTGTTATTAATCATCATTAAAACAAATTTAAATACTTAGCTTTTTTAGCTATTTTTAATATTTGTACCTAAAACTGCGGAATGAGAGATTTTGACTCAAAACTTCCCACAAATCTGGAATCCCCAGCTGAAATTAATAAATGCCAGTTTCTTTAATAAAATTAACGGTAATGACATAATAAATGTCATATCATGCCATCATATCATTTTCATTGCAATGTGAATTTTACAAGTGGGGTCAAATTGACCCAGCCCATGGTTTTAGGTATACCTCAAATGCTGTGGTTCTAGTGTTAACTAATCAGAGGCAGTCAATTATGCAAAGTAACAGGTAGCTTGATAAAGGCAAGAAGGGGCGAGCTCATTTGAGCTTTTAACCAAGGTGGATAATTTTTTACATATTGCATTGCAATATTATATATATATATATATTTTTTTTTTTTTTTTTTTTTTTTTTTTCTAGATTAATATACTTCTGTTACAGTTGAGTCTTTTTGGAGTAAATAACACCAGAATTTGAAATAGAAAATTTTCTGCTTAAAATATCTTTTTCAAAAACTATTGAATTTAATATTAAATTATCCAAAACTTGATTTATTTATTTACTTTATTTAAAAAGAAATTTCTAGTTTAAATAATTTTCAGCACTTGATTTGTATGTTTTTAGTATCATAAAGTATCTCACATAATCCATTATTTTCAAATTCTATGTTGATTTGAAAACTTTCAACTTGAATCGGCTGTTTAAAAAAGTCTGTACTTTCCAATGAGAAATCTCCATTACAGAACTTTGTAAACCACTTCTGACAAGTTTGAACAGGCACATCTTCTCCATTCCATGACAGTTTCAATACTTTGTTTCAGATATGTTTCCTAAAAATTTTACTTTCTGTTGCCTGCCTTGTAAAAATAACATAAATATCAAATGATTTTGTTAAAATTTAGTTTAGAACAAAAGCTCATTTGCCTGTTGCTGTTTTGTATTTTTAAATTCCATTGTAATTATGTTTAGGAAAAATCACTCTCATAATTGAACTGGTAAGAAGAAAAAGGTAAATGGGCAATATAAATTTGAAAAATGTTCAAAATAAATTAGGAAAAAAGATTGCATTTGGAAACAACTTCTCTTGATCATTTTCAAAAAGTTACACTTTTTAAATTTGCATACAACCTCTGTGCAAAAAAATTCCCTCAGTTAGTAAAATTTGTCCCATGCATTAATCAGTTGATGGGCAAAATTTGAGAATTAAATTGTAAAAAGTGTCAGACATATGAAGATAAATGTATGCTGACTTATACTACATTTCAGTGGCTCTTGAAAGGAAAAAACCAGATCAGATGATTTAGTGCTCAAACAAAAATTATGAAAGAAAACAATGTTTTGCACTCTTGCAATAAGTGTTTGCATTCAATATCGCGTATAGCCCTTGACAATCTTTGCTTAAAGATGTCTCTGAGACATTTTATGATGAAAGGTTGAAAATTTGTATATCACTTCATTAGTGTATGGGGCACATTTTACTAACTGGAAGTTTTTCTGTATGGAGATCATATAGAAATTTAAAAAGTGTAACTTTTTAAAAAATAATGAAGGTAAATTTTTCCTACCTTATTTTAAACATTATTTGCATAGGCCACTTATTTCTAATAGATAGAGAATTAAAACGAGACATCCTGTATGTATAAATATATGTATATACATATATATAGTGCATTCTCTCGTTAGTAACTTTGTTTTATTGATCTAACTGTCCTAGAGTTATTCAGTTTAACTTTTGATTGACTTTTTCTATGTCCAGCATCGAAAATTGGAGAATGTTTTTGTTCTTGGACTCAGATCTGGGTCTTGTGTTCAACCCAAAAATGGCTATCTCTGTTTACAATCGAGAATAAATGGAGTTACTGCCTTTTTGTTTGAACTGGTTCAGTTACACTTTTTTAGAGATTTGCTCATATTTAACATATCTGAAATAACTTTTTATTTAAATTCTTAGCTTTTTGTTTAATTTCTTGATTTGAATAAGAGCAAAATATCATTTAGGAAAATGTTAATCATAGTGTAGTTTTAAGTACAGTTTCAGACTATATAATTTTATTTTGCTATTCTGTCGAACTAACTCAGTTGTCGTAAACTGACTTTTGTCTTTTCTCTCTTTAGAGTTTAGTGCCTTTAAAAGATGAAATAGACTCTCGACAAGAAGATAAAAAACCAACAGAAGCAATAAAATATTTAACTGAAGAACATAGAGAATTAGTAGAGGTAACAGTATTCATTTTTATGATTTTCTTTTTTATAAAACCCTTGTAATTAAAGGCAAGTAAGAATGATGGATATTTTATGATAGAATTTATAATCTCAAAAAATTATTGGTGTTTATTTGTACTAGAATTTATAATTGCAATATTAAATATGGGGGGAAAAAATTAATGCATCTTCTTAAACTGTACTACACAATCTTGAATCAGCTAACCTTATAAAAGATATTTGTTTACCCAAATATAAGCAGGAAAGATTACCTGCCTATTTGGCAAATTACCTTACTGCTGATGAAGAAAGATTTTTTTGTACTTTTTAAAGCATATGTACAGTTTTTAAGTAGTGTTTGTTATGTTATACAACACTATTAATTTTGTTAGATCATAATACTGATAAGAATTAACATTTTAAAAGCTTTTTGAGTATTATTATTATTGTTACAATTATTATTAATTCTAAGAACTATGCAAGAAATGCAGTTTAACCCCTTGGGTACATTTGACCATTGTTTGTATCATGTACTTTGGATGACAAGTATGTTTTGTAATTCAAACTGCAGGGTGATCAATTTAAAAGAGTTTCTGTTGATTTTTCTTATTTCCCTTAAATTTGAGGGATGAGGCATCTATTATAACAATAAAATATATTTGTATAAACCTTGCTTAAGTGAGGGAGATAATTTCCAACACAGTTGGACTGTTACTACTTTATTTATGAAGTAAAATAGAAATGGGATCCATGTTACTTAATCCCGTGATAAATTTATTTGTGAAAAAAATAATTTAATTCAATTTTTTTACATTATCATTTTTTACAGCTAATGTTGAATATGTTCGCTATCATTTTGAATTTAAACATGAACATGCCAAGCCAAGTTTTTTTATGATTTGTTGTAATTCATCGATGCTTGCAGGACTTCTTTGAGATAACCCCACAAAAGGAAATCTAATGTGGTGAGGTCTGGTAAAAAAATTGAATTAAATTCTTTTTCAAAAATAAAATTATCACAGGATCAAGTAGCATTGTGCCTCTCCATTTCTGTTTTATCTCACAAATAAAATAGTAATAGTCTAACAGTGTTAGAAATTGTCTCCCACTCTTAAACAAGGTTCAAAAAATTATATTTCACATTTAAAATAGTTGCCACATGCATCAGATTTAAGGATAGTATAAAAAAACAACAGGTGCTCGTTTAAATTGATCACCCGGTGCAACATTATAAATTTGATTAGTTCATAGCACTGTTTAAGAATAAACATTCTCAAAGTTTTTTGAGTATTTGACTTTATTTATAATTATTATTAATTCTAAAATCTATGTGAGAAATGTGTTTTTTTTTTTTTTTTTTTTTTTTTTTTTTAATCCCTTGGGTACATTTGACAACTGTGTTGTATCATGCACTTCAAATGAAGAGTATTTTTCATCATTTAGACTAGGACAAAATTAAGTGTACGCAATCTTGCTCATGGCCAGAGTGATTTGTAGCACTTGTAGGAGGATGTTTCTTTCAATCAGGGTTGCCAATTTAGTCACTTTGTGGCTGCATTTGGCCATGATGTTTATTGCAATATTCAAATAAATCTGTACCCAAGGAGTCAACAAGCTGTCGTAATTAATAGTAATTTATATTTTTTTAAACTTGAAAAATCTTATTTTTAGGGATGCACCGAATATTCAGTTTGTATTCGGTATACTGCCTATTCGGCAGACAAACCGAATACTTGGTTCAGCCGAATACTTAAATATTCGGCAACTGAATAGTAAACAAATTTAAGTATTCCCCAATCGATAAACAAATACATATTTTTTACATCATGAATGAAAGATATAGTATAGTGCAATAGTATAAGTTGATTCAAGTTGTTACTTACTAATATCACATGTGAATAAGCATTAGAAACCCTTATAAAATCCTCCTACCAAGGCACCCCCATCCTTGGCAGATAACCCAAATGTAGCGTTCCACAATCAAACAAAAAACCAATATCCCAATGAAATTAGTTTTAATGTAAGAGAAAACATGCAGATGTTAAAATTGAATGATGTTGCTTTTCAGTTTTTCTTAAATCTTGACACATTACATTAACCTGTGCTATTACTAACTGATTTAAATTTGAAACAGTAACCAGGAAAAAAAACTCATAAAATTAGGTGTTCTTAAATGTAAAGTCAATTAACTGCTAATTTTTTAAATAAAATATGTAGGTAAAAAATTACCAGCATTTCACTAATATTTTAAAAAGTTATTAATAATATATAAAGTAAACACACTTGGATATTAAATTTTGCAGCATTTTAATTTTTGAAGTTTTACACCATATGAAATATTGTTTAAGAAAAAACTAATTAAATTAATCATTGCAATCAAAGTTTAATAACGGTTTAATAAATTTTAACCAAGTATTCGTTATTCGGCAAAATATGGTATTCGGTGCATCCCTACTTATTTTCATATAAATTGTCTAAAAATTCAACCATTTGAAAATAACTTGATTATTTCCTATTTTACTTTTCCAGCAAGTAATGTTGAAGAATAGACAGCTTAAAGAAGTGATTGACAATCTGAGAACTTTTATCTGGGATATCAATACTATGTTAGCTGTGAGAAAACCTTAATCCATAAATCACAATGTTAACAGTATTTATCTCATCTTAAAAATGTGCCTATTTGTGTAAGATTTGTAAGACTCATGCTGCTGTTGTCATTATGTTTTCAAAATGTGTGAGAAGCTATTGCTTGTAAAAGATAATATTGTGTTTCATTGTTTTCATATTTGGAAATTCCCATTTGTATATAAATTTTTATTCTTACTGATATTGTTTCATGTTATAATAAAATATAAAATATTAGAGACTGGGTGAGTTCTCAATTTCAACATTTGCTTATGCTTTTAAAAACAAGCTTTAGCCTCTAGCCCTGAACTTTAATGTAAACAACTAGAGAACTTTCTATAATATCTTCCTAGGCATGTGTAACCTGTTCTCAAATTTATCCCTCTTAATGTAAAAGTACTTGAATCATGAATTTTGGTTTGGAATTGTTAGATTATGGTTAATTTTCATTTGAAAATTGGGAATTATTAAGGCTACATCTGTTTGAGTATGAACAAGTCCTATAAATATTTCAATTATGTTTGAATATACAGATTTTGAAGCACAAGCCAGATGTGCATAAACTGAAACTACCTCTTAGTTCTAACTAGATAAGAATGCTTTGTATAGTCTGAGTACAATCAAAATTATTATACTGTAATAAGTATAATCAGGGAAGGACTGTAATAAGTATAGTCACTAATTGCTGATTATCAAAGCAAAAAAATGCTGTTTTCTCCCCCCTATCTTTCTTAACATTTAAGTTTAACAATGCAAAATACTGTGGAAAGACACATCCTCCACATTGCAACTAGTAGAGTATGAAGACTATTTGTGTATTTTGGAAGCTTAGTGCCGTAAAGTAAATATATGTAAAGTGGTGTCAGTATTTAATTATTACATCACATCCTCTCTCTAATCCACAAGCCAATAAACTAAATACAGTATTGGACCCTTTATCCGGAATTCCGAAAACCGGAAAGTTCCAAAAACCGGCACTTTCCCCGATTTCAGGGGTTTTTTTTATTCTTTTTTTTTTTTTTTTTTTTTAAAGGCTCACTGATCTAGATACCATTTTTTTTCCACTACTTAAAATCTCGACTATTCGGCATTCAAGTAACCGGAAAATTTCGGGGGGGGGGGGGGGGGGGGACAAAATTTTAACTGCTAGAGGTTATCAACCTCTAACTGCTGGAGGTTATCGATAATTCCACGAATCGTTGCAGTATAAAAAAAATAAACAGACAAAATGCCCACAAAACAAATATGACGGACACACGTTACAAAAACAAAACATTTTACTGCTGTGCCGGCGAGCACGGAGAAAAATCAGCTCCGTACCGATAGCCAAAACAGAAAAAGTGCTGATTACATATAGCTAGGGAGTCCTGACCTACTTATTTTGCCCATCTGCATTCCGATGATTGAACAGTGTTATCTCTGAACAGAAGCTCCAGAGGGAAGGAGGGGGGGGACAGAGAAAACATCACCGTTTGTATTAATCATTCTCTTAGTTTAAAGAAATTACCTGTTAGAAATCGATAAGTGGTTTTATTTTTAATTTACTATTATTTTTCTCCCCAGCGATGCAAAGGTATTATTGCCTTGTAACACTGCAATATAAACGAATATTATTATAAATACAATTAAAAACTTTGTTAAAAACACACAATTAAAAATAGATGAGTACGCACCGATCTATTTTTAGAGTATTTTTCAACATGCATTGATTATCATTCCAAAACATTTCCGATTAGATCCCCCCCCCCCCCCTAACAGCTTTGTCGACAAACATATTATTATTATTATTATTATTTTTTTTTTACAAGCTTAACTATCCGGAATTTTCACTTATCCGGCATTTCCCGCGCTTTCTGAATAGTCGAGCTTTTACTTATTTAAATTGTGTCCTTTTAATTAAATGGTTTTTCCTTTTCCTGTTATGGGTTACGTTGCAGCTGCGCGTGTTAGGGAGACAGCAGGCGGATTTCTTCTCTATTTTGACGTGCCTCAGATTGTCTCGATATTTTTGTGGGGAACATTGAAACAGCTTAAGATTAATGAAATGTTCAAACAAAATAAAGAATAAATGTTTAAATGTTAGCTTTTCTCCTCTCAAAATTGTATATGATCTAATTGTAAGGTCTCGTTTTTTAAATTTTGTTTTGTAATAGTGGGCATTTTCTAATTTTTTCTAATGATTTTAATTTACATCACAATGACGTTATCAAGGGAGCGTGCGAGGTATATTGTTTTTGGCCATCACGTAAGCTGTATAATGTCTACCGTCTTTGTAATCCATATGCGGAGGCGAGCGTGCGTAGCGGTGGGAGCGGGGACCATGGTTCTCTCCCGTAGCGATGGTTCTGCATATCTGACAGAATACTTGGATGCCATGGGCGCCGGCAGCATAGGGCAAGGGGATTTTTTGGATGGATTTTTGTATGCAGTGTTTTCCCTTGCTTTTTTGCTCTTTCCAACATGGTAACTATATGTTAAAATAGTCTTTGCCCCCCCCCCGGGAAATATACTGCCGGCGCCCATGGGGGATACCACGATTCGCAGCATTGAAGTTTTATTTTACAGTAAGTTTTGATAAATTTAATTATTTTTATTTTAAAATCTATTATGAATGCTTTACTATTTACATAATTATAAGCAGTAATTATCATAAAAGCTACTTGTACTTAAAGACCGGTACTTTTTTAATTCTACTGTGCACAAAGGGTTAATTTTTCGGCAGCGACCCGAAAACCGGCAAATTCCATAAACCGGAATGAGGTCGGTCCCGAGGTTGCCGGATAAAAGGTCCCATACTGTACCTAAAAAATCAATTTCAGGACCTTGCAAAATCCGTCCCCCAAAAAGGGTAGATGTCCTATTCTCTCCTTATTTCACACATGAAAGAAAAAAGAATCTTTTATAAAAATCTTGCTTTAAAATGTAAAAAATATAAATATGTTGTTTGTTATTAAAATAGTATTGTAAATTAATTTGCTTGAATTCAGTGTAAAAAAAAAAAAAAGAAAGAAAGATTACTTTCTGCTAAACATTATATATATATATATATATATATATATATATGTGTTTGTGTGTATTACGTTGGATTTTCCAGTAAAGTTTCAGAGTTAAGGCATGTAAAACAGTTTATTGAACATTATCTTTAAGCTACAATATAAAGTGAGAAGTGGGGTGGGGAGACGGGATCGAAAATCCGTGTGGATTAATTAAGCAGTTCCAGTGGCAGAAGTCTCTCGATTTTTGAGGTACAGCCCTATTTATGCTCATGATACCACGTGCTAAGACATAACTCTGCCTCTCACTCATCTCTAATCGAATCACTTACATTATTTTACATGACCTACATCTGGGGTTACAAAGGCGTGGGCGCACGTGCACACTGGAAAGAATCAAGAATTGGCGACCTGGTGTCTAGCAATTAACTTAAAGAAATAAAACATAGCTCCAGAGTGTGCATGGCACGTATGATAGGAAAGCAAAACTTACAGTGAAAGTACCCACTTAATAAACAATACCCAAACTACCTTTTTATACATTACATATATATGCATAAAGCTTACAACACTAGTTTTAGATTTGCTATTTATTTGCTAGTTTTTACTTTTAACTAACTCATAAATCTTAATACTATTTAATGCTAAAAGTATTAATTTCTTGGTTTAATCTAGATGAAGGCTGTCATACATCAACTGATGAGATGACATATATGGTACATCTATGTCTATGTAAAGTTTTTGATGAAAAAAGAATTCAGCACATGTTAGGAATATATATATATATATATATTTGCAACATGTGCTATCTGCCTTTTTTTTTTTTTTTCACTTTATCAATAGATTATCTTGGGATTCCACATTACGTAAGTAAGCTATTCTATATTTTATATATATATATATATAATATATAATAGCTTACTTACGTAAAGTGAAATCCCAAGATAATCCAATGATAAAGTGAAAAAAATATAAAAAAATAAAAAAGTAGATAGCACTCGGTGCCAATTAACGAGCTTATACCGGATAAGTGTTTAAATATAGCCTTTTAAGGCAATGAAAGAGTGGAAAAATTGAATATAAAGCGCCAAATTAGAACTGGTGTGCTCTTAAGCCTAATCACATGTAATCAGATATATATATATATATATGTACCTATATATAAGGCAAATAGTATATAAAATAATTAATCAATACTTTTTTTTTTCTTTCTTATTGTACACCCTCATGAAAGTGGTATCAATTAAAATTTAAATATAAATAATTTTGTATAAAATCAAAAGAGTGAAGAATTTTAGTATGCATAATTTTAACTCAAATATATTTGATTTGCGAATTTCCTTACTTCACATTCAATGTTTTACTTACCTGTTACTCAGGGTGTCAATGATTTAAATCGATTTTTTTTAAATTGTTGATTTAAATTCTTGATGCACAACCTCTGGCCATTATTAGCTCATGGCACCTGCTCCATTCACCCGCCAACCCAGTTTCACTTTGAAAAACACATAGTGGAGTCCATCCATTCAATTTTTAAGAAACGGAATCAATTGTGGGAATTTAATTATTTCAGATTTGTTTTCAAATGCCCTAAACATCCCACAGAAAATTTTCGGCAATAATTTAATTGACTTTAATCCATCATATGTGCCACGATACAGTAGAACCTCGATTATCCGAACCTTAATTAACCGAAACTCACTGTTAACCAAAGTCAGTTTCTTCTTCACTTTTTTTTTTTTTTTTCATCAGAAAATTACTTTTTGGTGGAGATTCTGACTCTGGTGCAGTTTCAGTAATTGAGTTTTGGAAAACTGCATTTATATGATCAGTGACGCATGGGAATCTATGCGTCACTGATGGAGTGATGGACGCATGGGAGTATTTGAGAAATGCTTATAAAATGTTGAGCTTGCATTGAGTACATAATCTTGACCAAAATTTTGCTAATCAAGTTAACGATCTATTTGTTAATGTATGCTTTTATTTTAAACTGTGTGCATGCGAGTGAGTGTGTCTTTAAGAGATTTGTTTTACCCATCTGTGTGTACTATTATTACTATTTACATGTAAAACAATGGTTAAGTACTGGGGTTTTTAAATAAAAATCTATTTTCAGTAATTTTAGATATTTTTTTAGCTTTCCAAGTCATTTGGCTCTCTAAGAATTATAAAAGCTGAACAGCACATAGAAATGCATCTAAAAGTTTTTTGTAAAGTGTAAATAACATTTTAACATTGTAAGTGAAAAGAAAAAAATTACATTTTATTAGTTTAATTAATCTATAAATTATTTTAATATATCTATAAAAATGCTAATATATATATATATAATTGTTTTCTCATAATTCAAGCTTCAATAAAATAGAACAAGTAACAAGAAATCCTTTCTTTAGGTATATTACTACCAAATTTATACAGTTAAATTATAAAATGCAGTTATGCTTGGGCAAATATAAATTAGTAAAATAAGAATTAGTTTATGAATAAATTCTGGTATGTATTAAGTACGTAGCTGATGTTTTGATGCAATCTTTTTATGAAAATCTTCAGTTATTTAGCCTCTTATCAAAACTAACTTCATGTGCATTTCTTTGTAATGGACTATTTACACTCTTACAAGATTGGAAATAATTTTTTCATGGTTTTTTTAATTGCTGATTAAAATTCAAAAATTTCAATATATGTATGTTTAGTGTTCCTAGAACCTAAAAGCTTCATACTTTGAATATCTAGAAAATATTTTCATTTATACAGAATATATCTTTAAGCTGGTAGAATCAATTTGAAAACTGAAAGATGGTGATTACGTGATGTAATTTTTTATAATTAATATCTTTCATATATGAAGTCCATTTTTTTCCTTCTCATGCATTTACAAAATAATAATAATAGCAGTAATAATAATTTTGAACTCACAGAATGCTTTCATATTTTGATCCTTTACAACATTCCTGTTAGCATTGATTTAAAACATCAAATAGAAAATATGAAAGTTTTTCCTTGTGTGTTTGTGCAGTAGAGAATTTAAGACTTGCTTGCAATATACATTTATATGACTACAAGAGGATTTAAAAAAAAAAAATTTTTTTTGAAATAAATTTGTTAAATGGACTACATTTTTAAAAATTTGAATTGAATCATGAAAGTCTCCACTCAAATTGAAAAAATTTGGTCATTTTAATGTTTAAGTGTGCTGCTGTATTAATTACTAATCTTTATGGCAAGATGATTTGGGTGAACATGAAATGAATTGTTATAGGTTAAGAATGAGAACAATAGCACTTCCCTGCTCTGTAGATAGTTGCAATTTTCATAATAAGTTAAAAGTGCCAGAATTGATTTATGTATTAAAACTTTAGCTTTGAAAAATTGTTTTTTAGTGCTTACATATTCAGAAACAAATTACAGTGTGGAGTTGAATCATCATACAATACAAATATAATTAGCTAAAAATACACTATTTTGCTAGTCACATTTTAGAAAGTTTTGCGATGCAATTCTATGTTTAAGATTTTTTAAAAATATATCTATAAAGTTTGATAATATGCATACGTTTATCATTTATTATAGTTTATAGCACAGTATTTAAAGAGACTTGTGGAAATATTTTAAGAGTCCCAAACATAATAAATCTATTTTAATTTTTACTCAAGAACTGTAAAACTTTTTTTTTTTTTTTTTCTAAACTACAGCCTTCAAAATTAATACAATAGTTTATGTAGCTCTTGTGCTAAATTAAATATGAAAATTGATCTAGGCATGTGTTGTAATTTATTCAAATCATGAAATGAAACAAATATTTTTTTAGTGTTTTCAAACTTTATTCAATGAAAGGCCACTTTATTAGGTCTACTGATATAAAAAATTTTATGTGTTCAAACCTAATAGGATGTATTGCTTTTGAACTAAAATATTAGGCTGCATCCCTTTGAATAGTGCATTACAGTACCAAAATGTCAATGGAAATTTTTCTTATAAAGATTCAACATCCAATCATTGACCAGAATCATATAAATCAAAATTGCTTATTAGTAAGCTACCCGGTGGAAATTAGAGAGATTGTTAGGTGTATCCGTCTGCTATTTCAATTTTCAAAAAATATGTATTTCAAACTAGTTGAATAACCTCATCCTTCACATGGGGAGGACACCTTTTTTCTTTATAAAGAGAAAACAAAAAAAAAAACTTTTAAAAACATTATTTTGATCTATTATAAGGTTTTTTTTTAATGTTCAATTGGATTTCAAATAATTTTTGAAAAATCATAAAACAGATTTTGTAATTTTATCTTAAAATTATTCATTCAATCCAAGCATAATATGTACTTTCCCAGAAGAAAACACTATGATGAGAAAGAGATGTAAGACAGTCGAAGCATTTTGTCTGAAAATGTGTCGATATCGACTTTTGAATGTCTAGAACCTTTTGGGACATTTAAGAATATTTTAGAATATTCCATAGCATTCTCAAACCTTCTTAAGTAAACCTGATATCCAACTGCTTCCTATTACAGCAACATTATTGAACATTCTAACCAATCTGAGTTTCTTTTACACTCAGTTCCCAGCTACTTCAGAATCTTCCCTTTAGAAGTCCATTGCTGGGATTAGGATGCTCTCTTTTGATAGCCAATCCAATTCCCAGAACCCAATCCTTGTACTTCCAGACCAAAACCTTCTTAATGAATCAAGGATGGAGGATTACCATACCATATACTTCTCCAAAAGGGATTGGTAACTGGAAACGTGTTTGGGTAGATATTTTCACCTTTACCACACAATTCCCACATGACTGTACTGATTGGTTGCAGAGTCTTGTGACATGAACAGAAAACCATACTTTTTTTTATTATACACTAGCCGTTAGGGCGTCCATCTTTGATGCCTCATATCTTACTTTTTTTAAGTGTTAACCAAGGGCGGCTCCAGCGAGGGGGCCATAGGGGCCATAGCCCCCTCCGAACTTTTTGTTTTTGAACTTTAGATTCGTATACTTAACAATTCCTCACGTTCAATTGGCATTTTAAACAATTTATAGGCTATCTAAAAAGTTCAATGGCCCCCTCCGAAAATTCAACCTGGAGCCGCCCTTGGTGTTAACTTAGTCTCACTTCAACAAAAATCATGTTTGATTTAAAAGTATTTGTCATTAAATTTATTTAGGTTAGGGTTGCTAAAAATTTTAGGTGTCATCATAAAAGCTGATGGTGGCCATAGCAAGTACTGACATTGTAAAATGTATGGAAATGCATATTGATGTTATTTCCATTCATAAAATGATAATAAAAATAACTTTATAGGATGATAATTTGTTGTACATATTCCTACAGAAATATTTCTTAATTACAGCAGCTGGGGGTTTCTCAAATTAGTGCTCAGTGCACTGCCATTATGTTCATGAGTTTCGTGGTTCACAAAATGGGTACTTTTTCGTTTTAATAACATTAGTGTTAATGTGCATTAATTGGCAACCTAATGTTTTTATTGTATGGTTACATTATTTAATATGTATCCCTGGTCACAATAGCATAAAATAAACAGGAAATAACAGAATGCACTTGAAAACTTTACATGTTGTATAGTTTTGATAGTAAATTATAAAATATGGATTTAACAATCTGTACTGAAAAGGATGCAATTGAATTTCTCCAAAAAAGGAATATTTCTCAACCATTTTTTAAATTTTTGAATTTCATGCATTCAATGTAGATTCATATTTCAGCTATTTCCCTCCTCATACTTATAGTTTTTGTTAGAAAATGTGCAAAGGATAGCAACCATGTATCCACTTTTTATGTTTATTTTATTACTTCATTTATTTTAATGGCAACAGATGTTAATTAAACTTAGTGTAGTTGGTGATGAGTGGTGTTATCAAAACAGAATAGTACCCATTAATGTTTACTTGCAGTTGTTGCTATTTGCAGAGCAGAAATACCATTGATTTTGGTACCACTTATGTTAGTGTAATTTAATAGATGTTGATTATTACAACTTTTCTTGTCATGTTAAATTTAAGAAGGCTAAATACCTGTTACATCTACTAAGTTGTATTTATGGAAAAAAAAACCACTCAAAATACTGGTGTTAAACGATAAAATAAATATAAATTTTGTGAGAAAGCACACCTAAGTAACATTTTATGTATGTTTTCTAACAAAGTTTTTATTTATTTTAAGTTGTATTTAGTTCAATGATGCCACTTGAGGGTAGATATCACTGATTTAAACACAAGTATTATTAAATTACAACCCCACTATATGGTCCCCTTTTCACTGGTTTCAGATGTGTTATAAATAAGTCAAATCTTTTTATTTAACAGTTATTTTACCACCACTGCAACACAATGAATATAAATTTATAAAGCATTTTCAAACTAGCAAAACAATAACTAAGCAGAAATAAAGAAAAGTACTGCAGTAATGTTTCTTATATCTTTATTTCCAAAAGTTCTTTCAGTAAATGGTGATGTTATTTTCAGTGTGTGAATAAATAACTATTTCATAAGAAAGAGAAGAAAATGATCTTAATTCTTAATGCATATCACTATTAAAAATGTGAAAATCTAGACTGATTTCAGCAAAGTTTAGTCTGTCTCATCATAAGTAGGCAAAACTTTTTCAAAAGATATTTATATAGATACAGTTAATACTATACATTTATAAAAATGGAAACATACTAGACCAGCACTTGTTTAAATGTTTGAATTGCATTACATCTATTTACTTAGGCTGTGAAATATTAATTAAAACTGTTATAGGAAGATTTAAAAGCTTGAAATATAAATGAAATGAACAAATTTTTGCTTAGTTGAAGTGAATCTTTGTGAAATTAAGCTTATTTGAGACACTTACAGTTGTAAACATCAGTTTTTGGCAAAAATACTGATAATAAACTGAGCGTAATGAAATAAAATAATCTACTTTAATGACGTTCAAGGATGTACCCAGGTTATTCGGAACCCCCCCCCCCCTCTGAAATTTGAGTTTTTGTTAACAAAATAATAATGGTGAAGTCTTTTGTGAAAAAGTCTGCCTTTTTCACCACTTGGATCCCTTCCAAATTTTTTTTCTAGGTATGTCCCTGATGAGGTTATATATTTAATTATAAAGACACAACATAGGCACATCCTAAATATTAACCTTTAGCTCTTCCTATTTCTTTAAAAAAATAGAGAATTTTTGCTGAATGAATTCAAATATTTATTTTCAAAATGCTTTTAAATTCTTTCAGAATTCTCAGCGACAACAAAAGGTTAGGTATTTTAAGTAAATATCCACAAATAATACATGCCATATAAAGTTTATCTTGGTATAATGTTACTGAAGGCACTAGATCAGAGGTTTTTTAACTGTGGTCTGTAGAGGACTAGGGGTTCACATAGGCAACAATATATAAAACACTGCAACATTCCATATTTGTGTTATAGCATGAAATCAAATAATAGAAGCAGATCTCAGAATATCATTCGAACACAAAACCCAAAATTGTGGTTCTGGTTTCAGGAAAACTGCACCCATGTCATTTAGTAAAAGTAATTTACAGAAAACATTCTAAAATCTATTGACACTGTTTCAGTTTTTACCACTGTTTTTATTCATGTTATGTTTCTTTATTCTATATATAAAAAAATGTTCATCTTTACAAATGTGCAGAACCCTGTAGTATTAAAAAAAAAAAAAAAAAAAATCAAAACATTTTTACCAATATTTATTAAAACATAGTTCCAATGAGATTACTGAACCAGAAATTAAGCTTCGTGAATGACGTAAAATGCCTAAGGCTGCAAAAATAATGTAGTTCAAGAAGGGGGGGGTCCTAAGACTAAATAAGATTTTTTAAAAAGCACTGTACTAGATTATTTATGATGCTAAAACTGAGTGACTTTATATGCAAACTTTCATTCTATGAACAAGTGATTGAACAGTAGTATGAAGTATTTTGTTATAAAGGAGTTTTTCTTACAAACAAGGTCACTATAAATTAGTTAAAATTGTAAAATTAGTAGACACTTTGTATAGTGACACATATAAATTATACTTATGAACAAGTGATTGTTTTGGGCAGTACAGAAGGTCGAGCCTTTCTCAGTTGTCAGAAATTCGAATGATCTACAAGAGCAGAAATCTTGAGTTCCAGGCATTCTGCTCTTGCAGATGGTTTGATCAAAATTTTAGGTAATCTCGACCATCTGCATGGGTACAGCTTAGGGCATGACACTGTCAACAGTTGCACAGATTCACATTTTCAAAATCAAACACTTTCAATCAAAGCTTTTGATTGTGATTTAGCATTCGAGAAATACAAAAATGTGCCTTCAAGAAATGAAAAAGTGTGCCTAAGAAGAGGAGCCAATTGTTATTCAATTATACAAGTATAAAGAATGGTAGCTTTAATTTGTAAAAATATGTGTACATGAATAATTTTCCCCTACTGTAGGACTACATTACTCCATGATGGTACTATGTATAGGAATTTTTTTTTCAACATCATTTTTACGTTTAATATTATTTCATTCAAAAACTAACTGATTGAAATAATAGATGAACTGACTCAATTAATTAGAATTTCTCTTATGACAGTCAAACATCTGACATCATAAATTAAAAATTGCTTGAAATACATAAACTCTGCCACAAACTCTATCTCATATTTGCAATTTTTTGGGTTCTAAATAGCTCCTCAAGATTACAATGTTTGATATTTTGCACAAGATAAAACCACGAAGGATTTAAATTGCGCATTTAAGAGGAGAAATGAAGATGGATAGACAAAGTGAGGTACAAACAGATTTGTTATGATAATACAGTATAAAGCACAATATACAGTGTTAATGAATACTTCATGAAATTAAAAGTCTAGTTATTCTTCTGCAGGTACCTTACAACTAAAACAAAAGTAAGCCTATGTTAACATATCCCACGGTAGTTTCAATAGAAGAAATTACCTGAAAATTCTCCCCTCCCCACAAGCTTTTTATTTTTGACATCTTTAAAATTGTTAAATGGCCATGGGGTGAAAAACTACAGCCATTTGTTTGACTCTTTTGGAAACACTAGTGCACTGTAAGTACATAATATGCAGTTTTTATAGAATTATTTGGTAACAAAATTTTATTTTCAGAAACTATCTAGAACCAGAATTGCACATATACCTGCTTTACTTGTTCAAGTGATTCTGTAGTAATTTTTTTTTCTATTCAAACATTAGTTTTCTTAAATAAAATAAATAAAAATGTTGCACTAATAAAGGCTAGAAGGATCATTTCACATACATTGATTATAAAGCATTTTCTAAATCAAATAATTTGAGTATATACTTCCTTATAAGCAATGTTCTGTAGCTAGTGTTTAAAAGTTTGTAAATTACTATCTGAAATACCTGGACTGGAAAAACAGAAATGATTTGAGTTAATATGATTTCCTGTTGCAATGATAATGTGCTTGAGCAACAGTGTGAAACACAATATCTACAAAAACTGAAATATGTACAACCCCCTGTTTCCCTGCTAGCATTATCCGAGAAACATTATCACATAAAGGTTATTATTTTAAAGCAAAAATTTTGAACGGTTTTCTTTTGTTGTGCTAAATCCAAAAGCCCAAAAATTATTATCCATTAAAAACACGTAAAAAAGAAGAAACAAATAAAAAGACTATGAAACTATAATCATTAAAGTTTGCTAAATATTTGCAGCCCAAAATACTTTTATATATTATGTATTTGGATGTATTATTAAAGACAGAACCGATCCTTGATTGTCAATTGCTCATACGCAAATTAAAATTGGTTGCCCCTTTTTACAAACCTAATGCTTTAAAAAAGTTTTTGCCACCCATGTGCTGTGCACCATCTTGCCCCCTGCTAAGATGGGCCTGATTAAAGAGTTCAAAGATCTTTTCATTGGGGGTGGGGATTTGAACTTTATGATCTTGTAACACTATAACTAATCTATCTTTCAAAGTTGCTATCTCTTTTAAAAAATGAAGGTAAAATCAGAAGAAAACAATAATCTTTAATTGATGTCTACAATTTATAAATTTTTGAGATAAATATATAGTGTTTTGATCCCATAATCAAATTAGTAGAATAATGTTACTCTTCCAAGTTTCATTTAAAAGCTTTTTACCAAATTTGATTTCCTTGCAGTCCTACATATGAATTTAATTGTGAAAATCAAAATTTTTCTCTATAAATTGATTGCACTAAGCTTTTTTTGTTTAGTAATCATAGTAACTTACTTTCAGAAAATCAGATTTTAGCCTTTCTATTAATAAATTTTAACAGACTTTAAAAGACAGAGCATTTTTGTAGAGTGAGATGTTGAAATGTTAAAGCCCTATGGAGTAAGCCTATAGGGTTTTTAATTGATCTAAAATGTTTTCTAAAATTGGTTGTGTTTTCACAGTCAACATTTTCTAAGCTATTCTAATGAATGTACTGCAGGCAATCATTTCAATAGAGGAAATTCAGTTTAAATTTATAATTTTACTTTATTTTAGGAATTTCTCTCAAAAATATTTCTATTGCTTCAGACAGAAAGTGATGTACTTTCACGTAATCAGATGCAAGCAAATTCTTTTGCATCATTTTACGAATAGGTGAGCCAAGTTCTGCTATACCTAAACTGTACGGTATCATAGTTCCAACTACAGGTCTTTTGGGAGCCTCTGCCAAGCATTTACTCATTTTTCTTAAAGCTTTTTTACATAGAAACGTTGGAGCAGAATCATGGTTTTCAACACAAAGTTTCTTGAACAGAAGTTCTACTTCATGAACAAACTGATTAAACAGGATTGACGTTAAAACGCCTGATCGAAAAACTGGGAAAGACACATATTCGGAATTTTGACACTGTAGATGCTGCAAGAATATGTCTTTCTGGTGTGGTGGAATATCAGCGACTAATTTTACCAACAAATCAGTATATATATCTCCAGTTAGGCCATCTTCTTCGCTGTATAAACTGATAGTAGAGTAGGCTTTTAGCATTCTTTCTTCAATAGCAGGATGATAGATTGTCATGTCCTGAAGAAGATGAACCGCTTTAGCTACTAGATTAGTTTCGCATTCCATTTGAAAATGAGCAGCAAGAAATTTTATAGGATCTTTAGGCTTAATATCCAGCAGAGAAAATATAGCATGCTGCAGTGTTCTGTCTAAGCCATCGTCTTCCATTCTCATGGATTATTCTTTTGCACGGAGTTCCGTGCAGAGGTGTAGCTACCTGAGACAACTGAAAATGTTGATCCCCTCCTATTTGACCAAATGTTAAGGGGAATTTTTTATATACAATTTAGCGCCCCTTAGGTGTTGCGCCAGAGGATAGATGCCCCTCCTTGTCCCCCGCTAGCTACGCCACTGGTTCTGTGTTGTTTTTTAAATCGATAATGTGAGCGACCGGAAAATTGGAATTAGATGAACAGATCAAGCAAAATGTGATTTTTTCGATAATCAATATCACACAAAATAATAACCATATGATTATGTAAAAAAATACCACCAACAGTAGAGAAATTCTAAGGAAAACTAACAGATAAATTTAAATGATTTTGCAGTCTGCTGAAAACAAAATCAAAACCAATACTTTCCATATGTTGCCAATCAACGAAACGATAATTGAATTCCTCTGAAAAAGAAAGGATATAAATATAATTTATTTTAAATTTCAGTGTTCTTTAATACATGAAAAATACTTAAAAATCAATCTTAACAGCAATAAACAACGTTATCAGTTTAAGTAAGTTTTCTTGGATGAATAAAAAAATCATATTTTTGGAAGATATTATTCTTAATAGAATGGCGATGGTTCAAAGGTCGACAACGTAAACATACGTGACGTAATCGTTGCCGGTGCGATTGAAATATTTTGTTTAAGTGCAATATTTAATTAACATTTCCTGCTCTCATTTATTATTTAAAACAAAATTACCTGAAACAAACATATTCTTCAAATAAAAAGAAACTATGGCTGCTTCGGTTGAAGTAAATAATGTCGAAACACGAAAAGTGGCTCTAATAACCGGTATTACTGGTCAGGTATATTTATCTCTATTTGACTTCCATTTTATTTATCGGGATTTCAAAAGCTATATCATTCAGTTATCACGACGCCAAATTGTTAAGAACAGAATTATCTCATTTAATACATATATTCTGGATGCAGTATTGATAATTCTGGAAAATTTTCAAAATTCCTAACCAATGGTTCATCGCTACTTGACAGTGAACCGGTCAGCCTTGCCCCTTGAAAATCCTCAACAAATTTAAGAATGATCCTAAGTTAAACAAATGAATATATGCATTTCAGGTACAAAGTGTTAAAAATGATATCTATTCCTATTCTTCACAGGGTTAGAAATAAGCGATCGTTAGTCGTATTTTGCACCCAGAAATTTAAGTTTGGCGACCATGAAATAATAGATGGTCGTCATTTTTGACGCCTAACTTAAAAAAAAAAAAAAAAAAAAAAATCTTAGCAAAGCATACTGATCAACGGCAATCGCTATAACGTGCTGAAACATTCGGAATATTACGAAATCATCACCTGTTTATCACCAATCATCCTTCAAACCATATTTTCTGTTTCCTTATCGGTGCACATCGTCTTTTGGGCTTCAAAAATATTTTCACTTTGAATGTTGAAAAAAAAATTAAGAGCTAAAATATTTTTGTGGCAAAACACAGGTCCGCTCCAAGCCTGTTTGGCACCATCGTGCAAATGTCTAATGAGCGCTTGATATGAGAAAAATGGCCTATCCTTGATTGACTTGAGGGGGGGGGGGCAAGACCTGAATACCAATTCAGAATTACATGGAATAAGTCATTATTATCAAAAATCTCATTTATCTAGGGTCATTTATCTGATTTTGAGACCCCAGGCTAGTTCCCCGCTCCATGTGATGGTCGGGCTCTGTTTTTTCCATACATATAATGAAATCTTACATTTGTCTTTTTGTTCAGGAATTTTTTTTTTTCCCCTTTAAGGGTAGAACTCAGCGCCTTTTTAGTTTGGCGATGGTGCGTGCAGAGTGCCGCATGACCTTGCATGTATGGATGGCACAGAGAGCTTGCATAGGATGCAGAATTTGATAAAAGTGCAGTATTTTGCAGCTCCAACTTTTTTTTTAAATATTGCAGTAATTTTATTATTATTAATTCGTTTGCAGCCTTTTCCTGCATTTAACGTTGTACATATTTACTTTCCTACTTTAACATGTATAGTATATTTACTAACCAAACTTTAATCAGTACTCGTACTTGACTATGATTATTTGAATGACTACAATAAATAATTAATTTCAAAATTATGCCTAAGTAGATTATTTTGGCAACTAAGATAGAATAGTTGGGTTCCATTGGCACTTCACTTTAATATCTTAATTTCTAACCCTGATTCTTCAAAAATATACTCTTTTGAATGATGTGTAGAACTGCAAATTAAGTTAATGTACGTGCCATTATCGTGTTACCACATACTGGGCATTAATCAAATTCAAACAAATACTCCTTTAGTAAGATTCCCGAAAGCCAGCTAAATGCACTATGAAATTCTATAAGTTTCTGTGAAATATACGTGAGAAATGAAAGGAAGGAGCAGTTTCAGTATTTGCTACCCCTCAGCAATCTTCCATTGCTTGGGGACCTCATGCTTTTAACAAAAAATTTCCTAGTAAGTTTCCAGTGAAACAGAACCTCACACAATTCCTTTACCAGGTCTGTTAGGCATTCATAACTGATGCTGCTACATCTTTTATTTGAGTTAGGAATGGCAAATATTGTAGCTTGCTTTCAAAAGACTTAAAAGAAAAAACTACAGTGACCTCTCACTTATACGACTTTCAAAGGACCGTTCATTAAAAAAAAAACGTATTAATGAGAAAGTAAAGGTTTAAAATTTTATATGTATTAATTATTTTACGTATATTGTAGGTTTTGGGTACTAAAAACATACTGGAACAAAATTTATAACATACATTAAAAAATAATTTTTATAAAGTTTGCAAAATACAAAGCTGTAGTTTACTTATCACTATGTTTACAGTAAAGAAAAGACCTGCAGATTACATTTTTTCAAAAAATGAAGTGATGTTAGTTAGTCTCTAATCATCAAAAGGGAAAAAAAATGTGTTTTTCTATGTCTGGTAGATCTTGGACTATTTCAGGAATAATATTTTTGATAGACATCTAACCACCTTCCCATCATAAATTTCGTCGATAATAACACAGGAATTTAGATAATATTACTCATTTCTGACTATGCACTTTAACAGCAGTGAAATGAATGTAAGAAAACTTGCATGATTTGCAATTTAAAAATTATAAAATGAATTCTTGTGTGAGAAATATGTAAAATCACCTGAACCGTTTAAAGCATCGTGTAACTGAGAAAAATTCAACATTTTCGATAAAGTATGGATGGGACCAAGTGAATTCGGTGCATAACCGAGAGGGTTGTATAAGTGAGAGGCCACTGTATTCTACAGCTAACAGAAAGTGAAAATTATCCTCATTGCCCTTGCTCTTGAAAAATCGAATTAAAAAGGGACTTGGCACAAGCAAATAGCAATTCAGTTGGCTTTCGAAAAGCTGCTGACTAGAAATCTGCACACGTACACAAGCATAAACAGTGAAACTTGAAATTAATTAAGTTTGAAATTTAACAGTGAATGTGACATTATTCATCATCATGGTGAACTGATTTTAGGTTAGCAAATTGTTGATTTTCCATATCTTATTTTATTATTATTATTTTTGATGTCAACGTGTGGCACAATTTATGGCCATATCTATTCATCGACACTGAACATGATGACTGTGAGTGGTCTGGATTTAGCAGAAATTCTTCAAAGGATAGGGCAAGGGAGTTACTCTTGTATGCCAAGAAAAAATTTGAGGGTGAATCACTGTATGAAGAACACTGTAGATTGGATACTCAATGGGGATGAACCTGTCAAATGACAGACAAAGGAATCATTCTGTATTTAGAAGGTAAACACTTTGAAGGTTCAACAAATGAAGAAGATTCAGATTCTGTTGCAGAAATTGATAAAATTCATTTTGATGAGGGGTTAAAATTGGGGGGGGGGGATAGTTGAAATTCTTAGCACAACAGAAATATGCTACTGACCAGTAAGTTATGGTGTTGTACAATGTTCAAAAACGCTCTGATTAGAGCATCCTAAGATTTTTAACTACATTAACACAAACATTTCAAAATTTGAAACATTTTCAAATAACTAATTTAGGTGAAAGTTTCATTTGTTGCATCATATTTTTCAAATTTTTAGTTTACTTATTCTTAAATGAGTGTTCTTTTATGAGACTTAAGATTTTTATGGTAAAAATACTCTGCTCTAAATTTATCTCCTGAAATCCGCAAAATCCCAAAATCTACACAAACCCTTTCCTCATTCTGTACAGATTTGTGGGAATCCAATGTTGCCATATCCAGTACATCATAAATACCTATTGTATGTGCCTAAACAACAAATTGCTTAGAATCTTACAAGAGTAATGGGAAGCTTTTCAAAAAGTCGAATAAGATTGACTGTTACATACATATTCAAAACAGGCCCTTCCCCTATGCTGTCAACAGTCTTGAAGATTGCTATCATAGTAATGATTTATTTAATTTTTTTAAATTAGATTTTAAAAAAATGGGTACTTTCATATTAACCGAGAGGTCATTCCTGCCGAATTACTTTTTCATCCAATTTCATTAAATCAACTGTTGCCAATCGTATTCGGAACCATCAATAATTTCATGTGATTGGCATTTATCTTGCCAAAAAAATTGCTCATCTTCGTGGAATGCCAGGATAATCAAAATCTTATTTGTTAGTTAAAACTGTGCACTTAATATGAGGCATAAGAATTAGAGTATAACAATGCATTAACTTAGTTTACTAAGCATGATACAAATTCAGGTATAGGTTTTTAAAGATCAAACTTGTACATTGCAAATTTCTTTATATCTATAGTAATATAGAATTTATGCAAGTCTATAACATATCGTACAATTTTGGGTAAATTTTCGTATGGATTGAGGGAAATGTTTGGAGTAAAAACATTTTTTGCACCCCTGGGTGTTTGCATGATTTTACTAGTCACCATCTTAATCCATCAGTTGTTTGGCTATTAAAACTTAAGGTCAGTTATAATACTCAACTTCCTGTTGTTTTATGCTACATTTACTCAGTTTAATTAATTTTTAAGTCTGTCTTGTTTAGGATGGATCCTATCTTGCAGAGTTCTTAATTGATAAAGGGTATGAAGTCCATGGTGTTATTCGTAGATCAAGTTCATTCAACACTGGAAGAATCCAGCATTTGTATAAAGATCCACGCACTCATCGTCAAGGATGTAAGTTTGTACAGTTTATTAACTAGTTTTAAAAACTTCTATTATGAAGAATTCTGGGAATTTATTTTAAAGTTTTTTAATCGCACTAACATTCAAATGTAACAACATTTATGATGTAATGGGAAGAAAAATCAATTCAAAATAGTCATAATGTTCATCTGCTCAAATTTATGTTTGACTTGTATAGTAGTATAATTTTGCAGTGTTATAATGATTATTATTAAAAATTAAAAAACAGAGTAACATGTGACTAAAGAGTAATTTTACTGTGGCTGATGTAGAAAGCATAAAATTTCTATTTTTTATTTGCGACTGGTCAGTAGACTCATCGACATGGTCAGTTTAAAATAATGAAAAATTTTATCAAATAATGCCACAAAGGTTACTTGAATGACCATACAACTGTTTCAATAGAAAAAATTTCTCTCTTCTTCAGTGATACATTTGCAGATTGGAAGCTTAATGTAAACTTATTTAAGTTTATATTAAGCTTCCAGTGATAAGTTTAATATAAACTTATTTAAGTTTATATTAAAATAATTGAAGTTTTGTTGTAACAGAAACACAGTAAAGTAATAATAATTTTTAGGCATAAAAAATGATCAGTGGTTATAGTTGTATGGTCGTCAACTGTAACTTTTTTTAACAGCTTCTTTTTTTTCCCCTTTAATAAAAAATGGTTTATTTTTAGAATTTTTAAAACTGAAATAAAAAACCACTTTTCCCTGCTTTGTAATTAATTTTATCATCCTACTTAAGTTGCTTTTTACTGTACAATTTTTTATAGCAATGCAACTGCATTATGGAGATTTAACTGATAGCTCATGCCTTGTCAAACTGATAAGTCAGATAGAGCCTACTGAAATTTATAATTTAGGTGCTCAGAGTCATGTAAAGGTAAATATTTTCTTAATCTTTTCTTTATTACAACAAAGTTAATTTTCCTCGTTAACTTATTTATTTATTACATTTCAGGTTTCTTTTGATTTAAGTGAATACACAGCAAATGTTGATGCTCTGGGTACATTGAGAATGCTTGATGCCATACGTACATGCAAACTTGATAAAAAAGTAAAATTTTATCAGGCATCTACTAGTGAAATGTTTGGAAAAGTGCAAGAAGTTCCACAAAAAGAAACAACTCCATTTTACCCAAGATCTCCTTATGGTGTGTAATGCATTTTGGAAACATATTTTTTTTCTAACCCTTTTTGTTCAGCATTCTTTTCACATTTGCCAGTTTTTGCAGATGCTTGGAGTAATGGTTAAATTTCTGACACCAGTTTAGTGAATTGTAGCTAGCTTTTCTGTCATAATGTTGAAAACATGTGCATAATACTTTGTTAATCTTTTTCTTTTTTGCATCTTTACTTACTGGCAAGTAGTCATAGGAGAATTGACTAATGCTTCCTAATTTTTGTGATCAGAAACTTAAATGTTAAAACTAGAATGTCTAACCACTGCCCATAAGAGGGTTAAGTAAATTGTTCAGTTAAGAAATTGTTTGTTTTATACAATATTTCTGGGAAAACTATGAGAAGTTATTTTGAAATATGTTAAATGCAATAAAATTATCAGAATATGATTTATTAAAATTTCTGTATCAGTAATTTAGACCTGTATAGTATCATGAATATTCTTATTTTTAACCTCTTCGGCTCTGAATTTTGAAATAGAGCAGATAAAAAATCAATGAGTGATTAGATGTGCTACACTATATGTAAGAATCTTAAATATGAAATATTATAACATTCAGCCTGTAGCAATGATTTTTTTTTTTCTGTTCCTTGGACATAATAAAAAAAAATAAAAACAACAATAAGTAAATCATGCTGAAGTGAATGACCCAAGCAACCTTTAGAAACAATTTCTTTGTGCGTGAAGCATGAAAAACTTGACACTTCTCATGCATTTGATTGCATTCATGCATTCATTAAGATGCATTTAACTTTTGACTTCAAATGGCATGCACATTATCTTCTATGCTATAATTGTCTGTCATCTACTGAGCAAAAAGAATAATGTTCTGCTAATCTTGCATGTATTATTAGTAGGACACTAGTTTCAGTATTAAAATTCTTGAAATTGAAGAATATAGAATAATGCGAATGTGTTCTGATTTTAGGACGTCAGGGCCAAAGGGTAAAAATTATTTAGCAAATGGGATTATTGAAGATATTTTAATTTATGAAATGCTATTTATTATTTATGATAAATTGAACATATTTCTCAAGTTCAAATACAGGACACTCGCTTAAGCCAGGGCAGGGGGAAGAAGGGTTAAAATTTATAACTTTGAATTAATTTTTAATGCAAATTTGTACTCAGTAGATTATAACAGTTCCAATCACTCAGATACATATTTACTTGCTCATATTTAATTTTTTGCTGTTCTTTGAAAAATAAAACAAACTTGGGTGGCCCCAAAAATCACAATTATTAAAAAACAGCTATTTTTCTGCAATAATCACAAGGAGGAAAATACAGGACTGCTTTTAAGTACAGGGCAGAACCTCAAAATATGGAATGGCTGCTCACTTTATTTCAGTGGCGTAGCCAGAGGGGAGCAAGGAGGGACATTTGTCCCCGGGCGCAGCACCCAAGGGGCACGAAATTGTACATAAAAGTTAACCTAACTGCATTTTGACAAATAAGATGGGGCGCAGAATCTTCTGTTGTCCCCGGGCGCAGAAAGCCCTAGCTACGCCTCTGCTTTATTTATGTTCAAACCTCTGGACTGACAAGTTTTATTTACTCCTTTTTAAAAAAAATTATTTTTTAAGTAATGTGAATGTTAAGAATCGGAAATTTATTAAATAAAAGAAAAGAGATATTTTACTATAGTGATATTTTAACACCGTTTACCTTTACTGGAACATTTTGGTTTTCACTAAGCTTAATGCAGTCATCCTACCATATTTCTTAATACCAGCTTAGTCTCTCCATCAAGTTGTTACACTTTTTTAGAAAGTAAATAAATAAAATTAGTCTACTTTCAAAATTTTTTATGAGAAAAGTACGTACTTTAATGTCCAATGCGATATTTTAAGTGTAGAAATTTATGATTTTTACATTTATGACTATATTTATAATTAGCTGTTATTAAAAAATAAAACAGCACTTTCATCGCCTTAGGATTCCTGACTTGCATTTATTCCTTTGTATATAAAAAATATTTTGTTAAATATTTATATAAGTATATATTGCTTTATAATATTTTTCTCACTTTTTTTTCATCCAAACAAGCTTTGTCACTAAATGTATGAAGAAAAATAACCTCTTCTTGTTTTGTTAAAAGTTTGCAGTAGGGTATTTATGAATAATGTAAATTATTAAAAAAGAAATTATTTTTGTTTTGATATTTTAGCACAGAAAATTATGCTAATTTAATAAACATTTTTCTCTTTGAGTTTAATCTTCAGTTTACTTTAATTTGTTCTGCTTTTTTTAATACCTGGTGCTCAAAATAAGTTCATGAATAAAGTTTCTATATCAAGTTTTCATAACATATAGTAATTTTTGTTTATTTGTATGTTTAGGTGTTGCAAAGCTCTATGCATATTGGATTGTAGTCAACTATAGGGAATCGTATGACTTATTTGCTGTTAATGGTATATTATTCAATCATGAAAGCCCAAGAAGAGGTACAAATTATAACGTTTTATTTAATGCTTTTGATTGCTTAAAATAGTAACTAAAATATTTTTAATGCTATGTTAAAAAAAAGTCTGTTACATTTAAATTTAACATTCTCTGTAATTTGATTTAATTAACTCATGTGCATTTAGGAAGACAAATAATTTTGTGTTTGAATCTTTATTGTAATTGTGTTTCTTAGCAAATTATAAAAGTTAATTACTTTATTATGTTGTAGAATTTTTAAATACTGATATGTTGAGGTTAGCATTTAATGTGCTATTCTCTAACATGTAGGAGCTATTTCATTTAAAGAACACAATATATTCTAGCTATTAAACATACAATTTTAACACAATTTGTTTGACTGATTAGTCACAGGGTGCCATAAAATTAATATAATAAATTGGCAAGTTACTGCTGCCTATAAAAATTTGATTTTTGTGTTGTTAGCTAATAAAATTTCTGTTGAATCTTTGCTAAGTTTTTAAAGAATTCACAACTTTAAATAATTACTTTTTAACTATGCTACTCTTTTTTTAAAAGATAAACTAGCTGCGTACCCGTTCTCCGCACGGTGGGAAACGCATATTTTCCTTAAACATATATAATTCGAATTAAACCCAGTAATTCTGAATCTCAAAACGTGAAAAAATACTTGAATCGTGACTAAAAGTGGACGTCATGAGTGCAAATTTTAGACGATTGCAACATGACACAAAAGCTACGTCAATGTGACTGGCGATCAAAAGAGAAAGAACTTTATGGTATGCAGACAAAACTTTTCTCTTTCGAAAAATGCCCGATTTCTACATCATATAATTCTCTTTGTGAGGTTTAATTTATAGCATTAATGTATAGTATATACCACATAAATAACATTACATAATGTTGACAACAATTTTATCTTGCATTTCTCAAAGCGTGGACAATGCATTAGCGCAGTTCTGTTACACACGACTTTTAAATTTTACCTAAATTAAAAAACCTACATGAAACAATGGATGCATCATTTACGTTTAAAAGCCAAAAATGTACCCTGCTCCGGTGAAAATCATGTCGCTTTTGTAAATGAAAATGTTCTTGATGTAACTTCTGAGAAACAGCTTATTACCCTTACTGAACTCTTAATGCAGTATCACACTTGTTACATAAAACTGACGTTTATCTCACTGTCAATTCGCACTAAATAAATAACTGATTTCATTTTTCATTTTTTACAGATTACAGTTGACCCCTTTATAGCATGGGTCTACAACACGAATTCTTAGAACACGACGAAAACATTACGATCGTTTACGTGTAACAAGTTAAAAGAGACTCGTACAGCACGATAAAATGAGACATATGTTCTGATATTATGACGCCTTAGCTCCTGTAATTAACATTCCTTTGGAATGGCAACACCAAACATCATTGCATTTTTACGGAGCGCAAATAAGTTTTGCCGCGATTATACCGCGCAGTCCGCACTCCAGGTGGAGTATAGCGCAGGACCCGTACAACACGAATTCCTATAACACGGAACGTATCTACCGTGTTATAGGGAATCTACTGTAGTTGCATAGTGTCAAATTCAATAGTTAAGAAAATTCTGGGTTGCCTTATTTAGTAATATTTCATCTTACCTTCGTGGCCGAAATGTATTAAAACCAAATATTCGAACTGTATCAAAAGTAAAATTTACTAAACGTAAAATTTTTAATTTTGTATAACCCTCAGAACAACTTTGGAGTTTGCCATCTACGACGGTTTTTCATGACGTGACAACTGATGCTTGCGTACAGAGGCGTAGCCATGGAGGGGATAGGGGGTCACAACCCCCCATGCCGAGTTTTTTGCCATACAAAATGTATATTCTTCACTCCCGTAACATTCCCATGAAAATTTTTTGGCTACTCCTGCTTGCATATAATTGATTTTTTTTTTCATTTATCAGTGATCAATATACTTCAGGATCAGAATCTCCGCAGTAAAAAAAAAATGGTCTAAAAAATCTGACACCAGAAAATTCTGATTAACACAGTGGGGTTACACAAATACGCGCCAGGCAGAAGCTCTTGCTTATGTCTGGAGGAGCAAATACATTAGAGGTTATGTGCTGCTCCGGATAATCTGCCAGCAAAATAGCAAAAATGACGTAAAAAATGACATCCACACGCGAAGGAAATAAAATTAAAGATATGTAGAATTGCATGAAAACTTCGATTATTTTTAAAGTGCAATTCTGTTACAGTTAGTTCTATTTATTTCACGTTTGATGCGTTTTCACTTTTACGAGTCTTAAAAGCTGTAGAAATGAGTGGTTTCACTTAATTGTTAAATTTAATAACTTAAGTGGCAACAATGGATTCCGTTGCTTCGGAAACTATAAAAATGGAACATGAAATGAGTTATTTTTGTTTACTTTGCTAGAACTGCAATATTGGTGTCAATAACGCCACCAGTCGATGCCAAATAGCTCAAATCACAAATTAAACTTGACACGAAAGGCAATTCGCAATACCCTGTTTGGCGGAATTTAAAAAAAATATATCTATGCATACGCTAGTGACATCGGCTCATCTCAATTGTGGAATGGAATTAATAATATGTACAGAGCTGCACTACATTTGAATATTTTTCGCCAACTTTGCTCAGAAATGTACTAAAGTAGGAATCAACATACATTTCAATTCGTAAAACAAAAAATATATTAGACAGTATTAATTACGCCTTTCTAACAGCTTTTAGTAAAAGAAACTTCCGTTGCACTGCTTTAACAAATAAGAATCAATTATTTTTTATACAGTACTTCGATCGCCAAATGCCAACATACACCATTTTGCGAGATTTTTTTGTTTTGAGAGAATCATTCGAAGCATTGATTTAACAGCAATCAAAATGGGAAATAGTTATCTATCATTTATATGGTTCGATCACCAAAATTTAATGCAGGCATATTATTCATAAGTAGCAGTTATTTAAATTATTATTAACTATAACGGGTTTTAATCACCGTTAACTGCCATGTACAAAATGCGAAAATTTCAATTTTCTGAAATTTGGCCGAATTCCCCTAACTTAAATCAGTTTACTTAATTTGGTGAAAATTCTGTAGATCATTTAAAATCGCCTTAAAAACTGCATTATTTCTGTCTGAAAAATCGAAGTATAGCGACGTATTCTAATAAAACTAAATTCTTGTTATTAAAAATACTATTTCCTTACGCTCCCAGTAATTTGCGCCAAGCCCAAAACTGTGCAAATCGGTAGAACCTACTACTTTCTCAAAATCGCCAAATCAGCCATTTTTTTTTCCGAACAACTAAAAAATACGCATATAGTCTCGGAAATCTCCCAATCCCTTATTCTTTTAAACATGAAAAAAATCATATTTCTTTTATTTTTACTGCAGGAGTCTAAATAATTTAATAAAATAGCCAAACTTGGCAACCTCGATGCTTATTTCTTACATTTTTGACTACAGGGGTTACAATTGCGGGATTACGGAGATCAAAAATTAGCGTTTGATGGGTTTTTTTCCTTTATTTTTAATGCAAGAGTATAAATCATTTAATAAATTCGCCAAACATGGCAACCTCGATGCTTATTTCTCACATTTTCACTACAGGGGTTACAATCGCGGAGATGCGGAGAGCAAAAATTAGTGTTTTTGACGGGGTTTTTTATCAATCTCCTAAACTAATTCGAAATTTAAATTAGCGGAAGACCTTCCTCGGAATTTTTCGAATAAGTGGACACCTCGATCGAAACTCAACTCCCAGTGGTTTCGGAGGAGATGATGCTACACACAGACAGACAGACGCGCACAGATTTTAATAGTATAGATTATTAATTTTATGTGTGTTACTTTTCTCACTCTTGACTATACTGGTATTCATAATGTGATTGATCTAGATGTGCATTTCATGCCTTAGAGATTCAGAATATGCCTTGGGAATTCCAAAATGTGTGTTTTCATGCATTGCTTTTCAATATAAAATTCTATTTTATGATTGGTGATTTTACCAAGATTTTTCCATGAAAAATTATCTCCCCCCCCCACCTATTAAAAAAATAAATCAAAACAGCCCTTTCACATAATTACCATCAATGAAATTGCACCTTTACCATTAATTTAACTTATAAAAAGCCTTTTTCATTTATAGGCTACTAGCGACGTGCCCATTCTTTGCATCATAGGAAAGGAATACTTTCTTAAAATAATTACCTGTGACAAAACAAAATTTCAAAAAAAAAATTTTTTTCTAATTTAGGTCTCTTTTTTTTTTTTTTTTTTTTTTTTGTTGTTGTTGTTGTTGAAACTATCACGGTATACATTAACACAACGTAGGATTATAGTTTAGTTAGTTGTATACGACCGTTAAAAATGATGAATAGACCACTTTTAATTTCACGAAATATTTATTAACGCAGTATTCTGTGCTTTATCTCATATTAACCTAATAAATCTACTAATACTATGTATTACTTTTATTAATATTATGTATCTTCGTTTCTCCCTCTTTAATGCTCAATTTACAGAATCAGCTTACATATTTGAAAAAAATGGTGCCTTTTTTACTCTTTGATGATTCTTTGTAATTTATGCTTTAGCATAAACAATAAGCATTATTTATTATGGTTACCATTAAAACACCTCTCCATATATTTTTAAGCATAATTCTTGTCAGATTGGTGTGTTTAGCACCGCAGAATATTTCATCTCGCTGTAGTGGAAAATATCCAATCTGTACCAATCTAAATATTTAAATCCTCCATGGTTCAGTCTCATAAAAAATGTCAAACTGTATAATCTTGAGGAGCTATTTAGAATCATGCAAATTTCGAATAGGGTGTTAAATTGTGTAGCAGAGTTTAGGAATTTCACACATTTTTTTAATTTATGATGTCTCTCCTGACCAGCGTAGTTGAGTTCGGCAATTTCTCACAGTAGTTTTCAAACAGAGTAATATTGAAACTAACGATGTTGAAAAACTCATTTGCAACAGAGCTTATCAAAGTTAATTTTGAGATGTTGGGGTTATGCCTAGCTAATCAGTATTTCAAACATTTTTTGGACCTGTTTTGCTAATGACATAACTTTTGTGCAAGAACTTATTAAGTTGCTACAATTCAGCCAAAAAAGGTATAATTAACATACATATACTGCCAAAAGATGTCAAAACTTGGCGACATTTTGCACAATTTTTGGGAATACATACGACAACCGTCATGAAGCCAATAATGAATATTATGTATTGTGTTAATTAGTATTTTCCCCCTTTTGGCATCTTTTGAATTTCTTGCAATTTTAAAAATTGCAAGTTTCCTAAATAATTAAAAACATTAAAAAAGCCTAAAAATCTCCGTAAAAATTCTAAAAACACTCACCATTTAAGCGCTTTCGACAGCACAGTTCACTGTCATCTTCAGAACTGATTCTGCTTGGCTCGTTCACCGCTTCTTCATCAAGGCTTGCCATGATTGCTCAATTTGCGCATGCGCCATGTCGTTGACAGCTCCCTCTTGTGTCATTATTTCCAACGCTTCCCTTCTTAAGCCATAACTGTGGTTATTGTAATTAGCTATTTTCTTGACATTTATGAAATCTATATTTTCTTTTAAGGCTAGGCGGAATAGTGCGGTACTTTGTCTATTGTATTTTATATCGTTTATGTGTTCTTTAATTCTATCTTTAATTTTTCTTTTTGTAACACCAATGTAGTATCCGGGAAGGTTGGAATCTCTATAAGTGAAATTTATTTTGTAAATGCCTGCAGTTTCTAGGGGGTTTATTTTGTCTTTATCTGACCGGATTCTTTTAAACATATTGCTATTGGGTTGAATTGGGATACGAAGGTTCATTTTACGGGCACGGTTGGATATTTTTACAGTGAGACCGCAGCAGTAGGGAATCTGATGAGTAAAGGTGGATTTTTCTTTTTGTGCGTTGTTGATGATCTTGAGTTTCTTTCTTCTATTTCTGATTAGGCGGGGGATAATATTGCTGGGGTAATTAGCTTCGCGTGCAAGTTGCTTTATGAATTGTATTTCATCCTTTAGTAATTGCTGGTTGGAGCATATTTCTAGGGCTCTATTGACATGTGAACGTAGGATTGATATTTTGTAGTTATATGTAGTTTTTGAGGAGTAATTGACTATTTTATTATTATTGGTGGGTTTTCGATATACTGTAGTTTCGATATTGTTAGGGGTGGTTCTAATTACTTTAACATCCAGGAAATTTAGGCTATTATTCTGCTCAAGTTCTATAGTAAATTGTATATTTTCATCAAGGGAGTTAATTTTGTTGAGTATATTATCAATGCTATTGTTATTTACTATTGCAAAAACATCATCAACGTAGCGAAACCAGTATTTGATATGGGGGTGGAAGTTTTTATTGATTAAAGTTTCTAGGTTTCGCATTTTCCATTCAGCAATTATTCTGGATATAGGAGAGCCCATAGGGACGCAATTATTCCGGATATAGGAGAGCCCATAGGGACACCTTTATTCTGTTTGTAAAATTTACTATTGAATTGGAAGTAGGAGTTATTGAGGATGAGGGACAAGGTAGCTTTAAGGGTTATTGAAATATCTGTATTAAATGCGTTCTCAATTTCTTTACTTATTGTATTGTACATCTCTATTGTGTCTATGGAAGGATATAAATTGGTGACATCGAAGCTGACCATTTTAACAGAGTCTGAGAATTTTATGTTTTTTAATTCTTTTAAGAAATCGTTTGTGGAATTTAGAGATGAGTTTGAGGAAGGAATTAGTTTCTAAAAACACGCACCATTTAAGCGCTTTTGACAGCACAGTTCACTGTCATCTTCAGAACTGATTCCGCTTGGCTCGTTCACCGCTTCTTCATCAAGGCTTGCATCAACGACATGGCGCATGTGCAAATTGAGCAATCATGGCAAGTCTTGATGAAGAAGCGGTGAACGAGCCAAGCGGAATCAGTTCTGAAGATGACAGTGAACTGTGCTGTCGAAAGCGCTTAAATGGTGTGTGTTTTTAGAATTTTTATGGAGATTTTAAGGCTTTTTTAATGTTTTTAATTATTTAACTATGGTATTTCCGTGTTTGAATTTTAACTAAATTGCAAGTTTCCTTTCGTTATTAGGGTTGCTGAATAATCGTAGTGCTCAAAAATTGCCAAAGGTAGCTCATGCATTAAACAAACTACTTTTGAATTTTTAAAATAGTAAATTTTTACGTAGATTTCTAACTCATTTAAACTCATGATGTCAAAATTGCATCATTGCCAGTTACTATATCCTACATGAATTAGTGAAAGCAGGGAAAAAGAAAAAAAAAACTCAACGTTATTTTACTTTTCTGCAGCATCTAGAACTTTATTATTTCACTTGTGGTGTAATATTTTGTCTAAGGGTGGTAACCTAATTGGGATTTCTAATGTATTTTTTAACTTGTGACATCAAAATGACGTTGATTTCATTTATGATACACCACTTTCTTTCTTTACAGTTATGTGTATCCAGTATATAGATGGTATGTCACATGATCACTATTTTACACAATATTAAAATTTCTAATGTATTTTTAAAGTGACATCAAAAGGATGTCACTTCATTTATAATATGCCACTTTTTTTTAGAGTTATGTCTATCTCTGGCATATAGATGGTAGACCACATGATCATTATTTTAGACAATTGGAAACTGAAAATGCTTTCTGAAGGTGAAAATTATCAAAAAATTGAAAAAAAAAATCATGGAACAATTGAGTTTTCAGAATTTTATAGTTGACTACAAACTTATTCTATGTTGTTTTACATATATGTGCAAAATTTCAAGCCTGTCAGTCGAATGGTGTGGAAGGAGTTCCCGGACAAACAAACAAACTTTCACATTTATATAATAGATTTGTTTTGATTCATCTGAGCCAATTCACCCTGAAATAGACCTCTGCTGGGATGTGTATTTACTGCTGATGTAAGTGAAAAGCTGAATCAGCTGAACGTGCCTATGCACATTTCGCTTTCAGTTAGAGGGGGAAATGGGTGTCAGATAGTCAACATTTTCTAAAGTTATGTACACATTCTTAGGTAGATTCCAATTGTTTATCCTCAAATATCAGTGGTTACATTTGATAAATACATAGTTCTGAATTATTAAACAACCATTATTCCAGACTTTGTCACCAACTGTAATAAACCTACAGTTGTAGTTCTTCTCATTGTTTATGATTTATTCTTTCCCATACTTTCAAGATTTCTTTCTTAACAATTACTCACTTTAATCGGTCTTCTTATTACCTATTATTCATAATTATTACAGATATTTATCAAGCATACATATTATGCATAATACAGGAAACACTTTAACCCCTTAACCTTCGCTCCCGTCAAAATCACGGGCTAAGCTTTCTCCCTCTATTTCTCGTGCCAGTCATATTTTTGGGCAATATTATTTAAAGAAAATGCGCCAGAAAGATAAGAGTGTTCCAATTCTGATGCACAGATTTTTTTGTAATATATAATTTTACACAACAGATGACAATACCAGAGTATTTTTAACTTAATTCGGAGATAGTTTATTTTTAAATACATGGTAGCAGTACTCAAACACACGTGTATTTGTGATATGCATTATGCAATCTTAGCTTACTCCTTTTTTTTATTATTTATGTTCAAAGAAAATTTTAGAAATGTTTACTTATTTTACGTAGTAAGTTTAATAAAATTTTCTAGTGTTTAAAACATATATTTTTAATGATTCCCTGTTTACTACAAAACACACATTCAGTCACAATGACCCTGAATGTTGGCTTTTCCTAAAAAATATTTTTTTTTCTCTAGTGCTTAAAATGTCTAAAACCTTAAAACAAATAAATATACTATATATACACTTGTTTTATACAATTTTCTGGAATAAAAGAAATAAGCACTTTTATGACCGTTTTCTTGAAAATAATTCGACGGTTAAAGGGTTAACTAAACGAAGTTTTGTGCATCTAGGAATTTCTGAAAAAGAACCTGGAAATATATTTGGTATTCTACAGATTCAAATCATATCTCATGAAATTTAAAATTTCTCAACATTTTACTGAATCAGGGATTACAAAACCAAAGCAAGCTGATTTTAGGAGAGGGTATCTTTAGAAAACAAATTGGGCCATGAGCTAATGTTAGGTTATTCTTAATAAAACAAACTATCATCAATGTAAGCTTATTTTCAGCTTTTTAAAACAAATTATTTCTAGAAATAATTCTTGAAGTTATTTTTGAAATTAAACTGTTCAAATACTTTATGTAACAAGAGATCAGTTATTTTAATCAGCTGATTAAAAAAAAAAAAAAAAAGCCTATTGGCTAAAATAAAATATTTAACCTGTATAATTTTTAAAAATATCTTATGATATTCAAAGTATTCGATATTTTAATAAAGAATTATAATTTGCTAATTTTAAACAAATTATAAGTAAGTCTAATTATTGTATTAATTTTATTGGTATTTATGTGTTAAATGTGTAGTTTAATTATTTGATGGCTTAATTGTTCATTGTTTTAATTACTTCTTTGGAAAGGAAAATACTCCTAGAAAGGCCAGGGAGTAGTTTTACTCTTCTGAGAAAACCCTAGATTGATCACTGTTTATAATTCTAGGAGAAACATTTGTAACAAGAAAAATTACTCGCAGTGTTGCAAAGATATTTTTGGGAGAGCTTGACTTTTTTGAACTTGGAAACTTGGATTCTAGAAGAGACTGGGGACATGCCAAAGATTATGTTGAAGTATGTTTTTTATATATTTCTTTTTATCTTGTGTTTTTCTTCTAAATCATAAATGTGAGTAACACTCAGCATACGACTTGTAACTAAGCCCCAGAACATGTGTCGCATGACAGGTTGCATAATTGTTCTGTGACATTTTATTGAATAAGTTCTGGGACTTTTTCGAAACAAAAATCACTGATGTTTCTTGTGAAAATGAGGAAGTATTGCCAGCAGTGTTGTGTGACATTTTCTTGATTTCATGTGTTCTAAGTGTTTCAAATCATCAAAGAAGCAACAAAACAAAGAGCAAATTATTGTGACATTCTATTCTGACTTCAATAGGGCAGTTTGTTTCAGCATGGACATGCAACATTGTTTAGGAACAATGTGGCAGCATAGCAAGAGCCATTGTCAGTTGAATAGTCTTTCAATAAGTTTTGGCATTTTGCCTTGCTATGCCTCTGAGAGTATGTATTCTGGCTGTTCCTATGTAATGTTGGAAATGTGCAACATTGTTGGTTGGGGTAGGCTAGGATTGTTGGTTGGGGTGTGCTGAAATGTGGAATAGAGCCTAAAGCGTTTCGTTTAAACAACATATTTCCAATCATCAACCGTAGTGATTTTTACACAAATTATTTCAAGTTACTTAAGACTAGAAGAGCTTTATTGAAGTAAACCCTGGACTAATCAAAACATTATACAATATTCAAAGGTTAACCATTCACTGCATGCATGCCATATCTGGCTCATGCCAGTAAAACCCTTCTAATTTTCTATCTATTTTAAATTTAAGCAATTGAATTTTTATGCCATTTCTGTGACAAGAAAATAACAGTTTAGTATGTTTTTCATTCACTTGATGGCTGTACTATTTCTGCTATTTGTCTTTGCATGCACTAAAACAGAAGTGAATTTTCCTTTACTTGTGCTTTTGTTAAAATCATGGATTCAGCATAAAAGTTTGAAAGCAGATGATATCCTATAAGCCTGATTCAGAGAAGAAATTGCAGTGAATCTGTGTAAAATTGGTAATATAAAACTCAGTGACAAAGAGGGTACACAAGTACTTCTAAAATAAAAGTGCTAATTAAGGGGTGAAAAAAAGTATGAAAGAATTTTCAGCAAATATACCATTTAAAGATGATTAGATGGCATATGCCATTGGCCAACTTATATGGAAGTATGACAGTGTCGCAAACTTCCAAAATGTGATTGAAAATGTTCATAATGTGTTCTAGATGTAGAACTCAATCAGGAATGAAATTATTACTTTTCATTTTACCAAAACTGACTTAAACAAAAAATTTTTTCCGATAAAAATATCCTGAAGTATTTCTTATACTGATTTTTATTGTTGTGTTTTGCTCCTGATTAGAGATTAAACCTTTAATGTTAAATTAGTGTAAAGATAATGTCTAATCATATATAATTAATTCTGTAGTAAATTTGTACTTCAACCGCATAAAAAATAAACTTGCACTTAGTTTTTTTTAAATTTCTCATGAATACTGGGATTTATCTTTTACTTTCATTCGTTTCTTTTTTCCTTTCTGAGATTTAAACTTCAAACACTCTGCACTTTGTGCCATATATGGCACATACCATAAAAGTGGGTTTCACCTGTCAATATATTTAATTTCTATGTTCTAATTATTTTTCCTGAATTCTGGGCTGTTTTATAATAACCAAATAATTTTTTCATAAAAAAAGAGAAAGTCATGTATTGAAGAGTTAAGCAGTGTCAGTCTACATATGATTTTTAAATGTTGCTCAGCGTAGTTATTACTGTGTGATTATATATCAAATTATTGAATTTCAGATTTTTAAAATACAATTCAAAATTTGTATTAGCATCGAAGGTAAAATTCAAACCAGCGTTAATGTTAAATTAGAAGTTATAATACTGTAGTGGCACGAATATAACATGGTGTTTTTTGACTGATCATTACATGTAAAAAACCTGACTCACACTAAATTTGAAGCCTAAATGTCGAATTTTTCTAATTACCTTGTTAAATTTCACAATTGTGTTAAATTTGGAAAAGCCTCAATATTTGCAACCAATAATTGCAGCCATGATTAAAATTGAAACCTTCTTATAAATCAAGAGCATTTGTGTTTTGAAATTTTCTGTAGTACCTATATTTTTAATCTGACACACTGAAAGCTCCAAAATTTTATGTCTAATGTAGTAAGTTTTTGTAGCTGTTATGTTTCTTGTGTTTGATAATTAGCAAGGCTAAAATTTTCTTTCTAATTGATTTTATCAAATTTACTTAAATAATAATTGTAATAATAATACCTAAATGCTTTGTGCAAGTTATTTTAATGTTTTATTTGTTCAAAAGAATTTTTTTTTTGAATGTGCAATCACCTATCTATACCAATAGTTTTTATATAGTCTAGTATAGCTAGATAATGTAATGTGTGGCGATTTCTCCACTATAAATGTATGTTTATAATAATATGGATTAATCACTATGAAAGTAGTTAGACAGTAGGTTTCCTTTAACATTTTTAAAAACTTTTTGTTTGAATTTTCAAAATAATATAATATTTCCATTCATATTAAAATGATTTTTTAAAAAGAAATGATAAAGTGCTTTGTCTTTTCCTATATTATTCGTATTTGTATTCTCTAAGTCGTAAATAATATAATAGCTTAACTGTTTGTACTTATATGTTATGTATGTGATTGTACATAATTCTATATTATCAACACTGCTAATTTAATACTTAAATAAATTATTTCATGTACCTACAGTAAATGTTTGTAAAACTAAATGAATGCATGCATAATATTTTGTTGGGTGCTTTGAGCTTTATTTATTTATTTTCTGAACATGTACCTTATTTGCATATTCCTCAATCATTCATTAAATCTTTGTTTCATTTATAGTAAAATTTCCCTTATAATTTTTTGTTGTTGTTCTTGTGATTTCTAAATGTGAACATGATTATATTGTATTAATGTTTGTTTATTCACTTTAAGGCAATGTGGATAATGCTTCAACAAGATGAACCTGAAGATTTTGTAATTGCTACAGGAGAATCACATAGTGTGAGAGAGTTTGTTGAAGCAGCATTTAAACATATAGGAAAAGAAATTGTGTATGTATTTTTTTAATCTTGTTCATATTTTTAAATAAAATCTGAACTGGTGAGCACTTCTCAGCATTTAAGGCTATTCTTTGGGAAAATAACACTCACTAAACTGTTCTTGAAGAGCAGAAAATATAAACAAACTACTTAAAATATCATTTAATATAGGTAAAATATTTAAAATGTCATCCTCATCTAAAAAATTATAGCATGTTTGGCTGCATGTTTTGACAAAAAACCTAGTGAAACATTTCTAATGGAGTCATTGTGATTGAGTTAAAGTGTATTTTATTTATCTCTCTATTCTAAAAAAAAATAAAGACCGCTGGTGCTGTCAAAGCTTGTTGGTCTATCTCCTCCTAAACCGTGGGGATTTGAGTTTCGACTAAGGTGCCCACAGATTCGAAAAATTCCGAAGAACCTGCTAAGCTGACTTAAATTTCAAAAATCGAATTATTTTAGAAGATATTAATAAAACACTGAAAAAATAAACATAATGGTTGCCAGATTTGGCATCAAATCATTCATTCCTTTGCAACAAAGCATTTTCAACTATCTAGAATCGCGTGAAATTTACAAACATGAGTTAGAATTATGCCCATTTTATGCCAAAATAAAAACTATATGAAATAAGTAACTCAAAATGTGTTATACAAAGTTGACAATTTTCAAATAGTAAGTTCGCTTAGACAACAGGAGTTTAGAATGAGCGATTATTCGTTTTTCCAAAACAGAATAACTAATATCTTGAAAATGAAAAATAATTAAAATGCAGATTATTTTAAATCCGGTTCGGTCCAGATGGATTATTTGCTACCAGTAGAAATATTTGGCGACATTAACTATGCCTTTATAGCAGTTATAGTACACTTTGGATATTTGCTAGCGCGACGAGATGGTATAGTTCGTGGTGCTAAGTACGCCAATCTGCAAACGATTATGTAAATGGAAATATGGATAGTGGTTTTCCGGTTACCTTAAATAAACAGTAATTATAGGTTGTGAGCATGTGTCAATCACCAAATAATGAAAAGTCGCCATTGGTGGCAAGTTATCCTATCTGTTCCGTAGCTTTTATTAACTTTACATGTACACAAGTTGCCAAATAATGAAAAATCGCCATGGGTGGCAAATTCGCAAGGTGTCCAATAGGTTTTACATTATTAAAAATACAGCTGAAACAGATGTTCTGATTTTATTCTGCTTTAGCTCCTAATTAATATAACTTTTGAATGGCAATATTAAATATCATTGTGTTTCTGAGGTGTGCAAGTAAGTTTTTCTAGCGATTATAAGCGAAGTCCGCACTCCAGGTGGAGCATAGCTCAGGACCCGTACAACATGGATTCCCATAACGAAATATCTTCAGTGTTATGAGGGGGAGGAGGTCTACTGTAGTGTGAAGTTTAAATTTTTATGTACCAATGAACATGCAAGAACCAAGCAATGTGTAGCTCAGTAACATTCTATCTGATCCAATCTTCGGATTTTGTCTGTTGAAATTATGTCTTTTTTACGAATAAGCCTTATTAGGGGGCTGAATGCCTCATACGAAAAGCGAGCGTTGCGAGTCTGGGGCCCTTGGCCCCTAGTCACAATAAAAACTTTTATTCTTGTTTTAGGTGGGAAGGTTCTGGTGTTGATGAAGTTGGAAAAGAAAAAGAATCCGGTATTGTTAGAGTTCGTGTAAATCCCAGATACTTCCGTCCAGCTGAAGTCGTAAGCAGTCATTATTAAATTTCTTAACTACATTGTATATTGTCATTATACTGCATTTACTTATGTTCCATTTTTGAGTAGATGTTAAATGACAATGCTTTATGTTTTGTTTTACAAATAATGATATATTAGATGTATTTTAATTAATAAATTACCTTTATCTTTTAAAAGGACTTTCTACTTGGCGATTCTACAAAAGCCTATCAAAAGCTTGGCTGGAAACCTAAAATTACCTTTGAGGTATGTCTCAGTTTTATGCAGTTGAATTTTTAACTTTGATTTAAAATTTAAAACTTTGCATTTGTTAATACTCGGCATTCACCTTTTTGCCCTGTTTTTAACTTGCTTTTGAGGTCAGGCTATCTGCATTATCTTCAGGGCCAAATGACCCTCATTTGGCTTGAGTTTTTCCCCCTCCTCTTTTCTGCTCAAGTGTCCATGCAGGGTTTCTACAGACCTGGAAAGTCAGGGAATATCAGGGAAAGTCAGAGAAATGAGTTTTGGTCAGAGATTTTGGAAAAAAGTCAGGAAAATTTGAAGAAATTGAAGAAAGGTCACGGAAATGCAAGAATATTTGAATTTTGTGGCAAAATCAAGAAAATACTTCCTGTTCGAACCTAATTGTAGAAACTGTTTTATTTTCATTTTCTTATTTAACCGTATAAATAATTTTAAAATGTGTCCTTTATTAACATATTTCAGTTGAAATATTCTTAATTTTATCCTAAATTATTATCAAGCATGGATTTTGTTAGAATCCAGTGATGACAAATAATTTTTTGTGTATGTTGATTTTATTATTATTATTATTTGTAAAAAAGGAGCAAAATATATAAAGTTATTAATTAAAGGATGTAAAATTAAAAATAGAAACTCAAAATTCAGGAAAGCACGCTATTTAAAAAGTCAGGGAAGAGCATGATAGATGTCAGGAAAAGTTAGAGAAGCAAAAGCTGCGAAATCTGTAGAAACCCTGCCATGCCTCGTTCTCTTCTTGGCATCTGGTTCCATCTATTGTCCCATATTGTGTGTTCCATATTATTGCATGTGGATGGCTCTGTTTTCTTAAAAAGCTGTATTTTGAATTATTGTTGTTGGCCAGTTGTCTGATAGTTTTAAAGTCAATAACTATTTCTTCTTCTTGGGTTATTTTTCCAATTGCAGGTACAACAATAGCAAAAATAGCGCAAGAAGAAGATAAACATTTATTACTATTAGTTCAGAATAAATGACAGGGAGACTGACTGAATTTTATACAGCAATTCAAAAAATTTGATTTATTATAAAAATATATGTGTACTGGTGGTAACATTTTCTTCATTGATACTTGGCCTACATACATTTCTTTGATATGAAACATGCAGTTTGTAAAAACTGTTTTAACTATTTTTTAATTGATTGTTCCACAGTAGAGGTTTATTAAACTCTTGTTTAAATTGCTTGTGAGCTGTTTTGAGAGACTTTGTTTCTCAAAGAACTCATATTTTTCATTGTGTGATATTTTTTCTGTAAACAAAGTTTACCTGTTGCCAATCACAAAAAACAAGAGCAATTAATTTCCATGAACTAACAATTACAATGATATAAATCATCTTCTCATACTGTGTGATTGTGCTTAATTGTGCTTAATTTCATCTTGTTATTTGGTGAATAATTTATTGGAACTCTGTGTATGAAAAACTTTTATAGATGTGTTTTTTAATCTATCTAATCTATTAATATATATATCAGGCATGAAAATCTTCCGCTTTTCGGCAGATTTCCGCTTTTTTTTTTTTTTTTTTTTTTTTTTTTGGAAGACCTCCGTTTCCGAAAATGTTTTAAAACCTTTCCGCTTTTTCAAAAAAAAAAAAAAAAAAAAAAAAAAAAAAAAAAAAAAACAGTGATTACTGAACCTAAAGCAAAACATAGCGGACATAGAAGAGTAACAAGAGGACGATAATGCGCGCCTGGGATGTACGTTTTCACTGCATCTCGCACTGCGCCTAGACTAAAGTCAGCTAGAGTGCAATGTTACTGATTTCCTGAGTTGGTAAATTCAAAACTTAGTTCAGAGGGGCAAATTCTTATTTTAGATCTTCGATGTTTCGAAAGGCATCTGATACATAATTATGTACTTGGCGAACTACTACACAACAATAATTATCTATCGAGACCTTTCGCCACTGGAAAGCCGTTGTCGGTGAGCTATTGTTACTCGCGACGTGTTTTTATTGCTGTTTTGCGCACTTGATGAATCTATAAATTTTTTTCACGGACACTTACCAGCTTAACTGATACTTCTATTGTGGATTATTGAGAAAATGGCAGATTTATCAAATATATTAGAAAACGTGGATTGAAAACGAAATGTTTGTGGTCATTTTCGGATCCAAAAATTTGCTTGGTTTTGGAAAAATCGTCGGGCGAACGAGAACTTCCAGACATTTTATGAATGCTAAACTGGAATTTTTGTTTAAATAAAGCAAACTGACGGTCTACACGACAAATAAAACTTGTATAAAAGTGCAGCTTTTAGTAATGGTATTTAAAATATAAATCTTGTCGTATTCCTTTAGGTCTTCAACATGCAAAGGAAGTAAAATAATTTATGGTAGTTTAAATATACATTTCTTAAATAAATAAATTATTTATAATAATTCCAATAAATAAATACTTCGATATTTATAGCTATTAAAACGTACACGTCTTAATTTTATGCTGAATAAAAGAATAATGCTTTTTTAAAATGTGAGTTAATGTTAAGAAATCCGTAAGAAAACCAAAATTTTCAGAGATTTTTTTTTTTTAACAGTTACGCGGATTTTACTAAAAATATGTACCGTAACTTCGTGAAAAGTTAACTAATGGTAAGACCACAGACGGATTAAAGGGATTGGGGGGGGCGATTACTCCTCCGCTACAGGAAAAAGAAATTCTATTTTACTTCCATAAACTAGACAAATTTCAACTACCCGACCATAAAATTGCATTAATCCGTCCTTAGGCAAGACGTATCGCCTCCTTAAATAAATAAAAAGATTAATTTTATTAATCATTTATGAAAATGTACATAACCAAGCAAAAAAAAAAAAAAGAAAAAGAAAAGAAAAGATCATTACTAATTTTCATGGGTCAATCCACATAATACTTAATTTTAAACAACATTCAATTGATACTCTCTCTGGGTTAAAAGTTAACGAAATATGAAATTTAAAAATGCTCTTTATTAAAAATTTGCGTTCGCAATTGGAAAAAAAAAGAAAGAAATTGAGGCGACTAGGCGACACAAGTCATGTTTTAACGTCTCAGCAGAATTCGCTCTCTTGCTTTATTAGCCAGCTCGCTGAGTGAAGACAAAACAATAACAACCTTCTCGATGTTGACGCGGCGTCGGTACCTCGGTTTGTGAAGGCCCGTTTTCCCCCGTATTACATAAATTATTATTTTTTTTTAAAGCACATTCAAAATTTGGTTCTTCTGCGTATCGGACGGAAATATTTCTAAAATGGTTTCACGAAGCTTGTCCGCACCTGTAACTACGCCGATGCTTTAAATGACATAATGGGGAGGAAAAAAATTTAAATGCTCCCTGCATGCCGACGTGCCGTCACTTCAAGTGCATCTATGTGCTTTATTTTCTACAGAAATAAATTTGTTAGCATCGGTTTCACTGGAGCTTGCGCGCTAACTACAGATCAAAAAGCAAGATCAATATACTAAATTTTTTTCCAAAAGAAATTTATTTCAGCCAGATAGTCAGTGTCCTGGAAAAAAATCCCTTTTTGACATGCATAGTCTGCGGACTATACTAGCGAAATTATGGTTACTAACTATCCCCGATCTCTGGGTTCCATATTTGCCAACTGAACTTCAATCTATTTGTAGCCTTTTGGTAAATGAATAATTTTAAAAACAAGATGTAAAACAGAGTTTTTAATACTTATTGTTAAATTAAAATTTAAGGCATTTTAGTAACTCAACAGAAAAGTATTATTTTCCCCATAATATGTTTATTGATTTCTGAAACATTTTCACTTCAATTTTAAAATCAGGAAAATCGCTATTTCGTTTTATTCTCATGTGCAGGTTTTTCTTTGGTAATTATTTTTACAGTTAATTTTAAAAAAGCATAATCTTGTGAGTTGGTATTTTGCAGCTAATATAGGAAGGAGCAGAACATATGTCCCTGTCATAAGTTCCACTTCTGTGTGCTGATGTGCTGCAAGAATGCTAAGATTCTAAAATTTTACCTGAGAAAATATTTAGACATTTATTAAAGAATTATTCTTTTTCCAATAAAACAAGAAAACTTCACTTTTATTCTATCATTTGAATGCTTATTTTAGAAAATGTCAATGCCATATGTATAATTTTTCATTCCATTTCTGATCAAAATGAAAAAAAAAAAAAAAAAAAAAAAAAAAGATAGGTCTTAAAATTTTTGAGAATCAATTTTTTATACTATTTTCATATCAAAAGAATAATCTGAAATTTGGATGTGAGACTTATGATTTGTTTTGATCTAGGATTTTACAATATTGTTTAAGATAATTATTTTAAATAATTATAGCCTGTATTCTTTTAATAAATATTGTATATCTAAAACTGATTATTAAACATTTACAGTGCATAATTATTTTCTTCAGGATCACAATCAATTTGTTTGTGGTTGAAATTTAAATGGTAGAAATTGTTTAGTACACCATTTAGTTTAACAGTGGTTGAATTTAAGCTCACACATTATTCCCCAGTTCCATGTTTTTGCGTTATCAACAGGCGCGTAGCCAGGAAAATTTTTCGGGGGGAGATATGAACTTATATGTGTATAAATAGATGGAATTTCATCACTAATCCAAACATTTCGGGGGGGGGGGGGGGGATTTATCCCGATATCCCCCCCCCCTGGCTACGCCCCTGATTATCAACCTTGTTATATATGCCTGAAAATACGTGCACGTAAATTTTTCAATTTTTTGCTAGAAAATATGTCCACGTGTATTTCCTCTTTTTTGCTCTTCAGCTGTTTTCATGCCTGATATATATATATAAGGATAATTATAAAATAATGTATCCAATGTGCAAAATATATGCTATGTAGATAAAATTGTTTAATTGGGTTGTATATTTATTTGTGAAAATGATGCTTTTATTTTTAGAAATTAGTCCAAGAAATGATAGATTCTGATATTGAACTGATGAAAAAGAACCCAGCTGCTTGAAGACACATACATCTTGTTTGCTATGTGAGGAAGTCAGATGGGTCATTCTCGGAGACTTACAAAAAGTTGAATTATATTGCACATGTGGTGATGGCAATATGCAAGGATTCTAGTCATAGAAAATGTGGGACTTATGTAGAGGGGTATTTCATTTTGATTTTTTTTTTTTAATGTACAATCTGTACATTTTTTATAAAAAGAAATTCTATGCAATAACTGTAGGATATTATTTCTGTTTTGTTCTCATTTAATCAGAATAATTTTTATTTAAAAATTTGTGTGCATATAATGCAAAACCAGTTTGTCAAATTCTGTATGAAATTTCGTGAGAACCAACTAATTAGACAAATTCTGTATGAAATTCTTAAAGATTCAAACAGTTTGTCAAATTGTATATGAAATTTCTACAGAATACGTAAAATATTGTTTCTTGTGCTGAGATGATTTTTAAAATGGGCATTATTTTATAAATTTCACATTTTTAAATAATAAGTTTCTGTAATACTATCTTATCACTGAGAGTTTGGTTGTTCCCTTCTTCTTTCTTTCTTGGGAAAGTATTCTCTGCAGTGTATGAATGATGTATGCTCACATTAAGATTATTTAATTTTTACAGTTCAACTTACCTTGGGTGAACAGTAAAAGTAATGGTACGAGTACTGGTGCCAGTATCATACCAGCCAGTCTTAAAAATTAAATGAATTACATAAAGTCTTGCTTGTTTTTAAAAAATGATTTTTAACACATTGTACATCCCTTGATTTTTAACACTTTTCACTTTTATTCACGTTTAATAATTGTAATGTGCACTGTAAGTATTTGTATATATGTCTTAGTCAAATTACTTGCCATGTAAAGGAAGACTTTTTTGTATGAAAATCGGGGCTGCATTTAGATTTTTTTACTGCATACTTTCAATGTATTTGTATGGTTGTTTTGTATTCTATTTGAACACAATGTTTAAGCTTGGTAACTATTTTACCAACTTGTTAATAAGAACAACAGAAGCAATGTTTTATGAATACTTAAGATACCCTTTTTTATCACTTTATCTACTTATAAATTCAATTGTATAATTTGGATCCAATTAAGAAATTATTTTAGCTAACAATTATTCAAACTATAGAAACTTGTACTTGATAGTTTGAATATTTTTTATTTTGGATAATGAAGTTGATTTTCAAAAAAGTTATGATCAGAATATCTAATATTTAACAAATATTCAAAATGTGCAATCAATAAAATAGAACTTATTTATTTATGATTTATATGTTATTAATGCAAATATATATATATATATATATATATATATATATATATATATATATATAGGGATTTTTTATGTTATACGAATCTTTTGATTACCTGATATTGGGTTTTTTATATGTTATACTAATGTTTTAATTACCTGAATGAAATCTACTCTAGTTTTAACAAGAACACTCTGATTTTAACAAGTTAAAATGATTAAAATTTTTGCAAAATACCACAAATAAAAAGTACTTATCAAAGTGGTTGTTTTGGGTAGTACAAAAAGTCCATACTTCAGTTTCAAAAATGTTCCATCATTCATACAGTCAGAAAGGATAGAATTCTTTGACATTCTAACCTTTCTGCTTGTATGGATGGTGGAACACCTGTTTTGCAAATAAAGAAGAGTAGTTTTTTTGTACCATCCCAAACAATTGTCTTTGTAAAATAATACACAGAAAAAATGTACTTATAAATCTTTTAATTAATTTTAAAATCCATTCTAGTTTTCACATCCTAAATTCAGATCCTTGTCACAGCAGTAATTAAAACAGTCATTAAGTATATGTTCTTTTCTGAAAGTAAACTAGTTAAAAAGGCAGATTCTTGTATGATTTTATTCAATATATTTTAAATCTGTTGAAATATTTGCTTGCAAATAATAACAAAAATAAACCACATACATAATTTTTAAAAATTGTTAGTTTTTTAATGTGCCTATAAAATTAAAAAAGTGGATGGTATGATATATTTTTAAATTATTGTTATGAAGCACAGCTTCAAACTGTGAGTTTCTATTTTGCATTCACCATTAAAAATCGCATGCTGTTTGGAAGTTATCTGACTTTGAATTTACAGATGTATCTGACATGTTTTGCCACCACATTATATGTTAGTGTATAAATTGCAATAACAAGTATGTTATATGAGAAGAAGCAAAATATGTGAAAATTATTAAAATTGGTTAAAAAGTACTGGCCTAAAGCCAATTAAACTGATTGCAGTTTCAAAAAATGAAGTTAAATATACTGGGGTTAGTTACAAAGGTTAATTATTTTACATTAAAAACATTCAGTAGCCTGTGTATTCAACATATGTATGAACAGCACTCATGAAAAGCTTAATCTGCTACATTGTATGAAATTAAGTAATAATTGAATTAGACATATAAAAATATATAACAACTCTCTATTTTTCAATAAAATGATTATTCAAAGAATTTTTCATATTATATAAAATGCATTTTAAGTTGTTGGGATTACATTTATTAATATTTCAAACTATTTAATACACACATACACATTCCTTTTTCTTTATTTTACAATTTTTAAAAGTTAAATTTAGTAGGGTCTGGTGTGAGAAAATGGAGATGTATTGAAAAATACCTTTTTCCCCCATAAAAATTTAGATGTTTTATTTTTTTTTCCCAAGGAAAATATATTTTAAGAACATGACAAGTATTTCTAATGAAGTTTTGGGATATTTCAACAACATTAATATGTGCAAAATTTCTTGTTTTTGCTCTAAACATATTGCCTGTTAACAAGTGATACTGAAAAGCTTCTAGATACCTTATATTTAGATAAAGCATTTATATTTTCATGCATATTAGTAGGAAGACTTCAAGAGAACTGAATTATATAAAAAAGATAATAAAATTATTATTTTCTCCCCAAGAAGTGGTGCAAAATGGTGGTATTCTTAAACTTAGCAAAGTTCTATATGATACTGACATTTCTATTTCTCCTTTAGTATATATTCTTGAAACATCATTTATAATCAATCAAATCGACTTTTTAATTTATTGTTTGTCAGAAATAGTTTTGTGGAACCAAATAACATTTCCACATACTGAGTGAGCCTGAATTTGGTAACCGTGGATATTATTTGGAAATAATCCTTTTCTGTGCATTTTTTCTTTTAGTGTATTTAAGAATACATTAAATTGGGTGCTTTTTATTTCATTCATAGCATTAATATGACTTTTATTAAAAATATACAGTTGCCTTTGTATTTCCCCCATAATGGGGGGTATCAATACTTACCTAATTAAAAATGACACTAGGAAAGTTTTCATTAAAAAATAATGCTATTTTTTTTATAAATGTATAATATACAGCAATAGTTTATTTGATATAAATTTAAATGCGATTTTAGGATCTTTTAAAAAATAGACGATTTTCCCCCACCTGACCCTAATCAATGGAACACTCTTCTTACACTAATTTGCATCACTTCAGAATGTTACTAAAGGTTATTTAATGTGCGTAAAATGATTTTTAATTCCTTGTTATCTGATAATGGATTTTACTTCAATTATAAGTTCTGGGTTTAAAAATACCATTGATGCTAATTTTTAGTAAATTTTTTTGCTGGTGTTATTTGTTGAAATGTCTAAAATCTATTCTTTGATAGACTTGTTTATTACTGTTATTTGTTTTAAAAAGTTTTGATTATTATTTTTCTTTAATGGACAGTATTATATGTGTTATATTGAACAATTTTTATAATGTTATCTAATTATTTTTACAATAAAAGTATAATTTTGAAATATTTTCTTTTTTTCTACATAATTACACACTCTGGATAATCACTGAGTGTTGAAAGTTAAATGCTTTGTATAAAATTTGTAACTGAAGCATTGTGTAAAATTTTAATAAAAGTGTGTCTATTTAAAAAATAATGATTAAAAAACATTCAGTCAGTCTCTTTTGTTAAAACTACTGCGGGATTTATCAATATAACCTAGGGTTATGTATTGTTTAGTTAGTTGTAAAGTACCTATTGAAAAATGATTAGATGATAAATGATAGAAAATGATAAATGATAGATGAATAAAATGATAAATGATAGAACACTTTTAATGACACAAAATATTATTAACATGGTATATTGGGCTATTATTTAACTAACAAATCTTCTAAAACTACCCACCATGTTATTATTATATTATTTTACTTACCATTATATATGAATATAATGTGATCCCAATATTTTTCATGAAAATAATTTTTAAAATCCCATATTTAGACCTCAAATTTAGCACAAGTCGGGTTTTAACAGGAAATAATCAGTAAAGAAATATTGCGCTATATTCGGGCTAATATGGTAATGGTATTACTTAGACTATCTGTCTTTGTTTTTCCTAAAATGCACAATTTAAATGTTTAATTTTTCATAGTTCATCAGAAAAATATACTTATTTTTATCTTGGTGTGGGGTGGGGGTGGGGGGTATTAAATTGTGTAACTTCAGAGAGCTATTTAGAATCTCACAAATTGCCAATATGATGTAAAATGTGTGACACATTTTATCAATCCTACACAATTTTTAACTTCTGTTGTTACACTTTTGACTACCATTAAAAAAAAAATCCGGGTTAGTAAACCCCAGTTTGCTTAGTTCAGCTAGTTTTCTAATAGAATAATATTAAAACTTAGTGATATTGAATTTTTTTTTTTTTCTTTTACGGGATCATTATGAGTAACCTAATGGTATAAAGATTAGCACTTTGGGCTGCCATGCCATAGGTCCAGGATTCAATTCCCGGTTTGGGTAGGGTTGACTCATCTTTTCATCCCTTGAGTGGGTTGATAAAACAAAGACCTATATTTCTTGGGGACTAAACATTGGGGTCTCCAAGGTTGACCACCTGACCAGGACATGTGTTTGCAGAACTGCAGAGATTGCAATGGTAAAGGTGGAGATGAGCAGCAGCCTTGATCCCACATAGACCATTCTGACAGAGATTAATTTAGAACTTATGGAGAAACATAATCCTTAGTTAAAATCAGTTTTACTGTTAGTCAGAAAGTAACTGCACATACTTTATTTTCAATTAGGCTCTTCTCACTCAGGTAAGAATGCTTCATTTAAATGTACAAATGTATTACATAGTCTGAAAACAGTTCAAAATGCTTTAAATCTGCCATTGTTGTAAAAAGTAAAAATTTGTTGAAGCAAGAAAATTTATTTTGAACTATATTACTGTCAGAAATTTGTGCTAAAAATGCAGTACCAGGGTTGAAAAAATATGTTTATTGTGAAGAATGATGTATTTTTTCAGTTATTCAATATAAAAACTTGCTGCAATATTTGCAGCAATTCATTTAGCTAAAGAAAAAGGGCTGTATTTCTTGTGTAAGATGTAATTAATTAAGTTTATTACTAAAACAAATATTTTAAAAAAGGTAAGTGGTAACCAGTAGTCCAAAAATAATGTAAACTGTTTAGTTACAGTAGTTCATTTTCAGCTAGACAATTTTTATAAGAAAGATTCATTTTACAAATAAAAATTTCTAAACTTTTCAAACTTAATATCTTTTTCATTTTATGAATAATTAAAACTGTTATTTTTAGCTGAGTGATCTCTGTTACATTAGTATTCTGCAAGTTTTCCTGCTTGACGTAATATTTTTAAAATGCAGCAAATGGTGTTTTTGCAGTGTTTTGTTTCTATGATAAATTTCTATATTTCTATATGGATTTGTATAACTACCCCCGGTAGCATTATAAAATTCTTCCAATACCGGGCGAAGGTTGTAAGATAGTTTTAGTAGGAGGTTTTAACATAGATTTCAGTTCTGAAAAGTGTTTTATAACACAAGAAAGTCAAACACGGCACACTCATGAATTATGATGCACATACCAAATAGTATTTGAAACAGTGAAGTACAATTGGAATATGCTTGGCGAAGATTATAAAACAGTTTTAGATGATTTTAAGATAGATTTAGATTCCGAAGATGTGTTTTATGGAACAAGGAAGAAAAATACGGCACACTAATAAATAATGATACATTTTCCAACTTAATATAATAAGGAAGACGTGTGGATTATGATATGCTTTTAATACATAGCACTTTAGTGCACATTTAAAATCTGAAAGTGTTCCAGATTTTCTTACTTTATTTAAATAAATAACTCTACTTTTGATGAATATCAAGAAAATGGAAATGGTTACATATTAGCACTTATTTTTGCAAAAATGAACAGATCAGTGATTTTGCGAGCTGAAAATTACGTGCATTTCATATGAGCAGAACCAAAAGTTGAAAACTCCTGAATATACTTAAATATAGAAAACCTTTCGCATGAGGAATTTTAAGAAACTTTCTTTTGTCCGAAAAGTTTGTTGCCCCATCCTCTAAAAACAACTTGCGATGCTTATACATAACTTTGACATTGGCTCAACGTTCGCATTCCACCCCAAATAAATTCTGCAAGTGTATGAGCAGCATTGTATTATTCTTTTATGTCGAAGAGATAATTGTATAATATCCAAGAAATAGTTGTATGAAAGAATGTCAAGTTGTGAGAAAGATAGTTGTCAAGAAAGAGTTCATTTGTTTGCCAGGAGAGGACAGCACGCGTCACTGAATGTGTCGCTTAGAGCTACATATACGTCCTTCCCAGAATTTCCCGCCACAATTTGGAACCTCATCAGAAGGTGGAGGACTTCTGAATATTGGCACCCCTCAGAAACTGCTAGCGACCGTCCAGAAGACTTTCGGAACCACGGATTTAATGTGCATGTACACGGTGATCTTTAGTGGTATGCCGGTATCGAACCCGCAACGTTCCGGTTACAAGTCCAACGCCTTAACACTGGGCTACCACGGCCCTCTCAAGAAAGAGTTCGTAATTGTGCAGTAAATCATTAAATTTTGGGAAGTGAAATATTTCTCGTATTATTATTTGAAGCGGAAAAAGAAAGTATTTCGCGATTACGACTGGCTTGCGAAAATTAAAGCCTCGCTAAAATATGTGCTTTTACAGCACCCAAAATGTAATTTACTTTATTAGTACTTACTCGCAAAATATTTTAAAATAAAAACTATATAAAAAGAGTGAAATTCTTGCGATAAGCAACACCTGTCTAGTTGAAAAATCTATTTTTTAAAGAATATCTCTTTTGCGACGCGCATAAGTGAGAGTTGAGAGTGCAGCACATAAATGAATGTTTGTTTTTTGTGTTATGACAAACCTACACGAGAGGTATCTGCCAATGAGTGAGGTTTGCCATGGGCGGAGGACCGTTTTAGGGGCTCTAACGCGTATTTACGGTACTTCTCTGGAGAAAATCGCCTAAAACTCCAGACTGTTTGATCGACAGCCGCGCGATAAGCCCGAACGCGGGAGCTTCACACTTCAGTTATTTACTATGTTTGTGTGTCTTAGGCACTCGTCCATGGTGGGTCCTACATGAATGAATGAGAATTATTGTTTTCCGTTGTTCCCGGGTGGGACGTGCATAAAGATAATGTATAGAAATAAAAAACCATTTTGTGGACAATTTTTTACAATAATAGGTTTTCAAAATGTTATTATTTATGCTAATAGAAACAATAAGTGGAATATTATCTTAAGCACAAACTTTTTAAAGATTACTAACAAGGTGATGTGGCTTGGCAGAGCTGTGCTTAGGGGGGTGGCAAACTGGGCAACTGCCCAGGACCTCTGAAAAAAAAAAAAAAAAAAAACTGCGCATCAGTAAGCATAGCGGGAAAAAAAAATACAAAAATATTAATTTCGTGAAAATTTTTCTTTTTCAAATTTGCAATATGGTAAGTAGCTAGAATAAAGCTTTTACATTATGGAAACGCATTGCATTAAAATCTTAATCAAATTTACTTAGAATCATACTACTTAATAACAGCAGCTGGTTTTTATGGGCGGAAGGCAGGTCAAGATCCATTATTTAGTCAGCAGACAAATTTGCAAGACCTGCAATTATTTTTTGTCCTGTGCAGCTAAATATGTTCTGCCCAGGGGCCGCTAAAGCCCTAAGCACGTCCCTGGGTTTGAGGATTTAATATACATTGGTAAAAGCATGGCTCACTTGGATAAATCACTTGTATTTATCCAAGTGAGCCATGGGTAAAAGAAATATTTGGCTGTGAATTACCACTATGGGGCAGTTTCTAGTCACGGAGAGCTGTTTTATTAGCAACCTTATGGGAAATTATCGATTTTACACACATCTCAAAAAAAAAAAAAAAAAAAATTGCCATGCTCTTAGCAAATACTCAAGTGTCTTCAGATTCAGCCAGAATATCGTAACTGACTAGCAGCATGTTCTGCAGGAAGATACCCAGACTACTGTTATTTTCGAAAGTGAATTCGTTAAATAGAATATTTTGGCAAATTTCTCATCTTTAAGTTACTTCTTTAACGGCCATTAACTCAATGGTTCATAACTTACAAAAAACTAGAAAAAATCGTGCAGTTTAAAATATTAATCACTTGTGTGCGTTCTCTGGAATACGACTTTCTATAACAGACATTTTGATGGTTCACACCAAGCGGTTTTTACACCACTATGCCGAGAATAGAAAAATGATACCAAACTCAACCTACTTATATTCTCCTTTCTCATAACGCTTATTTTGTCCATATTCCGATATTTGCCGCTAAATATCGCCCATGCTTTGTATTATATATAATTAACTGATCGAAGGTAGAGTCAGCTAGTGTTGAATCGATGGCTAATATAAAAGTTCCATGTGAGACTTGCTATCCCAGAGATTATAGTCACCATAAAAAATGCAGTTGCTCTTATATCAATCCGAGACACTATTCAACCGACTGTTGTTACAGTCATGGATATCCAGTTACAAATCATTTTGAAAGAACAAATTGCTGTCATGGTAATCCATCTTATTATTGGCCTAATGGAATTCACTGCATTTCTGCAGATCCCACAAGCTGTAATGAAGAGTGTTTTGAAGGTAGAATTCAGCCATTTCGTTGGTGGTTGCCAAGATGTAGCAACAGCACAGCAAGACCTGATTCTAAAAATTTGTATGTAGTGCATGTATGCCAGTGTTTCAACCCCAGCAGAAGGCTCAGATGTATCAGACTCCAATAGTGTTCATCAAACTTTAATGTTTCTGTCTAAATTTATTAATAGTAGCAATTAAATTCTGGCGTTTTTTTTTTTGTTTTGTTTTTTTTTTTTGTGCGCTTGTTGACACCAAAAATTTTATGATTATAGCACTGATATAATATTAGGCCATGAAATGTCGGTAACCTGGCTGTAGCACTTTTTCTTTAAACCCGATCCCTGCATTAACGGAGAAATTTCTGTCTATAATTTAAAAAAGAAAATTTTGGCTATTTACGTAAGCACAAACATCAATTATTTCCCTTAAGGTTACCAGTAAAACAGTTCTCCATATATCCTTAGGCTTGAAACTGGACACAGGACACAGCATGGATATTTGACTTCCACGCCAGGGAGAGATGAAATATTTCGTGGTGCTAAATACGCCAGTTTCCAAAGGATTAGTGTTTCAGAACCTAAAGAAAACTGTTTAAATGGCAATCTTAAAGAGAAATAATGGAACTTTTCCTGTTACAGCTTTGATATCGGCCCTTTTTGGCGCTCTTGTTATTGTCAACTTTTATTGACGCAATAAATGACATGATGTGGTAATGCCTGGCCATTGTTTGCCTTTTGTTCATGAAGTAAATACCAACTGAAAATCTAGTGAATCCAAATCGGTACTTACGTATTATCCCGGCTGTCCGCCAAGACGAGAGATCTTTTGCCAAGATAAATGTCGGACAAATGAGATTATTGATGGTTCGGAATACGATGGGCAACAGTTAGCCGCCACATTTCCAAAAAATAATTTGGCGGGAATGATCGCCGGCTAGTGCGTAAGTTCCTCAAAATCTATAAATATACAATTTAAATACGTCCCTGTTTAAAAAGAAACAAAATAAAATACTATATTAAAATAATTGGGACATTAATTTGTTGAAAAGAAATCGCCAAGAAAAGGGATGATACTAAAGCAGTTCCCTTTACCGTCATAAGTCTACAATCGTTTCTCACCAATTTGGCACATTTTTAAAAATCGCCGCAAAAAGAGAAAAGTAACTTTGTCCTCGCAGCCAGAAGGTCTCCTATTTAAAGTTTTGCCATTACGCCGAAAAATGCGGCAATAGCGCCATCTGATGGGTGAAAAACCGATTTATCGGAATTTTGGCGACTGGTTCTACTCTGCGGTCCCACAGCTACTCATAACTTACAGAGCATGTCCAGTAGCCTAACAGTAAGTCGTCATTACTTTTGGAAGAGATCTTGTAAAACATAAGTACAGTTTCTCTAATGCTCTTGAATTATAGCCACTTATTTACATCTTGAAAGCTAGAAAATAAAAAGCACGACAATTTTTCTGATGCAGCAGAAAAGTTCAAGCTCTTGCTTTATAAAATCGAGTACGATTTTTTTTTCACAGCATAGCGTCTTGTGAGTTGTTCGATCAAATTATCCAGCAACAGTTTATCAGGGATCAACCAACAAGTCAGCTTTAATTTTAATACCTCCTTATTAATCATTTCTTAAAATCTTCAATTTTAAGTGCAGTCGATTTTAATTATTGCTAAAATTGCATCTTTTTTTCATGCCATCCAGACATTGGGCACTACTAAAGACGGAAGTGCTGGCCACTTTATTATGAGTGCACCTAGTAGCACATAGGTCAACGTTACCCCTATGAAGCAGCCGGTGGTACGCGAACCTGCAATGGTTCGGAAGTTATATATAAGGAGGGGCGAAAATAATATACTAGTACACAACGACTACACAAGGGGTTAGCCCTTCTTTCAGATTTTAGAAGGGGTTTGCAGGAAGAAAGAGGTTGGAAACCCTCTGAGTTAAAACATTAGTTCATATTTTGGTAGATTTGGCTGCTATAGCAGAGATTTCTCCTAACATTGTTTTTAAAGAAGAAAGTGTTTGAAATTGTAAAGAAGACATTGTTTTTGAAGAAACAATTTTATGTAGTATACAATTTCTTCCTTTTTAGCCACACATAGCCAGTCCATTTAAATTATATACACAGAAGTTGTTCATTAAGACTTTTAAATAAATAAAAACCGAGTCGGCCCATAAAAAGTTGACTGAGCAAAGAAAGACAACGTAATTTAAACTTTCAAAAATTTTACTCGCACAAAATTGATCTTTGCTTAATCGATCTCTCTCGTTCTGGACAGACATTCTATTCCATTACATTGTGTTCAAAACTCCTGTTTGCTATTTGCATTAAAATTAAAGTGCCTAGGCGCTCAATATTCTAAACAAATCGATTTGACTTCATACAATTTCATTTTTAAACTGCTTTTTACATTTAGAAGCCAGCTTTTCTTAAAGCAGCTGATCGAATGTTTGTAATTCCTATTTTCTAAACAATCTTATAGCAAATGGGGCAATTTATGTATGAAGCTCGTTTTAAAATCTCGCTTTACTAATCGGGATTTTTTTCTCATTTGAATTATTTAGCTCTTCGTTCATTTGTTATGCAACTGTGCGTTGAATTTTGAAACGACGAATTAAGTTTGCAGCTATTCAGAGATAGTAGATTGAAAGATTGAATCCCTTTGAAACTTGAACTAAGCATGATTGAAAATCTTGAATTTCATCACCTATTTTCTGTAAAACGTTTCTAGACTTGAAAGAAGAGTTTGATTTATAGCTAAAAAATATTCTTAATACATTACATCTCTAAATTATATGAATTCCAAATGTAAACTGTATTTCCTCTATCCTTTTGATATATATCTATTAGTACTCATCTTGAGCAAAAAATTAGGGTATTAAAAGGAATAAATCCTATATCAATTCTACCCCAAGTGCTTTTTTTCTATTTTTAATTGCTGGATTTTGTTAAAACATGCAATAAACTTTAAAAGAATTTTCAGGCATTTGAAACAATACCCTCAAAAACTTGAATTGCAAATAAATTACTCTTCCACCTATCCCATGGTTATGATCTATCTATTTTCTTAGTATCTGAAATATTTGTTTCAAAATTTTCTAAGATTTCTATGCTTTTCCTACCCAGAATAATTATTAACCATATGTTGCAATGGATGAACTTTTTCCAGTATTTGCAGTAATTTTAGACACTTGAAATCTGCAACACAAAATCTTTTGACAACAGTTAAAAACTAAAACGAAAGAAAATCAAAATTCTTATTTAAAAATATAGACTATACGATGAACAATAAGAATATCAAACTTGAATTATTAAAAATATAAAATTTCTTTAATTGGTGACTAATAAAAATAATTCCCAAAGCATAGCAAAATGTTGTATTTCATTCAAGATTATGTAAAGACATTGTTTGTCCAATTGAAGAAGAATGACACAAAATCTAAAAGTGAACTTATGAAAACAGTCTAAAGCTGCTGAATAATGTAACAACAATGATTATTATTTTCTGTGCGTCAAAGTATCTTCTGCTACAAATTAAACTCTGCTAATTTCAGAAACACAAAACAATCAAGCAATTAAAACAGTTAAATGTTGCCTTCAAACGCGCAATATTACATGCTGCAAGACAGCTATTGCAGAATGGTGTTCCATTTGTTTTAGAAACGTGGTTAGCATGTGGTAAATGAAGATAGAACTATCATACAATGCTGATGAACATTGAAATTCGGAGTTTTTTGATGAAAGAAAAGTGCTTCTAAAGTGCTAAGTTTTGAGGTAATCACATTGTTTAAAAAACATTTTGAAAGAATAGTTAATGTATAAGAAAGAATTTGTAAAGTGATTTTTTTTATAGTTCTAAGAAAGTACTAAAATAATACTTTTAGAATATTAACAAACTAACGAGTTCTAAACCTTACAACAAACATCTGAAGAACGCTGTAGGATATAGTATGTATCTGTGAATGCATCTCACATAAATAAACTACATAACAGCGTAAAATGCAATAATCATTGGACTGATTCCAATTAAAAGTCACAAAATGTGATTCATAAATTTTCAGTTAATTCCAATTACATCAACGGCCATTTCATACTTTTCTTGAGTATATTTGCTAACAAAGGTGATAAAAGTTTTTAAGTAAGCTGGAGCAAGTAATTACAAAAATGCCTATGAATTGATGAAAATTGAAATATTTACAGTGTTTTTGTTTACATATCATACATAATGAATAGTTATCTAGAAGGTTTTTGAATGCTTTTTAGCAACATGGTTATATCACCTAAATTGAAAGTTGCATTTAGATTACCAGCTTCATTAGAACGACATAAAACTGTTGAATCTTACCTGGAATCGAAATATGATTCTTCTTACCGAATATTTCGGATGATATCAGCAGCCCTGAACTTTGATTTTGAAGTTCTGACTTACAACACAAGAAACAAGCTTCTTCCCAATGGTTCTTGGACAGGCGTTATTGGTATGGTAAATCGTTCAGAAGTGGATATTGTCACTGACATATTGCTGGAAACCGAAGAGCGGAAGGAAACGGTGCACTTCTCCTATCCTTTTAGGCTCTACTCCGCAACTTTTATAATTGAAGAACCTGAGTATTCTCCGCAGATTTTCGGGTTGGTTAAAGCATTTTCTTTGCCTATTTGGCTGATACTTGCATTGTTCATTATAGGAATGGTATTTCTGAAGTTTATATTAATGAGGCGTAAGTATTCGTTGCATGAAGTCTTATTACACGTACTAGCAGTGTGTCTGCAGCAGTCTATTATGATAAAACCTTGGAAAGCTGGTCAAACATTCTTAATCTATAACTGGGCAGTTGGTACAATGTTCCTGGGATTCTGTTACACGTCAGTGCTTCTGTCTTTTCTCACATTCCCTTCAACACTTAAAATTAAAGACATTTACGATCTAGCTCACGCCGTGGAATACGATGGATATAACTGCATGTTTGATTCTTATATAGTTCTAGGACCAACATTGATGGTGATGTCGAAACTAGAGCCGTTAACGAAATTGGGAAAACACATGCAAGGTCGCCCAAATGTTTTCGAAAAGCAGGAGGAATTCTTCCGCGTGAAGAGGGATAAACTCGCTTTCTTCAACATGGAGGAATCGATTCCATCATTGCCAGAGAATTACTTTGTGTCTGGAGATAGCCTCCTTGAAAGCATGGGTGCCATGGTTGTTCCGAAAGACTTTTGTTGCAAGGAAAAACTGGATGTGCTTGTTCACAGAATCATGGCCTCTGGACTTCATATAAAAGTGAAGACAGACAGCACGTTCCTGTCTGGTTTAAAGTTTGAATATGCAGATGTTAAAACAAATAACAAAAGAAGTTTGACCCTAAAGGATTTCTTGCTAGCTTTTTCGGCGTTATTATTGGGGTATGTTCTGTCTTTTGTGGTTTTACTCTTTGAAATGAAACTCGGTTCTAAAAGCAGTCGTAATTTTCGTGAAGAAATAAAGCGAAGGCATTCTGAATGCGTTTCATACAATGTTTGAGTATGGAAAATGGAAAACAATCATACTGAATTCAGATCAGTACTCTGAGTAATACAGGCTTAGAGTACAGTATTATTAATTTGCCATTTTAATAATCGATTATGAGATTCATCTTACAAGTTTCATAACATTGCAGAAGAAATTGTCCTTCAGATAAAAAGATTCATTGCTATAAATTCTCTTCTCTTTGCGAAGATCATTTCTTTCCTTTTAATTCAGAAAATCGAGCAATTCTTTCGTGGAATATTAAATACCTTGATTTCGAACTTTTGCGATCGTAATGAATTGCTGAAGAATTTGAAAAAGGAATTGAGTGAGCATATTTTCCTGCAGAATGTTTCATTTTTTCTTTGATACTGCGATGCAAAGTTTAAAGTATATCATATACTCTTAGTACTTTCACCCCACCGGCCTACTGGCCTTCATGGTTTCGAATTTTTTCATAAGCCAACAGGACCATTTATTGTACGGGAGTAAGTCCTTAAGTAAGCCACGAATGCATATAGTACAATGTAAAGTGGTAACAAATGTATCCAAAGATGGGCAACAGATGGCAGAACCGCAACAGCCGTAACCAGCCCAGAGTTAACCCCAAGCGATTTTCAACTATTTGGTCCACTAAAGCGACATTTGGAAGGCAGACATTTTATAAATCATGAAGAAGTATAGTCCTACTGCGGATAAGACTGCAACCCAAAGACATGTAGCTAGAATTATAGTGAGGATAAAACTATGGCATAGACACACCTGCATTATGTTGACATTATAAAACTGTTTCTAAGTGATTATCATGGTGAATTATTTTTTTTCTTATCCTTTGTGATTTACTTAATGACTTTCCCTCGCATATTCAAAAAGCTTACAGTATGAGTTAAAATATTTATTACGATGATTTGAAGTACAAACGATATAAAGATTCAATTAAAGTGAATTGAAATTGTTAACACATACATCCTATAAAGAATGTACAGCTATCGAAAACTGCACGGATGCTTTCGAATACGAAGATATTTATAAATTTAGTTCCGAATATAAATATAACTAATCTTAGTTACATTTATAGTTTTAGTGCCAAATATGAAATTGCAAATGTTGTAAGTACACAATTTATAATTATAGTGTGGGGGTGTTTCAAAAGTCTCCTGACATTTTCCTGAAAAGTGCTTTTATTAACGAATTTAAAATCTTTTTTAATTTATCTCATACTTCTTAATTTTGCAATTAAGAAGTATGAGATATAATAATACATTTCAATGTGGTTTCCCTGTAAGTCTAAGCTAAGACTCCACTTACCTTGAGGCGCATGAAAGACATCTGCAAGCATATATGCTGTTGTACTGTTGCTAAAATAATTAAAACTTTGTAAAATGACATACATAAAAAGTATTAATCAAGTTGTACACGTATTCCGATCGAAAAAATTTCGATCTTCTTCAGCAACAACAGAAGTCCATACACAGGCTGGGACAGGGGACTGACACACTTGTACAACTTGATAAGTACATTTTACATGCGTTATTTTACAAATTTTAATTTAAAACCTTCAGACAGTTTTGAGTGTTTTTCGTCAATTATTCGTAATTTTAGTTGCGTGGGTCTTGTGCACGTACACCTTCGACTTCATGATCCTCCATACAAAAAAAGCCGGGGCGGGGGGCTTAAATCAGGAGCTCAATCTGCATGAACCGGGATCTGCATAGCTATTGTAAGCCTTCCTTAAATAACCTGAAAAGGAAAGGAGTCAGTGGCGTAGCTAGAAATTTTTCATGGGGGGGGGGGTAGTGAAAGGAGTCTTTATTACTTCAGAAATAGTATGGCAATACATAACTCTTATCGTTATGTTTTTATTTGTAACAAACATTTTCAAGAGAAATTTTTTTCCCTTCCACAAAATTGACACATCCGTTATGCAACACTATAAAGTAAAAATCAACACTATAAAGCAAATCGTTTATATTTCATTCTGTGTACTTAACTTAGTTCATTAATCCTTTTATTCCCACTATGAGAAATTTCCAATCAAAAAAATATTTTTTCGTTGAAATGGGGTTCTTTTAACCCCTTAAGCGGTTTGCCCGTACAGTGTACGTGCTACCCAAAATTGGCCTCAACTGGTTTGCCCGTATATCGTGCGGGCATCAATATTTTCTCCTTTCCTTTTCTGATTTGCCCGTATATTTCATTATTGCGAAGAGAGACCATTTTGTATTAATATTTTTCAATAGATGGCGTGGCTTGTCAATGTAACTGAAATGCTTTTCATCCGGGTTTTTCTTCCTAGCGGGAGAGCGGGAATATTTCAACATATGCCTTTCAAAATATGCCTTTTTTGGAAGCATTTCGGTAAAAAAATTGACCGCTTAAAGGGTTAAGTCAAGTAACGTAAATATAATAAAAAAATGTGAAAAATGTTAGTTTTTATTTATTTTTTCAATGGTAGCACTATGATTTTAAAGATCGTCCAAACAATCTATTAAAATTTGTTCTCTTAAATATTTTATTTAGTGAAAAAGCATATATTTTCTTGCATATAAATGGCAATTATTAATTTTTCTTCACGTTATTGTTAAAATAGTAGAAAAACTTGATAGTGGAACAGGATGGAAGTAGAACAAAAGAATAAATATGCTGCTCTTAAAATATTTTAATATTTTTCTTCTATTAATGCTGGTATTTGTTGACCCAAACTACTACTATTATTAATTAAAGGTACTATTTATGGTTTTATGACTTCAAAATTACATTTCGAAACATTTTTTCTGTAAAAAATAGCATTTAAAAAATGATAGCATATTTGCTAACAGGGGCACAAGAGGGTTAATTTTAACTGCTGACATGTATCTTTAGATATCGGAAAGCGAATATGTGATGTTATGTTTTAACAATTTTCCGTATTTTAACTTACAATTTGCTTGTCAAAGTAGCGGTAAATAGTAGTGTTTGACAAATTGTTTGAATATTTTCTTTACAAACTTCTGATTAATGTGCGCAATCAATCAGCCAACACAATTTTTGTATGTAACAAATTGGCAGCATATTTAATCTAACATCTTTTGATTTTTATTGTGTAGAATACTCATGGAATAGCTGTAAAGCTTATTTTGCAAACTATGCTGAGTTGTTTGCATGCGTATTAATTTAATTTCTGTCAACAAAAATATATGTTATTCGAGTAAATAACCTATTTTGTTTTTAAAGAACGTACAGCAAGTACTGTAAAAATTCCATCTGGATAATCTACATGTTAACTTGGCAATGTAGACTTGAAACAATTATACACACTTTCGAATATGACTGATTAATCTGAAAATTACGCTTAATTCCGATTACCTGAATGCAGTAGAACCCCGTTATAAAGAACGTGAAGGCAGCAAAGCTTTTTGTTCGCTGAATAAGGTTTCTGGTTATATTTGAATCGTTAAGAAGTACAGTGGGAAGATGGCGGCGGAACAAAAGTTTTCATCTGTTGTATCCGTGAGCTGGTTATATGCTAAGTTTGCTATATAACGCAGCTCGACTGTATTACACTGTAACGGTAACATGTGCATATTATAACTAGGCAGGTCATGTTATTCAACTATTTCTTGAAGAGACAAAAATTCATCGGCGAACTTTGCTTTAACAATTTTTCTTTTTTAACTCTTTCCAACAAGGTAGAAAAGTGTTTATGATTTCGACTTGTCTGTCTGTTCGTATAGTGATGTACAGTTTCCCCCCCCCCCCCTAAGAATATCTCCAAAATATTGAGAGGTTCAAGGACAATACATCGTCAAATTTGGAGCAAAATATTCTTGTGTTGGAAAGTGTTTTATAATCGATCCGTTTAGTATGATTTAGATTTCTTGTTTTCTTATTCTATTGAGGGTAAAAAGCGCTTGATTTTTTTATTTATTTATTTGTAAGCTAGGCAAATATGAAATCTCTAAAAAATTTTCTCGTTTCTTTAATTTAATAAATTTTTCTTTATTTATTCAGAAACAAGATAGATTACACTTGATTTGAATGAAAATATAAATAAATACAATATTTTAATAATTATGTTAGTTGAACTAATAAATTTTAGAGTGCGCATCATCCATGGTTCTAACTGATCCAGAAGGGCCCAGAAGTTGTTGAGGCATTGATCCAGAAGTGTCACAAAGCCCGGTTCGCACGTCACTTATCCACCAACGTTGGACACAAAAGGAAAATATTCATAAATGCATATTTTCAACGTTGGGAGCGAACGTAACAAACCTGAGCTGAAGATAAGAAACGAAATACGAAAGAATGTTCCCCGGCTTCCAAAGAAAAAGTCTGCGTACGCTCGATAGTGAATCCAGGGAATTTTACCAATGTAAAAAAAAATTATTGCTGATAATGTAAATATTGTTAAAGGAAATTGCCTTTAAATACTGCTACCATGTTTTAAGGTTCAAAAATAATGAATGACTGAATGATGTGTTTTTTCGAAGCACAGAAGTTTACATTTTATTTGTAGGGTTCCGTCATTGCTTTTACTTTTTAAAATTAACACGTACTTTAGTAAATTAAAAATGAAAAAAGAATTCTGGTTGAGAAAATTGAAATTCAGCAAATGGAATTTTGTTTCTCCTGCTTAGAGGGAATATCTACAGCTTATTTAACGTATTAAATTATATGTAACTTTTCTGTGGAGTAATGTTTCTCCACACAAAAGTTAGGCATAATTTATGAAGAAAATTTTAGTCCATTTATTAACAATGCTTGCATGACTATTCACGCAAGCCAAATTTTGTTGTATCAAGCCCAATATAATGTCCTGAACACTACGCACTATTTTGTGATCACTGTAATAGCGTTCGTTGCAATATTTACCGTAACGATTTTAAGTATCTCGGAATTCTGTGTTCTTAATTTGAAAACATTTTAATCAATAATAGAATTTTTTAATCGAAGATGTAAACGACTGTTTACACGCATAATTCTTTTATGGATTACAATTAGAACTAGTGTATCGTGACTTAAAAAACCAGGCAACACTAAAATATTTAAAGTAAGCCATATTGTAAGCTTAATTCAGATGTGTAGGAGCATTCGAGCCCTTTCGACTAAATTTGCATGAATTTTACAAAAGTTATTCATAGCAAAACATATTTAAAATGTATACTATTACTTAATTAAAGGACTACTGTATTTATACATGATATATTTTATTGACATAATACCATTCGCGGAAAACAAAGTTACGAAAACAAGCTTCAAACGGTATGCCAAAAATACTACTTTCTAACAAATAATATATGGTATACACGCACGCACACACAAACAAACAAAATTCAAGGTGGACGGGACCGGGCTTATCTCCAACTATCGAAAACTTGAATTACCGAAATCAAAGAATTTAATAAACAAATAAATGGAAATAAAACAATTTCTAAATTTAACTGTATAATTTAATGAAAAATGTACTTACATATTATTGCATTACTAATGATAGCAACAAGCTAATTATATCTAAAAATAATTGTAAATTGTTTTTGTGTTAACACATTGCCACGTTTCCGTGCACCAATATCACGCCATTGTCGCAACAGCATGTGAGCCTTACCCGCGCGTTCCAGCGTATCATAAAAACTTTATGTTGCAGGTATAGCAAGAATACAGCCATTTTCTTTGGGAGGGTATCCAAGGCCGTAGCCAGAAAAAAAATTTCGGTGGGGGATACGTAGCACTAAAATTAAAGTTCGGGAAGGTATAGGTAGGAAGGCTTGGAAGGGTCAACTTCCTCTCGGCTCGACTGCTTTGGGACCGTGCACGCTAATGGGAGCTAGTGCACGTAAAATCTGTCCTTGCTCCAATGTTCTCCAAGTTGTTAAACGATATCTCTAGGAATGCCGATTTCAGAGGGTTTGTCCCTCCTCTGGAACTGGTTCAAAATTAGGGGACCCCGGGCTAAAGTCGGATTTCCTCGCACTGGGGCCCTAAAAAGGAAAGCCCACCCCACCTTCTGCCCATCGCTTCCCTACCTGGGGGTGGGGGGTCTGGCACCGCATGCGGCTGTCAGAGGGCATACATCAACAACAACATAATTTACTGGCAAATTAATCTTTTTTTTAGTAAAAAAAAAAATTGCCATTTTTGGGGAGGAAAAATTAATGTTTTCTGCTAATTAATCACTACAATTTTGGTTTATACTATACTAAATTAAACTTGCTGGCGCAACAGCCTACGTGAGGAAAAGTTCTGTGCTGCTTATCCGCGCCTTCGCGACTATGGGCTCTGGAGTGCGGAAGCATATGACACTGCCAGGTGGTCAGCCAGACGTGGATTCCCCAGTGTTTAGTCCCCAAGCAAGCTTGGTCCTCATTTTAAGTACCCATTTAAAGGATGAAAGGCAGGATCAATGCGAACAAAAATAATAAAGAACTTTGTCAATTACACACATAAAAAGATATTACAGTACAATCTTTTGGGTGATATAGAAAGTCCACCCTTTTTCAGCTGTACAATTTTACAACTTCTGCACAGGCAAGAAGTCAGAGAACACTTTAACAATGCGGTAAAAAATTATGTCACTCAATTTTACTCATTTAGTCCGTTTTGAAACACCTATTATAAAAGCATTTTCTAAGTGCCTCTTTCTCCTTTATTTTGTAGAAAAACGTTTGAATGAAGACTTTTTTTTTCTAAAGTATGTACAGTTATATTCAAAGAAACAAAAACAAGCTTTTCTTTCGTATAAAATATACTCACTGTTAAACTTTTTTTCTTTTTCTCTTCTTCCAAACGGCTCATGGACCGGGGCTGTAGGCATGATCAACCGTTCAGAAGTGGATATGACGGTTGACCCGTTGTTAAAAACTGAAGAAAGAAACGAAGCTGTGCCCTTCGCATACACCTTCAGATTATATGCCACTACTTTTATCATAGAAAAACCCGAATATTCTCCCCATTTCTTTGGATTGTTCAAAACTTTCGATTCGTTCATATGGTGGACTTTGGTGTCCTTCACAGTTGCGATGATATCTCTGAAATTCATGCTGATGAGGCTGAGGTATTCGCTAAGCGACATCGTGTTCCACGTCCTTGCCATATGTCTGAAACAGTCAACTCTGATAAATCCGTGGACGAAGTCTCAGAACTTGTTGATGTTTGACTGGAGGGTCGGCACCATGTTTCTAGGCTTTTGCTTCACGTCGGTGCTGCTGTCGTTCCTCATCCCGTTTCCCACTGCTCCAGAGACATGCGAAGTCTAGCGCGCGCTATAGAACACGAGGGCTACAACTGCATTTACGAATCCTTCTTAACAGCAGGACCGTACTTGCTGATGAACTCCTACTCGAAGCACCTGGTTGCAAGAAACTTCAAAGCAGCCCAAACCCTTTCGGAAAATTCGAAAATTTCTTTCGCAAGAGAAATGAAAGATCGCGTTCTTCAACTTCGTGGAACTGATGCCGTTCCTCTCCTCTCCAGCGGCTACTTCATTTACGATGACCAGGCAGGGTGCGAATTGAGGGGGGGGGGGGTGCCGGGGATCGTCCCCGGCTGAAGAATGTAATATCCCTGGCTAGAGAAATGTTATTGACCCCTGCCAGGGATACTATTTATCCCCTGCTGAAGAAATATTAAACTGGTGAGTGAAGATTTTGGGATTCAGATTGGGAAGTCAAGAAGTCTATATGAAGGTGGTACGTTATCGTTTGTTACTATACTGTAAGGCGACTGCCTTAAAATTTCATATCTTTTCTAAGCTAAAAACCCTCAAGGGTGGCTTCCAATACAGGTACATTGTATGTAGCTTGTGTATCTGTGATTCCATAGAACAAACAATCTATGACTTGATTATAATGACGTTTGATTATAAGTCAGTTTCCACACCTGTCGGCGACTGCATTTGTCAAGTAATATCATGTGAGGGAAGCATTTGCACCTTCCCTCCTTCTTCTTTTCATAAAATTTTATATCAATTCATAGAATCATCTTTTCATAGAATCATTATATCTATGCTTCTTTTCATCTGTCTCCCCCCCCCCCCCCTGGAGAATGTTTACTTTCAAATGTCCCCCCCTGGAGAAAGTTTTCAGTTCGCACCCTGCCGATGACTACATTTTCGAGAGCTTATCGGCAATGACCGTTCGGAGAGGTTTTTGCTGCAAGGGGGAGCTAGACCGGGACTGTTCACAGAATCATGGCAGCGGAACTTTTACATAAAAGTGAAAGAGGATAGCACTTTCCTATCTGGTTTGAAGTTTCAGTTTGAAATTAGCCGACCAACGAGTGAAAGAAAGCTGATTTTGGCGGATTTTTACCTAGCTTTCTGCATACTGCTAATTGGATACGCCGTTTCTCTCGTCGTTCTGTTTGTTGAAAGAATAGTCGGGTGAAATAACCATTACGGAAAAGAAAGAAAATAAAACACATTAGTAAAATTTCATAATATAATTATATAAAACAAACAGTTAGATCAATGTGTTTGACGATTGGTTAAAGTATACTAAATAATAGTATTTGAACATTTTAATTTGAACTAGAGATTCGATTTTTATTAACCCTTTGACGCACAGTGGTTGCACCGTGAAACCACTTTATTTCAGTGTTTTCACAGTTAGTCACAATGTATATGGTTAAGGTATATGGTTAAGGGTCCCAATGCTGTAAAAGTACAAGTCGTTGCCATCCATCCATTTAACTACCAACAACATAGCGTTCCATCGCATAGCCCATCTGGAGCCACAGAGCTAAAGAAGTTTGGGGCTATTCGATCAACCGCCATGTTTTTAGTAGTTAAATGTATCGATAGCAACGTCTGCACTTTTTCAGAGTTGGACAGTCTATCCAGATGGTCTATATTAATCTGAAGAATTGATTGAAGATTTATGATTTGTATTTATTTGCGCTTCAAAGAGTTAATTAAATCTGTAGCATTCCTATAATCAGAAACAAATTTTTGACTGATGCGTATAAATATTCTTGAATATTGATTATCTGAATGCATTTTAAAATTAATAACTAACAATTTTTTATAGCTGATTTTACGAAGACATTTTCATAAATACATCAAATATCAGTTAGATATAAACGTTTACATCAATTTACGTTTCAGTTAAAATTTTGAAATAACTTTTTAAGTTCTTTTACAAGGTCTCAAAAATTACGCTGATAGTGATATACAGCTGATTTAAGATTAACCCCCAAATCTCCCCAGGTTTAAGTATACATTTATCGACAAATTTGGCACAAAAACATTGATTTGTTTGAAAATGTCTCATAATCGATGTGTTTGCCATTAATTATCTTTCTTGCCAGATTGAACTCCTTTTCCACGAGAACACCAACTGTGCTTGCAGCAAGCACCGGAATGGCTAGTGCTTGGGAGGATAAAATCCTCTCTCGACAGAGTCTGCTGTGAACCTTGTACACTAAAGGTAGCTGGTGCGGTGCATGTAAAACCTGTCGTGGCTCCAGTGTCCTCCATGTTCAACGGTACCTCTGGTGTGTCGATTTCAAGTGCTAAGTCTTTCATCGGGAATTGGCTCAAAATTAGGAGACTCCGAGCAAAATGAGGCAACTCCTTCGAGACTTGGTATTCTTCAAAGCTATAATCTAATAATAGTAATCAAAAACCGCTTACTCGATTTATGCGCATTCTAAAACTTGTTGGCAAGCAGGTGTGAAACTAAAAACCAACCCTCTCTGCATTGAAAGAAATCATTGGCTAGAATACCAACTTCGCATTATATCAAAAATAATCATTCTTTTCTACAGCCGCCCAACCAGTGGCCGAGCGCATAAGATTCCAACAGAGGGCACCCCATCCATCGTGTAGATAATTTACCGTAATCCCACAGCAGCTGCCACAGCCAAGATTCACAAAACAGCAACAGAAAGCCAAAAGGACCGTTAGACATACTAAGAGCGCCACTAGCAAAGAAATTTGTCCGTCAAATCGGCAGTGGACCCAACCAGCATGGCAGCTATTCTGCCCCACTAATAGTCTGGTTAACGCAATCAGTTTGCCCTATACGGCGATCCGCCTCCCTGCGGCGGAATCAAAACCGTAAGTTGCACCTCTGCGCGACAGGCAGGCCCCGTCTGCAGGTTATACATACATACATACACACACGCACATATATATAAAGATACCTTTAGGCAGTATATCTAAGATTTCATTCTGCTCTGTCTGTTGACTTTTGATTTTGCATTTAAATTTTTAAATTTTGAAGTTAAACTTTCGTAGTTGTTGAAAGTTTTTTAATTTAAGGATTTTGTCTAGATCAAAAACAGATTTGAGGTTTTCGCAGATATCTAAGATCTCGTTATTGTTGTTATTTTTAAGTATGCTACCCTATTATTTGGAAAAGTAGATAAATTTGCTTACATTGATGGGCTGAGACGTTTATTTTTAACGAGCGATCTTGTGCTTCAATTATAAGGAGCCTTGCGATCCCCAGGGAATTATTTTGCAACACCCTTGTAACTTGCAGGATGAGAGTCGCAACAGTTACAACATTAGTAGCATGTATCAGAAGAGTTAACTTTGATACATGGTTACTCATCATGGCTAGTTTTATGGTTAGATTTCAGTAGCCATCTTTATGTTGTGTTACAAGCATTATATAACACTTAAAAAAAAAAATAATGGTAGGGTCATATGGTGGATTTATAGGTCAAAAAGCAACAACATCTTAGTATTTTCTATAGTATGAAAGATAAAATCATTTAATTTGGCATGGAATTATTCAAGTAGTCACTTAACCTGAAATTGAAATATTATTATTTTTTCTTTAATTATTGAGTGATCAGGAATTATATACCCCGGATCCGGGTAATTATGGGTCACATATGGGGTAAATGTGGGTCACCCTTATTTTTATATATAGTAATGCATATCAAAAGTAAATAAATATTTTAAATTGTCATTATTTAGCATACAAACTGATTTTTTACCTATCTAATGTGTTGCATTTAAGGAAAAAAATAATTTAAATAATTAGATTATTTTTGAAGAAAGAATGGGGACAAATCCGCATTGTGGCCCCGATTCTGGAACGAAAATTGGGGACATTTTCTAAATTCAATACTCTTCTCAAACTAGCTTCTACTTATTTAACCAGAGAATTACTAACATTTATAAAATGAAGGAAACATGATTGATTTCCTTTTAAATTGGGAAGAAATAACTGTTTTAATTAAAATTTTGTTCCCAATTGTTTTACATTTGTTTGTTGTTTTACATTTTGGAGAAAATATCAAAAAAAGTTCTGAAATAGGGGAATGACCCCGAAAATTGGGGACGTCTGATCACCTTACTCAAAATACACAGCAAAATATTTCTACTCTTCACGTACCGTATGAATTTCTTGTAGCACCTACTTGGAATCTTCTAAGGAGGAATATTTTTGCAACTGTTTTATTGCAGCTTCTAATTGCAGCTTTTTGTTGCAACATTTTTATTGCAGCAATCTTATTTTCATTGTCATTAGACAACTCTTTAACATTAAGATAATATAATATTAAAGTAAAGTGAATCAGTAATAGTAAATACTAATATTATTTATACAAAAATAAATAAAAGATATACATGAAATAACAAAAAATATCACCGAGCAAGAATTACCTCAGTAAACTGGGGGTAAATCAGCATACTTTTAAGAATTAATTTTAAAAATAATGAAGAAAAAGTATATGTACGTATGAAGAGCTTAGACTATCTACAAGTAAAAAACATCACCAACAAACTTGGTTTTTCTAAAATGTTTCACTGACATGAATCTAAAAAAATCATGAATTTCAGAGTCAATTTTTTAAAGATGTTTCTATAGTAGTGTAAAAAGTCTTTTTTCCCCCCCTCTCTTATTTGCATTTGCTTCACAGTCAATTTGTTTTTGAAATTGATGCAAGAAAATTGAATGTATAAGGATGACGTGGCGTAATTTAGTTGATTTCAATGCTATAAGTTAGTGACCGTTATTTACCTTGGAAAAAGAGTGACTTGTAATATTTGCCATATGACCCTATTTCAATTTTAAATTTGAACATGGGAGGGGGGGGACATGTTCGTAAAACATTTTACCGGAAAATTTTTATAGTTCTTTTTTTTTAAATAAAATTTAATATTTTCTTACTGCCGTATTTGATTAGTACTTATCTATCATGCCCTACTTGCGATTATACGCAAGGCTAATATAACGGAACGATAAACGCGCGAACTGGTGAGCTTCCCTTTTCTATTTAGCCGCACAGCGCTGTATGTATCGTACATATCGAAGAGAGACTTGAACGGGCACTCATTGCAATTAAACAGACGTTCCAGCAGTAAAAGAAAAAAAAAAACTGATGTTTTTTCTTCTCTTGAACGAAGAAAATATTACAATTTAAGCTACAGATGAACGTCTCTCGTCTCAGCAATATTCCGAGAGAAAAGTTCCGAAAACACCATGAAAAAAGTAAGACGGTCTAGAAAATATAATCATATTACATTGATAAACGCAGGAGACAAAAGCCTAATGAATATCCTTCATCATACGACTTAAGCTTCTCAGGGGCGTATCGAGGGAGAAGCTCACGGAGCTGCAGCCCCCCACACCGAAATCTAACCCATTACTTAGCTTAACATTTAATTTTTTAGCTTACAATCGGAACTTGACTTCCCCCCCTCTATAAACCGAATAAAATCCTGCCTATGCCCCTACAGCTTCTTAATGTTGTATTTAGGTAGGTGAGACTAAAAGCACTTGCACAATTAGAATACTGGAAATTCGACGTCTCTCCACCATGAAAATTTTGTACACCATTTTAAGGAATTCAGTTGCGCTAGATGCTTAGAAAAAATAAGAATGCCTCCTTACAAAGTGTTCTGTGCACGATTGCAAACAGTGAACCTATTAAAGTTACGGTACATTCAGGAACTTTTTTTTAAAGTGTACAGTTGTAATTTTTTCTTAAACGGAATTTTTGTGCTTACACTTTTTCATGGAAGTTGAATGAAACACATACTTACATTGTTAATATTAGTGCATAGAACATTTGGTGATGAAGCTGCATTTATTTATTCGACGGTTTAACGTTATTAGGTTGTTCAAATTCAAAATTGTATCACATTGTATCGAATTCTTCAAAAGCCGTGTGACACCTGTCGCTTTTTCAAAAGAGCAGCTTTTATAATTTTTGTAATAAAAAATTCATAATTTGTATAATGTTTACTTAATAATTTATAACTGAAATGTTTTTAATTAGTATAAATGACCAGTAATTTGAAATGATTTCAAAATAGTCAGCATTTATTATAAAAAAGTTTATTCAACTGAATGAAAAAAAAATTACTGAAAATTGTAAACTTTAAAACAATTTTTTTGTTGTTGTTGTTGTTAGGTTTTTTTACAACATAATAGAAAAAGTTTCTCTTAACGATTGAGCCGGTACTCTATAGATTCGTTGAAAAAAGGAGCCACCAATATTTTTCTCTATATTTATTGAAAATTTTTCTTTGCTCTTTCGTCGAGCTTATAAGTCTGCGTTTCTTACCAACAGAAAATTATAACTATTCTTATAATTGAAGTGGGCGTAAACTTCAGATGCAGGTTTCCGCCTACATGAGCAACTACTTGCTCTCTTAAATAGTTCACAATCCAAATTTCATTAATCGGCAAACATTCATTTCAATAATTTCCGATTTCATTTTATAAAACTCATTATTACTTTGAAAGATCACGATGCATTATTTAATTTTTTAATGAATTCTTTTGTTTACTGTTTTCGGAGCTTTGTTTACTCTTTTCGGCCTGTGCTCATGGCCGGATTTAGGCACCGTAACCATTGGCAAAATAAAAATTCCCCCGACCCATCATCCTCTTTTTACTTTTATATCTCTATGAATACTATTAATGCGTTGTCAGTTTAATAAAAAAACAAACATTAAATTAAAATCTAAAGAAAAATACTAAAATAAATTACAAGGGCAATGAGTTGGGAAATTTCTTTTGTACGCTCTTTAATGTTTTTATGAAGTACATTTTTGAACTTATAAAATTTCTCTTCATGTCATATATTGGGAGCGCCATCCATAGTCACATTTGCCCAGCCAAACAGCTTATAACATTGAAAGTGACTAGTCTCGACGAAATGAAGGTACTTGTGGACAAATACTTTTTAATAAGAACAAATGGGGGGGGTGGCCTGCATCAGTTCAATTTCCCCTGCTATTTAAAAAGAAAGAACAAAATGCCACTCTAGGACAAAATAAGAACACGACCCTGTCTGTCTTTCTTACTTATCGAAAGGCATAACCTTTGAAGTAGGCGTAAACATCGGAAAAAAGTTTTCGCCTACACAGCGAATTACTGTGCATGATGCAGATTTCATTATTCAGCAAAAATCATCGTTACTTCAAAAATCACGGTAAGTTATTTAAATTATTAATTATATTTTTCTGTTCACTGTTTAGAGAGCTTCAAATTCTGCGTTTCTTGTACACCAAAAGTCATAACCCTTTTTTACGATTGATGTGGGTTTACACATCAAGAAGAGGTTTCCGCCTACATGAGAAGTCACTTTCAAAATCAATCATGATGCTGATTTTGTTATTTCAGCATAATTCAACATTACTTTCAAAAGGTCATGATGTATTATTTAATTTTTTTGCTTACTGTTAGTAAAGCTTAAGCGTGTTTTTTTTTTTTTTACCCACCGTAAGTGATGTTGTTTCTTACAATTGAAGTGGCCGTAAATACCAAAAGAAAGTTCCGGCCTACAAGATGAATCCACTTGCTCTCAGAAAAGCTCCATTTAAAAATTAATGGGCGTCACAGGACTTTTGAACAGCTTTAAAAGCAAACCGATGGTAGAACGCCCATTCTCCTATTTCTTTAAAACTACCCTACTTATATGTTAAAAAAGATATGTAAAATTTTGTTCATCACTAGATTGAAGCACACTTGTATTTTCGTAGTGAAGATAATAAAAAAGGAACAACAGAGACTGAAGGGCGCGTATCCCCTTGGACCTCCTAATGGCGCGACGCGCTACCTTCAATTACCTGAATAATTCGTGAAAACAAAAAAGATTAAAATTTACAATTGTCATGGTTATATTGCAAACTAAAACAAGTATTAATAGGAACGTACGTGTATAGGGAAATATAGGGAGAGTACTGTATTATAACACATTAAAGTATGTAGTAGTTATACCAAAAACAAGTCTTCAAAAGAGTATTACAATCTTTTGAAGATCCAAAAATAAAATAAGTTATATATTTATTATTAATTTATTACAGCTAGAAGAAGCGCCTAAAAATGCAGCGACCAACAAATAATGTTTTTAAAGTTATTTTCAATATATGCATGGATCAAAAAGCGTTTGGAAATATTTATAGTTGAAGCTACGTTCTGTTTAAACAGTGTTTTCACTAGAGCGCGAGATCGCGAGAATCTCGCATTTTTTTTTCTTTTTCTCGCATTAAAAAATTATTACTGCGAGAAATTCGCGCACCCTACAAATCGGTTTCCCAAAGCAGAAAAAAAATAAAGATCACTGAGTGCAAAAGTGGATTCTCAAGAACTAAAGTCTATGAAAGAAAAAAAAGTAGGGGTCTGGGGGTGCTGGGAACATTCTGATCCTGGGGGGATCTTAAACTAGGTTATTTTTATTGCATGTACCTGTGCTTGATTTAAACTTGGAGGTCCAGTTACACTCAATAAGAATAACTAAAAATCATAAAATACATTGGTTTTGGGTATTTACCTTATAGAGGAATAAATACCCATTTATAAATACCTAACCCACTGGATATTTACTCAACCCAAATCTATTAGCAAAAAATTCTCACCCATTTTATAAAAATCTCACTCAGTTTGGGGGAGAGGGTGAGAAATCCTCACCCAGTTTTTTTTCTGTAAGGAAAACCCTGTTAAATAAAAAATCATCTATAAAATGAAGAATTTTTTCAGTTTTAACGTATGTTTAACTGTAAATCTCTCTACCGAGTGCATGATACTGGCGCCAATGTGAAACACAACATTTTATGTAAAGTCGAAAGCTGTCTCCTGACCTAGGGTAACGTAACAAGGAGGATAGAACGTTGCGGGAGACGAAACAACAGCCTTCCGCTATGCATAGCGATGAAGCCGAAAGGCGGATCTTAGACGACACAAAAACGGGTGTACAACTCCTCCAGAATATCTCAATAAGCAATCATTAAGTGATTTAACTGTGAATCCCACGACTTCTTACGATTATTAAGTTTCTAAGGAGGGTAAAAAATATATTCGGTTCATTAAAAAAAGAAAAAAAAGCATTTGAAAACAATTTGACAGTTTTAAACAGTTTAATATAAAGAAATAACGTTTCAGATTTGATTAAATTAAGAATATCACTAAACTAAATTAGGGATATATATATATATACACTGCTCAAAACAATTAAAGGATATTGCGGTTTTAGGTGGATCTTGTGGCTGGGAAACTTTTTAGCTGATTGATACATGGTCGACAGACGTAGTAGGTTATATGAGAATAAATTACACATATTTGGCAGAAAAAAAAATGCATTTTATTGCGCATTTGTGTAGAAATGGAAAAAAACACAATTTGTGCATATGAGGAAAAAAGAATAAGAAAAGGTGTTTTCTTCAAAGGAAATCATTTTCAGTAGGGGGCATGGTTTCCACGGACGGCCAGCAACGTTGAACACCTTTTGGGCATGGAGTCAATGAGGCTAGAACCTGAAATCGCATATTTTTTGTCGCTGAAAATTGCAGCAGTTGTTGTTTGGCCCCTAGTGGTGAAATGTTTTGAATTAGGGCTTATTGGATCCTTGATCGGAATTTAATTCTATGTTAAAATCTCCTACTAAACCAGTCTTACAATCATTCTCCTTCAGCAACGTTTCGAATATAGCGTCTAATTAATCTTCATAAGAAATTCGAGGACTAGCGTATGTAACTGCAAATCTCACTTTATCTTGAATATACGCGTGATCATTTTAACACCGTTGATCTGGCTCGTGTAGGCACGGGTAAAGCGTTTCACTAAGTTTTCCTTTATAAAAATCATAATTCCAGATGGTTTTCTGCTTTGGAAACCACTGTCTATCCGTTCGACCAAAATGAATCCTGGTATTTGAAAATCACCTGAAGGGATAGTCCATGTTTCCGTTAGCAATATCAAATCACTCTTTGCAGAAAATATGGATCAAACGGAAAAGTGACCACGGCGCGCCGCGTAGACAAAATCCCGTGCTTGAAGAAAATAGCACCCGAGTGCTTAAAAAAAAAAAAAAAAAAAAAAAAAAATTCCTTCCACTTTCCAAAACCTGTAACTCTAGGGGTTCGATAATTGGCTCAGAAATATTTCGAACACCTAGCAATATAATAAAGGCACCAATGTCAGCAAAGATGCCAGTGCAAATTTCATATGGTAACTGAGTGAAACACTTCAGCAAAGTATCTTTGTTTGAATATTTAGTGCACGTATAATATTTTTTAATATGAATCTTCCCATTAGCTTTAAACACACCGAATAGGTGAGACCATCCGGAATTCTAGAGACTTTAATCCAATCAAAGAAGTGAGTAAGTACACCGCTCCGGATAGCTTATGTATTTTATTTTAATTTAGTGTTTTCAATTTCTGGGGTTAAATTCTTCGTACTTTTTTTCCCGTAGAAAAGGATTCCACAAAAAAACTACACTGCCACACTGGCATCAACGATATCTGACGTTAGATATAGGTTTAACATTTAAAATAATAAAAATTATTTATAGCATAATGTAAATATTAAATTATTATTAAGTTTGGCTCAAAAATGTTGTGTGGGCGTTGATCTTAATAGTAAATCAACACCTACTCCATCTAAAAAATCGCTGGAAATCAGTTTAAGTGGTGATAAACAGAATATTTATTATTTCAATTATATTGCACCGATCTCTCATCTATTTAATTTCTGTTTATTATAGTTCTATGCATATTCATTGCTGCCGGTTTACCTCGAGAAATAGCCACAAAACAACCACACTCCCCCTCCCCATAAAAAAAGCTGCTTTTGTTGTTTGGAAAGTTATGAAAAAAAATATATAATGAATTTTGAACTAGTTGAAACTCTGTGGTTATAGTTTCAATGAAATATTTATCCTAGTTTCGTAAAAAAAGCAAATTTGCAATTCTCACTTTCCAAAATTCTATAAAGCTAGGGGTTCGATGATTGGCTCAAAATTATTTAGATCACCTAGCAATATAATAAAGGCACCAATGTCAAGAAAGATGCGAGAGTAAATATTATGTGAAAACTCAGCCACTTTATCAAAGCATTTTTGTTTGTATTTTTAGTGCACATATAATGTTTTAAAAAAATGAATCATGTAAAGGAGTTTGAACCTTGCTTTATTATGAAAAAAAAAATTGTTTTTTTTTTTTCTTTCTAAAAATTAATATTTGCTTGAGTTAAAAAAAATACTGTAACAGCATATTTTAACCAAATTTATACAATGGCCACCGATATACACCCATTAAGTGTGCAATAAGAATTCTAAAAATTTTCTAATTCTTGTATCGTGACTATAATAGGAGGCGGAAGGAGGAGCGTGTAGGAGGCGGAAAGGCCAAAGTATGCAAATAAATTGGCGGTATTTAAGCTAATAAAAGTGTATACACACCCACATATATGTATGACTAAGTATATATATTTCCTAAAAACAATACTTAGCTCCTAAATAAGATTAGTTATTACAAACTTACCTTATAAACAGCGTTCTACGGAGGGCACGATTTTTATTTTGAGTCTTGGTGAAACTTGATGTTGTCAGCAATATTTGACGTTTAATAAAGGTTTAACATATTTAAAATAAGAACAATTATATGCAACATAATGTAAAAATCAAGTTATTTATTGTCGGGCAGAAATCTATTTTATGGGAGTTGAAGTTAACATTAAGCCATCGCCTACATATCCTATGAAACCACCAGTTCAAGTGTTCGGTTATATTAAAAGTAACCGACTCCAAAAGAGCGTTTTTGAAGTGATATACACAATTCCCTCTTTTGTAATATTAAGAATACGTACAGTTATGAATCTAAAATATATTTATTTTTTATGCATATTATAATTATGGATATTTATATATTTTTTTTCATTTTGTGTCCCTGCCCTCCAGCATAAGTGGCCAAAAGGGCCCGAACAGAGTACGTGTAATTTTTTTTTTTAATTTTTTTTTTTTTTTTTTACAAATAGGCTTATGTAGCAATGAAAACAAAAATCGAATATTTGTCAAACAGTAGCAAACTGAGAAGATTCATAAAGCCACAACGTAATAACCATGTTATGTTTGATTTTATTACAAAATCCATCCCTCGAGCACAGAACTTCGGGTTGCAGGGTTGCAGTGTGTCTTCGGCTGCGAAGATTAGGTAGCTCATCTTTGGCGAGGAATCAGACCTATGCGGTTCTGTTCTCTCGTAGAAGGATGGTTTTTTCTTCGCCTCCCCCCCCCCCCCCCAAGGTTTTTCAGAATTTTTTTTTATCGCCATGTCGGATGAAGTAGGACAATCATATTAAAATAGTTATTAACAACACCAACCACAATAATATTAAAACACCATTTGTTTATCACTTTAAGATGATTAACTTCTAGTTTTTTTTCTTTTCTTTGAAGCGGGAATAAAATCTGAATGAAAAAAGTCGCTGGAATTAAATTTCATAATATTATTTCTGTTTTGAAGTGTAAATGACACTTTATGACAAAATTTGCTATACAGAATTGTAATACAGAACATTTAACATACGAACCTGATACCTTTTATTTCCGTGTACGTTAATTAGAATTCAAAATGCCGCTTATGTTTATATTATATCTATACATTTAAGGAAGTTGGGATGGAAATGATGAATTATACTGACACTTTTACAGTAAATTGTTATAAAACAAAGGCCACCAAAGTAGCTAAAAGTTAACTTTGAAGTTAATACTTTATACGTGGTAGAAAGATATACGGGCCCTACGACAGGAGCCTTTATTACAATTTTTTTCACATGTCTGGAGAAAAAAAAGTGTGCGTAGGCATAAAATGGCTGATGCAATGTATATTGATAGCTATTAAAGATTTTGCTGTGAGGAAAAGTAAGAAAATAAAACTTTAAATTAAAGACGCTTTATTTTTAATTCCGATGTACGATAATTTTTAGAATTATTTTACTGAACTATGATTTATTTAATCTTTTCAATAAAAGATAAAATAGACAATAACTTATTTATATTTGTATTAATTAAATAAATAAATTCTATTCTATTCTTCATGTATTTTTCACTCTTCAAAAATGACGGGTGATCTTCATTATCTTGGTTATGCCTTCTGGGTGACTATAGTGATTATTAATTCTGTGGAGTATTGCCGATGGTAATATTGTCGTTTGTTTTATTACTTTGCTGTTTACGATATATATATATGTGTGTGTGTGTGTGTGTGAATGTGCGCGTGTATGGCCGATGCTGAAAATTTTTGTTCAGTAAAAAACAGATGTACATATAATGATTAAAAATAAATAAATAAAAGTTAATGCAATGCACATCACTTTTGAATAATACGTATGATGATTTACGATTAAGAAATTTTCTTTAAGAAATAATACTACTGTTTCTTTTTTTCCCTTTTAGATTTTGGTCAGTATTGTCAGTACTGTACCGCAGAAAATTGTCTGCATAAGTTATGTACATTGATTAGATTATATAAAGAATTTCTTTAGAATATGAAAAGTTTTGAAATTGGTACACATTCTGTTTTCACACAGAAAAAATAAGATATTTATTTTTCTTATTCATTTGATTGAAATTAATTCCATCGTTGTACTATTCTTTCACTAAGGACAATTTTCGCCTTACAGACATTAACTTGAGATGATATACAGTGCAACTGACAAACGACAAGCTATCTATGCTACTTGCGATAAAATAAAATAGAAAGAACATAAAAAGCATTTTCGAAATATTGTAAGTAAGGAAATATATTTGAGACCACAGAAAATGATCTTATTGATGGATAATATCAAAACCGTAGCCTGAACAAAATTTTGTGGTGGTGGTGTGTGTGTGTGTGGGGGGGGGCGGGTAGGGAATGTTTAGTTTTTTTAATACCCTTCTACAAGTAGCAATATATGTACCTGAAAATTTCGGGGAGGGGGGTGGGCATGACAAATGTGATAAAACACAGTGTTTTGAGTTGATATTTTTTATAAGTTGGAAAACTTTTAAATACAAAAAAAAAAAAAAAAAAAAAAAAAAAAAAAAAATCATAAATTTCATTCGTAGCCTTTGGTTCCTTATAATTTGGGGGGGGGCAGTTTTCTTCCTGCTTGTGTTTCCTACCATAACATCACATTTTTTAACATTTCAACTTAATCATAGACTTTATTCAGATACTCCGGTCGAATGTGTGTGTGTGTGTGGGGGGGGGGGGGGAGGGCAAGTGCACCCTCTTTGCCATATGCTGCGAATGCTCATGATCCTGATTATTAAAGTTTACTTTTTTTGTTAATTTTTTTTCATTGTTTTAAGAATACTTTCGTACAATCACAAACGATTACAGGAAAGATTCCACTTATTTTAGATTCCTCTTCTAACTGTTCAACGGTTTTACTCTGTAATTCTTACTTACTTTTGTCAATGCTGTATCATCGCCTACATTAGAATCAGGGGCGTAGATTTTTAAAAATTTCTTTCTTCCTTTCTTTTATTCATTTTTTCTATATGAGAACACGTCTAGACAAAATAAAAAGGGGCATTCTGCCCTCTCCCCGTTCAAACAAAAAGATATGCTGTATCGACTTTTTCTAAGATATACTGCATTCTAGTTTGAGACCACAGGTGGCTGAGTTTTCAGCCACCCCAAACTATGTTATTAAACATTTTAAAGTTATTAGTATTAATTATTCATTTAAGATTATTAGTATTAATTCTTAATTTTACAATAAATTAAAAGATGCGTTTTTTGGTAAAATCTAATTATTTTGATTTTCAAATGCTATTTAAATATTATTATAATGATGCATGCGATAAGCATTGGTGCCCATAAGGGGGAGGTTAAGATTGGGCACTTGACCTCCCTCAAGTTTTAACATATCGTCTTATGATGTAAACAAAATTGTAAAACCGGAATGGAAACTGTTACAAGTCTAAAATTCAACTTGCTGTTTTTTCTATATTTTCTATAGGCGCCTATGTTATAGAGACAGGTTTTATTTTTAAAAATTCTGTAAAAATCATTCGCTAATTACGAAAGATACTATATTTAACAAAAGCTCTAGGAAATAGTTTAAAGCAATAGAAATAAATCTATCTGTAATTATTCTTAGATAAAAAATATATCGATACACAATAAATACTAAACAAATAATTTAATTTTCACACACAAATATTTATTAAACGTACAGTCAAGTCAAACCTGCTTCTTAATAAATAAATAAATAAATAAATAAATAAATAAACGTCCGTGAGATACGGAATAGCGCCTGCTTAAATTCTCACTAACATCCCTGGCGTGACGGGCGTGACCCTTCATTCTGGCGTTTTCTCTTTCCGCTTTTTATCCTCCATGGACAGAGCGATTTCATTGGCTAGGCACCATAAATAGAAAGTTTACAAACACAGGCTAGTGTATTCTGTGCACGATTGCAAACGGTGAACCTATGTAATGATGCATTCAAGAAATATTTTTTAAAAGTATACAATTGCAATATTTTCGTAAACGGAATTTCTTCAGCCTATATTTGAAAACAATATTTGTGCTTACAATTTTTCATGAAAGGTGAATGAAACATATACCTACACTATTAATATTAGTGCATAGCACATTTGTGATGAAGCAGCACTAATTTATTCGAGGGTTTAACGTTATTAGTTTGTTCAAATTGTTCAAAATTGTATCGAGTTCTTCAAAGCCCTGTCACGCCTGTTGCTTTTTCAAAAGAACAGCTTTTATAATTCATGTAATAATAAGTTAATAATTTGTATAACGTTTACTTAATAATTTATAACTGAAATATTTTCAATTAGTATAAATGACCAATAATTTTAAATGGTTTCAAATGAGACAGCATTTTCTATAAAAATATTTATCATTCAACTTAAAAAAATTATTCAGCATTGTAAATTTAAAGAAGTCTCTTTTACAACATGATACAAAAAGTTTCTCTTAAAGAATGAGTCAGAACTCTGTAGATTCGTTGAAAAAATGAGCCACCTATATTTTTTTCTATATTTATTGAAAAGTTTTCTTTGCTCTTTTGGGAGCTTAAAAGTCTGCGTTTCTTCCCTTAGAAAATTATAACCATTCTTACAACTGAAGTGGGCGTAAACTTCAGATGCAGGTTTCCGCCTACATGCGAAACGCAGTCTTAATTAGTTCATGATGCCGATTTCATTAATCGGCAAAAATTCATTTCATTAATTTCCGACTTTGAAAGCTCAGAATCCATTTTTTTAATTAAATCTTTTGTTTACTGTTTTCGGAGCTTAAGAATCTGTGTTCAGGGCCAGATTTAGGCACTGCATCCATAGGCAAAATTTAAATCCCCCTACCCATCATGCTCTTTTTACATTTATATCTCCACGGATACTATTAATGCGTTGTAAGTTTTTTATAAAATGTATTGTAGAGAAAAACATTAAATTGAATTACAAGGCTAATAAGTAGGGGAATTTTTTGTAAGTTGTTTAATGTTTTTATAAAGTGCATTTTTGAACATATAAAATTCCTGTTCATGTCATATATTGGGAGCGCCATAGTTATTCGCCCAGCCAAATGGGTTATAGCATTGAAAGTGAGCAGACTCGACGAAATCAAGGTACTTGTGGATGAATACTTTTTAATAAAAACTAATGGGGGGGGGGGGTGGGTATGGTCTACAGTAGCTCAATTTCGCCTGTGATTTTAAAAGAAAAGAAGGAACAAAATGTGCCGCCCTACCCTAGGACAAAATAAAAACACGGTCCTGTCTCCTGTCTGCCTTTCTTACTTGTCGAAAAGCATGTCTTTTTTGTTACAATTGAAGTATGCGTAAACATCGGAAAAAGGTTTCCTCCTATACGCGGAATTACATTTTATGATGCAAATTTGATTATTTCAGCAGAATTCATAGTTACTTCAAAAATCAGGATAGCTTTCTTACACACCGAAAGTCACAACTCTTTCTCAGAATGGATGTGGGCTTACACATTAGAAAGAGGTTTCCGCCTACATGAATAATCACTTGAACTCAAAAACCTTCATGATGCGGATTTTATTATTTCAGCAGAATTCAACATTACTTTCAGAAGGTCATGATGTATTATTTAATTTTTTTTTGGTCTATTGTGTGTGAAGCTTAAACGTGTGTTTCTTATCCACCGTAACTGAAGTTCTTTCTTACAATTTAAGTGGGCGTAAATACCAACTGAAAGTTCCCGCCTACAAGGTGAATCCACTTTCTCTCAGAAAAGTTCCGTCTAAACATTAATAGCCGTCACAGGACTTTTGTACAGCTTTAAAAGCAAACTGATAGTGTTAAACACCCATTTTCCTATTTCTTTAAAACTACCCAACTTATATGTTAAAAAAAAGATGTAAAATTTTGTTCATCACTACATTGAAACACACTTGTATTTTTGTAGTGAAGATAATAAAAAAGGAACAAATAAATGACAGGGGGGGGGAGGGCACTTGTCCCGCTGGAGTCCCTGCAGGCACAGCGTTCGATTACCTGAATACTTCCTGAAAAAACAAAAAGATTAAAATTTAAAATTATCATTGTTATATTGCAAACGAAATCAAATATTAATAGGAGCATGTCTATGTAGGGAATATAGGGAGAGTGCTGTGTTAACACATTGAAGTGTGCAGTAGTTATACCAAAAACAAGTCCTCAAAAGGGTATTACGACCTTCGCCCGGGAATGAATGGACTTTTTGATATTACGATTTGTGGTGATTACTATTCATTGTAATAAACAGATATAGCAAAGTGGATATCGCGTTATATTGTGTCCAATAATCATGCATACCGAATTGCAAGGCAATCGTTTGTACGGTGCAGAAGGCCATGCGGCGTAGCGCAATCTAGTGGCGAGTTTTAGCAAAACGGATACGGCGAAAATATTTTTCGCATTCAGATATCGATGTATACGAATTTTCATGACTATCGGCTGGACAGTCCTGAAGTTCATGTGTTGACGCGACATCTAGTGGCAAGTTATAGGAAAATGGATAGCGCCAAACTCTTCCCCGTGTTCAAATATCTATGTATACCTATTTTAATAGCGATTATTTGCACAGTCAAGAAGTGATATACTGCAGGGCCATCTAGTGGTTCCAGGCGCGTAGCCAGGAAAATTTTTCGGGGGGGGGGGGATATGCGCCTGGAAAAAATTTTGGGGGGGGGATATGAACTTATATGTGTATAAATAGACGGAATTTTATCACTAATCCAAAAATTTCGGGGGGGGGGGGGATATATCCCGATATCCCCCCCCCCTGGCTACGCCCCTGAGTGGTTCAATAAAGTAACGATTTGCTACAGCGCCTTCAAGTGGCGAGTTATAGCAAAATGGATAACGCCAAAATATTCTCATTGTTCAAATAGCTATGTATACTGATTTTCATAGCGACCGTGTTCAACTATCTATGTATACCATTTTTCATATAGATCATTTGCACAGTCAAGAAGTGATACACTGCAGGGCCATCTAGTAGTTAATTTAAGTAATGATTTGCTACAGCGACGTGAAGTGGCGAGTTATAGCAAAACGGATAACGCCAAAATATTCTCATTGTTCAAATAGCTATGTATACTGATTTTCATAGCGACCGTTTGAATGGTCAAGAATTTGGCCTGCTGCAGCGTCATCTAGTGGCGAGTTAAAATAATAATGCATTTATTTGAACGCATTTATTTGAAAACGCATGTAAAATAATAACGCATTTATTTTAAAATTGGAATTCCTTAATACAGCCGATTTTTTTTTTTTTAAATTATCAACTATAATGTGTTTTATTCATCGTTACTCCGATGTACTAAATGAGAAGATTTCAATTTTCTGAAATTTGGCGGAATTCCCCCAACTTAAAACAATGTACTCAATTGGCGAGAATTCTGAAGTTAGATCGCTTGAAATCCCTTAATAACTGCATTATTTCTTCACCGATCATTACAATTTAACGCTGTATTCTAATAAAACCTTTGCACTTGTTTTCAAAAATCTATTTCCTTAAGCTCTCAATGAATTGCGCCAAGCCGAAAACTGTGCAAACCGCTAGAACTCACTTACTCAAAATCCATATTTCAGCCATTTTATTTTTTCGCCAAACTAAAAAAAAATTACACATTAGCCTCGGAAATCTTCAATTCTTATTGTTTTGCGTGTAAAGCATTACATTCCTGCTCTGATTTCCCATGCACACGATATTATAATTTTAAAAAAATAACCTTACGAATATAAACTAACAAAAAAAAATCATTATTATTCTTTTATTTTTACTTTGAGAATTTAAAACATTTTATTCGGCAAAATCGCCACACATGGCAACCACGATCCTTATTTCACACTTTTTTCACTACAGGGGTTACAAATACGGAAAGCTTTTTGCGTGAAGAGCATAAAAAATCTCTTAAATTCCGGGAACGGGTGGACTTTCAAAGTTTTAAAGTGGACTACGATTTATTCTATATTATTTTACATATCTGTGCTAAATTTCAGGCCGATAGATTCATTTCTGTGGATTTGTATACGAACGACATTTTATTCGGCAAAATCGCCACACATGGCAGCCACGATCCTTATTTCACACTTTTTTCACTACAGGGGTTACAATTACGGAAAGATTTTTGCGTGAAGAGCATAAAAAATCTCTTAAATTCCGGGAACGGGTGGACTTTCAAAGTTTTAAAGTGGACTATGATTTATTCTATATTATTTTACATATCTGTGCTAAATTTCGGGCCGATAGGTCCATTTTTGTGGATTTGTATACGAATCAAATCCACAAACAAACAAACAGAATTTCATTTTTATTTATAAGATTATCAAGATATATATTTAAATCGTTAGATTTAGAAGAAACGCCAAAAAATGCATCAACCAACAAAAAATGTTTTTCAAAAAATGCATGGATAAAAAAGCTTTTGAAAACATTTATAGATGAAGGTATGATCTATTTAAACAAAAAATTTAAAAAATCAAGAATTTTTTTTTTTTTTTTGGTTTAAACGTCTGTTTAATTGTAAATCTCTCTACCGTGTGCATGATACTTGTCCCACGGCACAGAAATTGTCAACTACAGTGCGTTCGCGGATTCCTATTGTTCTCAGTTTCGCCTGGAAAGTCGATGGAAGATCGCAGGAAGCCATTATTCTATGCAGCAAACAACTAATTGCTGTGATGTCTTGATACGTGAAACACAACATTTAAGTAAATGGCGAAAGCGGTCTCCTGACCTGGGGTAACGTGACGTAGCGTAGAACACATTTCGAAGCCGCTAAGGCGAAGCCTCTTATTTCCCACGTACACAAGTAGAAATCAAAACTCACACCTAATATACGCATATTAATACTGTCAGATTACAGGTAAGTAGGAGAAAAATGGGGGGTTATCAGAATTTCTCTTGATAGTTTTCTTGTAGGCTGCATTCCTACATGAGAATGAAAACTTTTCAATAAAATGTGAATGGAAACTTTTATAATTGAAGAAAAAAAGATTTATTTAAAGGTGTTATTAAAATATCTTTCTTGTACGAAGTAAAAGGAAGTACAGTGATAGTGAAATTTCCGATATTCAAGTTTTGATGTAAATATCGTTTTTGACGATCTCTGAATTAACTTTCATGAGACTCAACGTACGCATGTGCGCATGTATGCATGCACTATCTATTTTCAGTAACCGAGCGTGCATTTTGACTAGTTATTTTCGTGACGTTCCGATGTCTCCAGACACAGCTTAACGCTGTCAGCTTTAAATTGAGAACTCATGTGTAAATCTGATGCGTGATGCAACAGGTACGTCGGCAAAAGTGCTGGGTGAGAAATAGGTCTCCCATCCTTGGTGCACACGCACACACACACACACAAAAAGGCCACTAAAGTGTTCAGGATTATTTGCTGGGTGAGAATTAGAGCTACGGAAAGAACAGGCGGCAAGAACAAAAAACATTTTCAATACTTCTGCGGAAACTAGAACACAGTACGTTAAACAAGTTGCGATAGTGAATTAAATCAAGAAGATGAGCAATGGTAACGTTCTGTTGTGGTACATTCTAGTGGGGTAGTGTAGAAGATTAAATTTTAAGTCATAGGACGTATTTAACCTTTTTGGCCCAGATCATACAAGAGAATTTTTGGCTTAGAAAGCGGCAGAATCTTAAGATTTCATTTCCCTACTTCTTAGATGAAGAGCACGCCTGGTCTTTTGTTTGGTAGGTGGGGGCAAATATCACTGACCGCACAAGTCCCCAAACAAAATGCAAATCTGTATGTTCAATCCCGATAAATTGACTACCACTCTCTCCCCAGTCAATTATCTACTAACTCGCCTGACTCTCCACAGTATAAGAAAAGAAATTCTCGCCTCTCCCACGTAGCACAGAGATATTGCCCAATATCAAAATTCCAATATTGGGCAATATTAAATGGACCCCCCCTAAATGATATTCCTGAATATTATTTTTTGACATTCAGAGATATCAGTTTCCAACATTTCTGAATATTTTTTTTCAGATATCCAGGAATATCTTTCTGATATTCGTAAATATTATTTTTTGACATTGAGCAATATTGGTTTCCAGCATTTCTGAATATTGTTTTCATATATCCAGGAATATCTTTTTCTGATATTCCTAAATATTATTTTTTGACATTGAGCAATATTGGTTTCCAACATTTCTGAATATTGTTTACATGTTTCTCCCATCAGGGAAAATATTGATTGTAAAAGAAATTGGGGGGAGGGGGGACTTGACTAATTAATATTTCACATGTAGACCTTTTTTTTTTTTTTTTTTTTTTTTTTTTGAAATCATAACTCAAAAGAGAATTTTTTAATGCTTTAATATGAAATGAAAAATTTTCTGTAGTAACTACAGAAAATTTTTCATTTCATTTTAAAGCATTAAAAAATTCTCTTTTGAGTTATAATTTCAAACAAAAAAAAAGGTCTACATGTGAAATATTAATTAGTCAAGTCCCCCCCCCCCCCCAATTTCTTTATCAATATTTTCCCTCACAAGTAGGAGCCCAAACATACAATATTGACCTGATGGCTGATGCTTTAATAGGTTAGCTGAAACATGTCTTCTTTTTTTTTTTTAAATGACTGGGAAAAAAATTTTTGTACATGAGTTTTCATTTGATGGTGCTAAAAGATCATTCTTCACGCAGATTCTGACTCACCTTTTGGAGAACGTAAAGGCCTTTAATACTGAAATTGTGCAGCAATTTATATTGTAGAGTACAATTAAAAGCTTGAACAAATATAGTTGAAGCTTTTACTATAGAAAGCTATTTTATAATCACCTATAGAATATAAAAGTTACTTTGGATTTTATAGTAGCCACTACTCATAAAATCCACAAAGACAATATATTTTTAATTAATACAGCTCTGCTATAACAACCTCAGTGTTAAATCAAACTGCATACTCTTTTCTTTGGTCAACACAGTTTATCTAGAATTTTTCAGAAAGATTGTGGGAGTTATGACCAATTTCAAAGTATACAATAAATGTTTGCCATATGTGTAAAGGGAAAAGGGAGGGGGCAGGAAGTATAAATAGAGCTTTTCTTCGAGTAAAATAATAGCTATTAAAGAAAAAAAAATTCCAGTAATATGCTCATATTTCTTTTTTTTTTACTCTGTACTTACCTTGAAACGTTTCCCACAAAATGTAATTTGCCATTGGAGGTTATTTCCACCCCCTAATTTATATTAATTTCAATGAAGCACTAATGCATCTTAGATACAATGAATTCATTTTCAATATATTTGTATTAAAAGTTAATCTCTTAAGCCTTTGGATTTCATTAAAAATTACAAGAGAGGTGAATGATAATTCCAGTTACGAGTGATTAAATACATTTCTTTATAATGTTTCAAAGTACAGTAGAACCTTGGTTATGCAATGCTCCATGATATTCAATGTGACACCTTGGTTAATGTAAAAGATTCATGATCAGACTTCAGATGATTACACATCCATTTGCAATTGATTACAAGAATTGAGACTATGGCCAATTCCTAAAAGGATTATGACCGGTTACTGTTAAATTTGCAAAAAGGTAGTAATCTTAGTGAAATCAAATATTCCGAAAATTCTGAAGTAATGCAATTTTATTACACTATTTCTGTAGAATTTATAAAATAGCATTCTTATAGGGAATTACATTTGACTGTAATCGTTTCGAAGTCTGGACATGATCTGCAGTATGTTTAAAACTGTAATTGTGATTATGATTGTCAGTGTTATCCGAGGCATGTTTGATTCTGACCACTTTGGATAATCAGGGTTCTACTGTAACTTGATTGAAAAGCAAATATTGGTTGTAAACAACAGAAGAAGAAAATATTAAAATAAATAAATTTTGATTTGAAATAAATGGATTAAAATCTTTTTTGGGCTATATTTTAAGATTTTCATTAAATTGGAAATGCTATTAAAATTGAGTAATGCTTAAAATTGCACAATTATGAATTTTAAAAACTAATTTAAGTTTTAATTCATGCAAAACAAAATGCGCTTTAAACAGCTTACTGGAAAAGGATTAACACTGGTAAAAAATTAGTACTGTACATTTTTAATATTTTAAATATCCCTAATTATAAACACACACTTCAAATTAAGTTTTTTTTCCAAAAAATTACATGAAACAGATTTTCATATTTTATTTTTAAAAACAAAATTATCTTTATAAGTTTTCAGTATAATTGTCCACAATATCAAATGTTAAGGAACAATCTGAAGCACAAATCTTTTTTTTATTCTAATCAGATGCTTCAGCTAAACTTCGACCAAACATATTTGCCAAAACCTCCTTGTCCTTCTCCTTAAACTTCAAAGCAGCAGCAACTACAAAAGAAAGAAAAAAGAAAGCTTTCAGACATGTAATTGCTACACGATAAAATTAGCTAAAATATTTTAACGACATGGTTTGCTTAAAGGTTTAAATTATCAGAATGAAATTAGTAAGTTTCCCCCATCAAAATCAGGAAATTTTGCATTTTTAAATTAATAATTAGCGGAAGAATCAGATTTGACTTTTTGTTACTCTCTTTTACTCTTAAAATAATTGACAGTAGAAAAAAAATAAAATTGATGAATATTTTAAACCATTGATATTGGAAAAACTATTAATTAAAAAATACATTGCTCATTTCAAAACATATCAAAATGGTATAGTATGCTGTTTTATACTAGTTTTTTAATTAATTAACGAAACAATACTAACTAGCAAGTTTGATCCCCAGATCCAATAATTTTTAATAAGATTGGGTTTTAGTTTGAGTTAAGTATTATTAGTGGCACCAGGGGCGTAGCCAGAAATTTTTCATAGGGGGGGGGGTTATGACTACTACAACTCATATATATGTATACGTGTAAAATTTCTCATGGGGGGGATGACCTCCCTACCCCCCCATGGCTACGCCCCTGAGTGGCACCCAAAATTTGCTTAGACTTGGTAGAGAAAAAAAAAAGGTAATAACAGATAACAGACTGTTAGTGATAATTTTAGGGTACTTACGTATTATCCCGGCAGTCCGCCAAGACGAGCAAATTTTTTTGCCAAGAGAAATGCTGGACATATGAAATTATTAATGGTTTTGAATACGATTGGGGCAACAGTTTGGCAACTCGTTTGACGGAAAAATAGTTTGGCAGGAATGACCACCAGGATAATACGTAAGTACCAATTTTAGGTTGGCCATGGAAGGTAAATTTCCATAAAATTGTTTTTATAGGGAAATCTAGAATTTAAATATAAACAAATGACACTTTTATGGCATAACAGTGACTATTCACCACAAATGAATTCTCATCCCTAATGAATAAGCATATTGATTACTTTAGGAGTTAATTACCTTAATGTTATGAGTTTTTTTTTTTTCCTGATTACTGTTTCAAATTTAAATCAGTTAGTAATAGCACAGGTTAATGCAATGTGTCATGATTTAAGAAAAACTGAAAAGCAACAAAATTCAAATTGAACATCTGAGTGTTTTCTCTTACATTAAAACTAATTTCATTGGGATATTGTTTTTTGTGTGATTGTGGAATGCTACCTTAGGACTATCTGCCAAGGATGAGGGTGCCTTGGTAGGAGGACTTTATACGGGTTTCTAACGCTTATTCACATGTGATATTAGTAACAACTTGAATCAATTTAGTACTATGGTACTATACTATATCTTTCATTTCTGATATAAAAAATATGTATTTGTTTACTAATTGGGGAATACTTAAATTTGTTTACTATTCGGTTGATGAATATTTAAGTATTTGGCCGAACCGTCACGGTATACAGTCGAATAGGTATACTGCCAGTATACCGAATATTCCGTGCATCCCTACATTGTACATTACCATACATAAAGAATTTGTTGATAGCTTCATTACAAAATGAGTAACACATGGTATTACTAAAATTAACACTTACATTATTGGGTCTTTCGGAAACCTATGATATTGGCGTCCAGGTTCTTTCACTCTAGCTGTGTCATAAAGGGCACACGTAACATGGGAGGACTTCTTTTTTCTGTAGAAAGAAAAACTAATTAAAAAGGGGGTGAAGTCAAAACAAAAAGTTTTACAAATGACAATATTGAAGCAAAATAGCCCGTACATTAACATGAAATATTTTTACAAATAACTTATCCGCAATGTCTGTAACTAAGGGTAGAATCTTGTGTTTTGTTTTCTTTTTGTGCTGCCCCTCGGGCAATCTCTGAAATTATTTTGGTCACCCCCAAGTACAGTTTGTTGCCCATGCAACTTTTGCTATACATTTTTTTTTTTTTAAATTGCGGCCATTACTATGAAAAATGGATTTTTGACTACGTATGATTTGACTATGATGGCAGAATTCTCTTGACGGTGATCGGCTGCTTGTAAACAAATAGGAAACGAGCACACTGAAGATAAAACAATAGTAGTTCCTTTCTTTCTACTCTTTTTGATAATTACCATGAAAGAAAATTCTTTTCTTTTTGGTTGCCCTAAGGGCAACTGAATTCTTTGTTTTACTTGCCCGTTTAAAAATCTGACTGCCCTGAGTAAGCAGACAACCACAACTTTCGAGCGCTGTCTGTAACTGAGTTCGAATAATTTTAGATAATGCAATTCTCTGTTAATAGTGTCCACAAGGCTGCTTTTAATTACAGCAAAACTACAAAGGTTATCTGCGTAATGGGGGGATCAGGGGTGGCAGATAGGGGGTGCAGTTGCACAACCAAATGAAAAACTGAAATGCAACCCCTGGGGGGGGGGGGGGAGAATGCCTTTGGACAGAGAAGGAATATTCACATTACAACAACTGGAGAAAACCACGGGAAAAATAACCATATTTCATTATATGATAGATCATCATTTCTCATCTCTCCTATACAGTCGAACTCTTATAGCAAACCCAGTATATAACGAACTAAGGCAGGTATCCAGACTGGTGGTTAAGGCAACTGTAAGCCAGCCCCCCCCCCCTCCCCCGAATATCTGACTTTACTTAGCTTACAGACGAAACTTAGGTTACAATTTGATACACAGTCCTCAACAAAATAAAATCTTAGGTATGGCACTCCATATCAAAATATCTCGTGACCAACTTTTCTAAAATTATAAATTTGATAATCAAGATACAAGATATGTGTTACAAATTTCATTAACTAAAATTTGCTGTGGGTCATGATTGGGCTCCAGCAGAAAAAAAATTGAGATTTTTAAAGTAGTAAAAGTTATGCGATGGAAACAAAGGATGCAGGGTTGGCTAGTTTTTGACAGTTTTAACCATGGTTTAAACCATCATGTCAAAAACCTCAAATATTGAGTGGAAAAAATAAACAATACTTTTAAGTGTTTTACTTTATTGCAAAATAGCTTGTACTTCAATATCTGTAATGAATTAATCAATTAATATTTAGAAAAATAAAGCACTATAATCAGTAAAAAATGCTTACTTTGTTTACATCTATCAGGTTTATTTATTTTTAAGAAGTAAGACCATTATGTACTTTGTAAAGATGTGCTTACTCATAGCATCCAAGTCCCAAAATTTTTTACTAATTCTATTTTGAATGGAAAACTTTAGTATACTGATAGTTAAAACGATCTGACCTTTTATCTCTTTTGTCTAAATGAGTGAAATTGCTATGCTATTGGCTATTCCTTAAAGCCTTTTCAATTTAGATATTTAGATTAAACCAAAAATAAACTTGATGTTTCTTCTAGGAAATGTTTACCCATACGTTAGTTTGAAATTTTTAAAAAACTGCAGAATATTATTCATTAATTACATATATCAGTGGCGTAGCCAAGGGGGATAGGGGAGTCACAACCCCCTCCAATGAGGAATATTTTTTGTCATACAAGAAGTATATTCTTCGTCATACAAAAAGTATATTCTTCACTCCCGTATCACACACACACGTATACATATATGTGAGTTGCAGTAGTTGTAACCACACACACACATGATAAATTTCTGGCTGTGCCACTGATATATACAATTTTTATATATAATTTGTATACATTAAATTTATAAATTTGTATTATATAAATGGTATTAAACTAATTATTCTCAGTGAGCACAACTTATGTGCTAGTATAATTATTATATTTTAATATAATTAATTTTAATTAGGCATTTAGTTTAATGCAACATACTGCATAATTACTTTGCATATTGTTCTCTTTCTTTTGTGGATTAGTTTTTGACGGTTTAAACCAGATTTTGATGCTTGTCATGTCGAAAACCAGTTTTTGAAGTCAAAAACCCAACCCTGAAATGATGGTATATCACATGCAAAATGAAACTCAAAGTACGCTGCGAACTAACTACTAGACTAACCACTAAACAATAAAAAAATAACAATTTGTATTTCCTCCAATTTTCTTAGCTACTTAATATTGAATGTAATTCTTGTGTTTCTTCACATTAATTTTAAACACATGAAGTTGAGCTTTAAACGTTTCAAAAGCTCTATACTCGCTCCCCCCCCCCCCCAAAAAAAAAAAAAAAAAAAAATAGAAATATGTTCCGAGACGAAATTAAAACTTCTGATATAATCTGCGATGAAGATAAACTTCTTTGCTTCTAAGAAGCTGAAATCACCCCCCCCCCAAAGCTTTTATATTATATTTTTAGTGTGCACTATATCAAAAATAACTCAGTATTTGTGCACTATAACAATCACAATAAAAATGTACAAGAATATTTCACATAATGGCCGCAACGGCAAATATATTTACGTTCTCTTTCAAAATATCGCTAACATAGAAAGTGCAGACAAAAACACCTTTCACGAAATATTTACACAATTGTAGAAAAAAAAATACTGATTTGATGTGCAGCATATTCTTTGTTGCATCGTCATATAAACAAACAATACATAAATCAATATATAAAAAAAACAATGTAAATGACAGTTAAATAACATAAAAGATGTACTTACATTTTAGAAGATAATTCTATATCCTTTACCATGACGATCAGTAATGTATCCTGAAATAAGTTCAATGGCGGCCTCCGACTTCCCACGTTGTTGATGTTTGAGAATTCCTGATCCTCCCGCACGCCAAGAATAACGATTTGTACGCATGCGCGAGTTGAATGTTGTAAACATCACAGACAATCCAATGCTAAACATAATATCATTTCTGTGATATTCCCAAATATTCACCAATGTTGTAAACAGAATATCATTTCTGCGATATTCCCTGATATTCACCAATGTTGTAAACAGAATATCATTTCTGCGATATTCCCTGATATTCACCAATGTTTAAAATAGTACATTGAAATGAGTATATCGCTAAAAAATTGGACTAAATGAAAAAAAAAAAAAAACATTAGGATGTTATTTCTGAATGATAAGGTTATAAAATAATTGAAGAAATTCTCTTAAATGTTTTTAAAAAGGATTACTTTTAATTAATATCTGCCAATATCGGCAGATGTCGTAAATTCAATGTATGACATTCAGAGACTTTCAAAATATTGCCCGATATCGGTGGACATTCGTCAATATCTTTGTGCTACCTGGGCTAGACATTCCTTTTCCATCTTCCATGAAGGTTGAATGAATTTCCCGGGAAAAGAGGGGAAAGAAGTGTTGGATAAGGCACTTTTACCAGCGCCGTTCTACAATCACATTTATCTTTTGGTACAACTGTTGTACCGCCGGAATCAGAAGGTTAAAGGGGGTCCAGAGCCCCCCACCCCACCCGAAATTTTCATTTTTGTTACTAAAATGATATAGTCTTTTTGTGAAAAAATCAGCCTTTTTTACCGTTTGGACCCCCCCCCCCCAAGTTGTTTTTATGAATACGTGCCTGGAAATAGCATAGATATTTTTTAAAAGATTGTCAGAATTTCTGTTAATAATTTTCCTACAGGCTACATTCCTAGATCAGAAGAGTTCATTAAATAAAACGACGAAAGTGTTCAGATTATTTCTACATAATAAACTTCGCCAAATTAACAACTTTCATTCACTTTCTATGTTTAAATATGGCTTCCTGCGATCTTACCCACGGCTGGCTATGTAAACGAGACGAAAAACGCGAACACGAAGAACTTTCCGCTTCTGCCAGTTGGTGCTACTATCATGCACACCCAAGAGAGATTTAAAGGGACAATCCATATGATTAAACAAATGTTCCAGCTGTTAAAAACTGATTTTTCAGTTTTTTTTTTTTTTTTTAATTATTCAAACAAAACGTCAGTTCATCTATAAGTATTATGAAACGTTTTTTCATCTGAGTACATTTTGGAGAAAAAAAAAATCTAAAAAATTATTATAATTTAAGCTATAGATGAACATCTCATCAAAATCCCGTGAAGTTCCGAGTGAAGTTCCGTGTATTCCATCTAAGTTCCGAGCACTCCGTGAAAAAAGTTTGGCGGTCTAGAAAATATAATCACATTACGCTGAAATATGCTCGAGACAGAAGCCTAATTAATATCCTTCATCATACGACTGAAGCTTCTCAGGGTCGTGTTCAGGGGGAGACTGAGGAGGCTGCACCCCCCCCCCCCCCACACACACACACACATCGAAATGTAACCCATTACTTACCTTAGAATTTGATATTTAGCTTACAATCGGAACTTAACTTACAATTTGATACCCAGAACCCCCCACTCCCATCCTCCTCAACGAAATAAAATCCTGGCTACGGCACTGCAGCTTCTTAATGGGTATTTAGGGCGGTGAGACTAAGAACAGTTGCAGAATCAGATGACCGCAAATTCGGCGATCTCCAACATGCAAATTTTGAACATCATTTTAAGGAATTCAGTTGCGCTAAATACTCGAAAAAATTTAGAATGTCTCTTTATTTAGAATGTTTCAATCATGCAAAGTATACTATGCACGATTGAAACAGTGAACCTATAAAAGCTACGATACATTCAGGGAGAAAAATTAAAGTATAGAATTGCAATCCTTTTGTGAAAAGTGACCATTAAAAAGAAAAAAAAATTTGTGCTTACAATTTTTCCTGAAAGTTGAATGAAACGTATGCTTACAGTATTAAATAAATTATAGTATTAATATTAGTGCATAGAACATTTGGTGATGAAGCAGTATTAATTTATTCGAGGGTAACGTTATTAGTTTTTAAAGTTGTTCAAAAGCCTTATGACGCTTATCGCTATTTCAAAAGGACAACTTTTATTATTTATGTAGTAATGAATTAATAATATGTATAACGTTTATTTAATAATTTATAACTGAAATGTTTTCAATTAGCTTAAATAACTAGTCATCTGAAATGGTTTCAAACTTGTAATTATAGCTTTACAAGTTTGAAACCATTGTATAGTAGATAAATTAGCTTGTAATTTATACGGATAGTCGGCATTTATTATAAAAATAATTACTATTTAACTGAATGAAATAAATTACTAAGCATTGTAAACTTAATAAAAGAAAAAAACTTTTTCGTAACGGTTTTTTTACAATTTAGTTTCAATACAAAAAGTTTCTGTTAACAATTGAGTCGTTGAAAAAAAAGGCCTCCTATATTTTTTCTATATTTATGGAAAATGTTTCTTTGCTCTTTTGTGGAACTTAAAAGTCTGTGTTTCTTACCCACAGAAAATTATAGCCATTCTTTCTATTGAAGTGGGCGTAACTTCAGATGGAGATTTCCGTCTACATGCGCAACTACTTGTTCTCTTAAATAGTTCACGATGCCGATTTCACTTTTTAAATAAAACTCGTTCTTTGAAAGATCACAATGCGTTATTTAATTATTATTATTATTATTATTATTATTATTATTTTGAAATCTTTTGTTTACTGATTGAGGTGCTTAAAAATCTGTGTTCATAGGCGGATTTACGTACTATATCCATAAGCAAATTTTAAATTTATGTTAATGCTATACATTGGGAGCTACATCCACAGTCATTCGCCCAATTAAATGGCTTATGACATTGAAATTGACCAATTTCCACCAAAAGAATGTACTCGCGGATAAATATTTTTTAAGAACGAAAGGGGGAGGGGATGGTCTGCATGAGCTCAATTTCACATGCGATTAAAAAAATAAATAAATAATAGATAAGAAAAGAAAAAGAAAGTAGAAGGAAGAAAATGCCATCCTAAGAAAAATTAGAAACACGGCCCTGTCTGTTTTTCCTACTTACCGAAAGTCATAACGTTTTGCTACAATGGACGTGGTCGTAAACATCGGAAAAAGGTTTCCTCCTACAAGCGGTATTACTGCTTATGATACAAATTTCATTATTTCAGCAAAATTCATCACTACTTCAAAAATCACGATAGTTTATTTAAATTATTAATTATATTTTTTGTGCACTGTTTAGAGAGCTTTAAATTTTGCGTTTCTTACACACCGAAAGTCATAACTCTTTCTCAGAATGGATGTGGACTTACTCATCAGAAAGGGGTTTCCGCCTACATGAGTAATCACTTGCTCTCAAAATCCTTCATGATCCGAATTTTATTATTTCAGTAGAATTCAACATTACTTTCAGAAGGTCATGATGTATTATTTAATTTTTTAGTTTACTCTATGGGGAGCTTAAAAGTGTGTTTCTTACCCACCGTAATTGAAGTTATTTCTAACAATTCAAGTGGGCGTAGATACCAAGAGAAAGTTCCCGCCTACAAGATGGATCCACTTGCTATCAGAAAAGTTCTGTCTAAAAATTAATAGCCGTCACAGGACTTTTGAACAGCTTTAAAAGCAAACCGATAGTGTTAAACACCCATTTTCCTATTTCTTTAAAACTACCCAACTTATATGTTAAAAAAGAGATGTAAAATTTTGTCTATCCTTTGATTGAAACATACTTGTATTTTCGTTGTGAAGTAATAAAAAAAGAACAACAAAGGGCGAAAATTTTCTACATTTGTATAACCTCGGTAACAAACATTTAAGTGTGGTCCGGACATCCCCTGCCCACCTTCCCACACTCAACCATTTTGTTTCTGATTGATATGTGAAAATATTTCACGAGAATGTTGAAAAAAATCGAAAGTACTACAAATGTTATTCTTTTTAATATTTCAAATTAAAATTAGTAAAAAAATTGTTATCTTAAAAATTCCCCGACTTATGAATCGGAAGTTCTTGAAAGGGCGTCACCGTTTTCCCGTAAGGGGGAGGCGTGCCCCTAAACCCCCTGCTGGCGCTGCCTTCCATTAACTGAATAATCCGTGAAAAGACAAAAAGAGTAAAAATTACAATTAAAAATTAAAATATGCACTAGTTAGGAAAACAAGTCTTGTAAAAGAGTCAAGTAAAAGAGTATTACAAACTTTTGAAGATGCAAATAACAAATAAATTAAGATAAATGTTTATTATTAATTTATCACATCTAGAAGAGCCTGGAAAGCAAAAACAAACAAATATTTCTTTAAATGTTGTTTCAATATGTGCATATATGAAAAAGCGTTTCAAAATATTTATAAATAAGGATAAATTTTGTTTAAAAAAAATCATAAATTTTTGGCAGTTTTAACGTCTGTTTAATAGTATGGACTGGCCCTTTAAATCTCTCTACGGTGTGCATGATACTAGTGCCAATGACACGGCTGAGAAAATGTCAACTACAATATATTCGAGGTTTCCTGAAGTTCTCAGTTTAATCTAGACAGCCGTGTGAAGATCGCAGGAAGTCACGTCTTGGACGGCGTTTGCTGATACCATTGATATCTGGATGTGCATGAACGGTGGAAGGAGTGTCGCCGCATGAGAGGGATACGCCTCCATACGAAGATGCATTCGTGACCACGCCGTGGAGGAACCAATAGCATTTTATTCATTCCTCAAAGGGAAACGCCCTCAAGCTGAAGGGATGAACCATAGATAGCATAGAGTTATCTTCAGCATTGGATGAAATGAAGTAACTGGGTTGGTCTTAGTATGGCGAAATATTTAGTTGGTTTCTTTTTAAAATAACAGTGAAAGATGCACGAAGTGTATAAAAAATAGTCATTAATATTGTTATAATATCATGTGAACAAATTCGCAAGAGACCAATCAACCGACAAAATTCAAATTCACATTGAGCAGTATAATGGTGATGCAAATAAGGACAAAGGGGTTTATTCTTCTGACATATACTACATGTTTGCAGAATAGCCCCAGGCTGCATGCATCTCGAAATTTAGAAGTAAAATAGACTATTAAAAATTAAGATACAACTGTCTAATCTTATCATACTGAAATACCCTCCACCCCTTCGTTTCGTGGTGCTCTAAATCCAGTGATGTACACAAGGGACCTTTTTTTGGTCTTCAAAAATTTCCCCTTTTTCCACTTTTTAGCATAAAATCCAATAATCTTTAATTTTAATGTAAACAGTGTAACATAAAGTTTGTATACATAGCTTCCATCAAATAAGTCTGCGCACGCTAGTGTCTGAATTGGAGTATTTCCCAAATAGAGACTTTTCTGAGAGTCAGCGAGAAAACAAATAAATTTAATGTCCTTTCTTAGGTTAGTTAAACTTCTCAACTGCATCGCACAAATATAAGCCTTAATCCATAAACAACGTGTATGACATGTCCCCTTCGCTATGTACTATGTTCGCTCTCCGTTCGATGTGAGCGACTAGACCTTTCGTTGGATCTGGTACCAAACTCACACTGGCTAAGTAGGACGTGGGAAATCTGTTTCAGCAAAAAAATTTAATCTGAATGGCAGTTTTTAAATTATTGATTAAAAACCGTTCTAACTTTTCTCATTCTGTAATGAGACATTCCGCACTACATCCGCTTCCAAAAGAACCCTTGGGAAAAAATGGCGACAGTTGTTTATTCGGGAATCGAGCGTTGTTACTTTGCTGTATGGAAAATATTCTTGTGGAATCCTACAGCCCAAAATTTCCTCTTTCTAAAAATACGATATTAAAAAAGACTGGATAAGGATTTTCTTTAAAAAAAAAATTAAGAGGTCAATTTTTAACTTAAACATCGAATAACTTCAATTTTTTAATCGATTTTCATGAACTTTTTCATGATGTTTAAAACGTCTAATAATTCCAACAATTCTAATAATCATTCCTAATTGTCAGAAATTTCCATCGAAAATTGTGAATTTTTCAAGATAATTTGATTAATTGGTCGAAATATATAATAACTCATCAGAAAAGATTAGCGAACATCAACAGACAATTTTATTCGAGAAGTTTTGAATTGATATCTAACGCATGAGATATGGGTTCACAGGCGACGCCTGTGAGAGTGTTAGTTAAGCATATATTCTAACTTGAAATAATTAAATATTTTCAAGCACCTATTTATTAATTGCTTTTGTTTTTTTCTGGCTGACGCTGGTCTACGAATTTTATAATTTCTATCGCTGCCGGTCTATTTTTCTTTTCTTTCTCCGTCTTTAGGTATAAAAAGTTGGGAAGCTAAGTAATTTATTAGAAACAGATTTTCGGCATTAAAAAATAAGAATTGTAGAAGGATGTGCTGGAGATCGTTTGTTCCTTCTACGTAATTCACAACCAGGTCCAAGAAAAAAAACTTTATAATGCATCCATAAGACCTTAATCAAAATGTCCGTTGAAATTTAAAAAATTCAATCCTTTAACCCTTTGAGGCGCAACCCTTTCCCAATGCTGAAAGAAGGGCAGCCGTTGCCATCGCTCGACTTAACTACCAGCAAGATAGCGGAAGATCGAAACGTTCATCGCGTGCCACAGATCTAGAGACTCTTTTTTGACGGCAGCTGGCTGTGCCCGGCACAGCCAGCTGCGTCAAAAAAGGGTATCTAGGTCTGTGGCACGCGATGAACGTTTCGATCGTCCGCCATCTTGCTGGTAGTTAGCACAGCCAGCTGCGTCAAAAAAGGGTCTCTAGATCTGTGGCACGCGATGAACATTTCGATCGTCCGCCATCTTGCTGGTAGTTAAGTCGAGCGATGGCAACGGCTGCCCTTCTTTCAGCATTGAACAATCTATCCAGCTGTTTTCGCATTCTTCCATTTTTCAGCAGATCTCAGTGCTGTTAAAAATAATCGTGACAATTTTCTTTCTTTTACGGGGAATGATGTGCTAAAAAGTAAAGGATTCTCGTGGAGCTATGTCACCCGCAACTACTTTTATAGAAATCAAATCTATTTTTCGTGACTGGCAACAGTCAAAACGTCAGAGTTTGGTGTCCTCACGGCGAGGACACCGCGCGTTAAAGGGTTAAAAAATTGACCTATTTTGCTGTATATCTATGAAATTGCTCCGAATTGATCTGACGCTTCTCGGAAATTATAAAAGCTAACGACTAAATTTTATGTATATGTCTCGGAAAAGAGACTGCAAAATTTTCTACACAAATTTTGCCATTTTTTTTTTCTGCTGTACTAAATCCAGATAAGAAGTGTTAAAAATATCAATTTAAATTATTTTCAAACACTCCAAAACATAACATACTGCTTGAAAATCAAAAACAAAGGTTTGTTTAACAAATTCAATCCATTACAATCAAAACTTGAATTTAATAGCTTCTTTAACACTTTCCAACAAGGTTGAAAAGTGTTTATGATTTCGGTTTGTCTGTTTATCCGTCCGTCCGTGCTCCTGCAAATATGCATCGATAGCTACAAAATTTATACACGTTATTTTTATGTACTGTACCATGTACAATTTATGTACTGTACCATGACCCTATTGAAAAGGGTGCATGTTATAGTTCTACTTTAGAGCTCAAAAGATTTCTAATACATTTCGCTCTATGCGCAGTTATTCTTTAAAGTGTATTTTAGAGATATTTGGCTATTTGAAATGAAACAAAATTGATACAGGTTATTGAGGATTATAAGATAAAGCTCATCATCGAAATAATAGTGTTGGTATTATTAATGCAGTTCGACAGGAACACTCAAAATAATTCCAATATATTGCGTTCAATGCAGCTTAGAGACAGGTATCCATGTAGAGCACAATACTACCTACTGCGTAATATTAGCTAATGGTCCGAACACGATCATGTGCCTCGGGCTAAAGTTGTGCCAAAAGTCACCAATATTGGCGACTTTTGTGATAAATCGCGAAACATGATGAGAAAAAAATTTTTTCAACAAATAATATATAATTTTAATTTTAAAGTCTTAATAAAAAAAAACTTAAATAACTAAACTAAACTAAAATAAAACTTTTATTTTAGTTACTTTTTATTACATTTAATTAATTACATTTCATTAATGAATTAATATTTGATAAAACTATTTTAATTTGAGTGGATGAATAAAAAGTATTTTATTAACGACTGAAAATTTGAATAAGATATATATTTGTATATATAGGGAGAGTGTGAACTAATAGTAGGAATATATATATAATATATATATATATATATATATATATATATATATATATATATCCTATTTATGCATTTCAGTGATTTACTACACCTATCAAATGGCTTTTACGTATATGTTTTCTCTCCCCTATATCCAACTTACTTATTAAAATTCTAATCTATAGTTTTAATTTCAATTTTTGATTTTTGTAAAATATTTATTACACTTGCATCATCCAAGTAAACTATTGATACCTTTAGGATAGTGCTGCCATCTATACTAAATAGTAAGCATTGATTTTAGATTGATATATAAGGAAAGTTTCTAATTCTTCCCCTTGCTATGTAGGATCCTTGAGTTTAAAATAACCCTTCGTATGCCAATCACTACATCTTGTAAATATCACGCTATCTTAGACCAGATTATTATTAAAATTATTATTTAATTTTATTATTATTATTATTATTATTATTATTATTATTATTTTATATATTTAATTTCTCTTTCCTGTGTAGTAATACCGTTGGTTACAGTGTTTTTTTAGATATATATATTTAATTTCGCTTTCTTGTGTAGTAATACCGTTGGTTACAGTGTTTTTTGCGTATTCTAGATTTTTCTCTTTTTTCTTTCCTAATGTTGGTTATTACATTTGGTTACAGTATTTTGATTATTTTAGATTTTTTCTCAATTTACATTTTCCAGTGTTAGTAATTACTTTTGGTTACCGTTATTTGATCTTTTCTACTCTTTATTCCAGATATTCTTATTAATTATTAATATTTTTTTCTTATTTACATTTTTGGACTGTAACCTATTTTGTACTTTTTGATATAATTGTGTCTTTTCTAATCTGATATAGTATAATATCACCTTTAATGGTTCTAGACAAAAATAATTTAGTGACTGGCAAAAGTGGATTACATGATGTAAGTCCATATGCCCGGTACATTTGTTCTAAATTACAGGAAGAGGGGAACAATGGATCGAAAAACAGTTACTCTTCGTACAAAAATTACAGTAGTGATTGGCAATCTTTTCTTTTTAACTCTTGTGGCTCCAAAAAATGCAAAACTTGCCCTTATGCTTCTATCAATCTAATAGACAATAGTACTAAATATCACAATTTTTGCAAAGTATATAATTGTATATATAAAATTTCATGTACTATCTGTAACATGGCTTATATTGGACAGACTCGTAACCCGTTACACATACGCATTAACCTGCACCGCAATAACGTAAAAAACAATTTATCCAATAGTCACCTTACCAATGTAGAATATGCTCACTTTCACTCCCACGGATTTGAAAATGTTACTATCGAAATTCTCGCAATACAAACCAATACATCTGAACGGCTTTTCCTCGAATCACAATTAATCAATTGTCATAACACCTGTTATCCTTATGGTCTTAACCAAATAGTACATAATAAACACTTACATTATTATAATACACAATCTGATCCCTCCAAGTATACTCCTATTTATAACCTTTTAAATTTGTCCTTATATAAACGAACATGTCGATATAAACGAGGAAGGCATAAAGCTACTTCTACTAACATAATGTCAAATAAGCACATTCAGTCTGAGTTATATACCTTAAATAAAAGATTTGAGGTTGACCATAATTGGCTAAAAATACGAGCCTACGTTTTCTCTTTAAAGAAAAATACACCTCTCAAAGTATTATAAAGTTTTCACTTCATATACTTTCTCTGACCATTTTGCCCACTTGTTTTATGATTTAATAGTTACTCGTGCCAATGCACTAAATTACAATTTACTAGGTCACAATCGCAATAGTACTAAGCTAAATTCCAATTTTGTAATTAATTTCTCCAATCCTGTTTTTAATATGATTAACTTCAATAAACTTTTATCATCTCACTCTGACTCTTTCCCTTTACCGCATCTCAGCCTAAAAAAATCTTTCAAATACCCTATACCTATGGGTAGAAAGATATTTAATTATAACTCTTTCTGTAGGAACTTTGTACCCGATGATGAGGTACCCTGTCTTTGTACCAGTGGTCAATACAATTCTTATGTTAATTCTGATTTTGGACATATAGTTACCGGAGATCTTTCTATTATCAAAGATCTTAAACTTCAACGGATCATGAAATGAGGTACTAAGTTTAGGTTACCCACTAAATACTGTATAGATGATATAATAGATACTTTCACTTATAATATAGACGTATATATATATATAACACTTCAATTAAAAACAGCAAACCTTCCGCCTTCTTTAATGAATGGAAATTTAATATTCTTGCTGACCTTAAAAAACAACTACTTTGTAAATTTAGATATACTAAAAATATAAAACTAAGCAATCAAATAACAGAGCTACAGAATAAATTTATCATTACTTATGTTGATAAGTCTAGCAATAACTACGCTATAATATGTAAGCAGTTATATCACAATCTCTTAGCTTCATCCATTAACAATAATCCAAATTTCAGTCTAACATCTATCTCTGAGATAACATTTAAGAAAAAGATCTTTGCTTTCCACAAGTTACTTAAAATCAAGCATGACAATCTAAAATATCCCTACTTAGTGCTAATACCAAAGTTTCATAAAACACCACTAAAATTCAGAACTGTTACTATAGGATGTAACACTTATAATAATGTAGCAAGCAAAATATTACTAAAAATACTTACTTCTATGCATGATCTGTACATAAAATCTAACACTTCTTCTGTATCTATAGGTAATAGCTATGAACTAAAAAATAAGATTAATGCTCTACACGATGTAATTAATATATCAACTTATGATTTTAAAGACTTATTCAATAGTATACCACTAGACGACTTATACAATATAATATTGAATCTATTTATACATAGTAATAATAATATAACCTTGCCTTCTTACATAGATACTATGTATTTCGAAAATCTTTTAAAGTTCATAATCTATAATAACTGCATTCTACATAATAATAAATTATATAAGCAAGTTATAGGAATACCACAAGGGGGTTCCAATTCCAGTTACTTAGCAGACCTATATTTATATAATTATGAAAAAAATTACAATAATCCTTCTCTTATAATATATAGGTACATAGATGACATAATAACAATAGCTACTGACAATACTTATAGTGATACTGACCACCTACCCATAGCCTACCATTCAGCCCTAGAACTAATAAAAAATCCTAATAATAATAGAATAATTAATTTTTTAGACTTACAAATTAGAATCAATGACGATAAGAGTCTATCCTTTAATATATATAATAAAAGAAATGACTTTAATTTTCAGGTTAATACTTTCACTCATTTCACTTCATGTATGCACACTTCTGTGTTTAGAAATATTATCTCTAATCATAAGTATAGAATAGAGTCTCTATGTACCAATATTTTTAAGGCCAATAACTTAACTGACCTATATAAAACTGCTATAAACTATAATTATCCCAGTAAATTTCTAACTTCCATTTTATATCCTCTATGTAATCAAACAAACTGTATGTCCTAATCAGAATATTGGTTGGTGAGGATGGGGTTGGTTGTTGGTTCTTTCTATATTTAAAAAAAAAAAAAAATCTATATTTAAGAATGGTTGATTACTGGTACTTTTTCCTTTTTATGTGAGTCTGTAACCAATGAAGCCAAACAGAGTACTGTTCTACATAAATATTTTACAATTATATTAGCATAAATAGCAATAATAAATGAGTATAATTATTATCAATATCATTACTGTTAAAATTATTTCTACAGTTTTTCTCCTTTTCCACAACCTCAACTAAATACTTCTTAGCTACTGCAGCTAGTACTACGTAAAACATAGGCTAGCTATACTAGTGTAATATTTATTTTATTATTTATTCATTTAATTATTACCATTTTTATTTATTCATTTAATTATTACCTTTTTTATTCTTTTTATTTATTCATTTAATTATTACTTTTTTTTATTTATTTATTCTTTTCCTTTCCATACTTCCAAAGTATTATTAATATATCATTTTTTATTCACACTCCATGGCATTACTTGTCTATTGATTGCATTAAGCCTTCTCTGATGGCAACATGCACTAATACTGCCTCCATTACTGAGCTTTGATCTTCGTGTCGGTCCACTTCCTCGTTGTTTATTTCTAATAGCTACGGTCGCGCCCCCAAGTTACAAAAGGACCCTAATTTTGGTCAGGTAACTTGCAGAAACCTAGCTATTATTGTTTTTTTCGATTAAATTGAAATGTGTGTGCGGTGGCGCCTGATGATAGAGCACACCATTTCAATATTACTTCCATTTTCCGTCTATTTCTGGTTACATGTGATTAGGCTTAAAAAGCACACCAGTTCTAATTTGGCGCTTTATATTCAATTTTTCCACTCTTTCATTGCCTTAAAAGGCTATATTTAAACACTTATCCGGTATAAGCTCGTTAATTGGCACCATGTGCTATCTACTTTTTTTATATTTTTTTCACTTTATCAATGGATTATCTTGGGATTTCACTTTACGTAAGTAAGCTATTATATATTATATATATATATATATATTTATATTTAAAAAAAATAGATGCACAGTTAGATGTTACAATAGTTCTAAATACAAAATTTCAACATTCTACGGTTAAAAGTTTTAGAGTTATGCGGAATGCGAAATAATTTTTGGCGCCAAATTTGGTCATACTTCGAAAAAACTCGACAAGTTCGAAGACAAATGGCGAGGTTTTGGGAATGGACTAAACAATGACTAAATATCGCCAAATGTGGCATATTTCGCCAAAACTCGCCAAGGACGAAGACAAATGGCGATATTTTGGGCATGGACCAAATGACTATCTATAGCCAAATTTGGCGATATTTTGGTAAAACTCGCCAAGGTCGATATGACAAATTGCGAGATTTTGGGCATGGACCAAAGAATGACTGATTACAGATGTATATATTGAAGATGTCCATAGACATTAGTGTATTGAAATTCTTTTCGGTCGTCCTGTAAATAAACTATCCAGTAGATTGGAACCAAAAATCGAGATACGCAACTAGATGTTACAGCAATCTTATATATGAAATTTCAACATTCTACTAATAGTTTTTGAGATTTGAGAGTAAAATGCGTACAATCTTTTGAGTGTTCCTGTAGCAGCACTATAAATGATAAAGACACTTTCTTCGATGGAAAAATTCATTTTGTAACGCTTAACAGCATATATAACTTCTGAGTCGTTTGAACTAGCCTAATACCTCTAAAATACGCTTTAATGAATTTCTGCTCATAGAGCGTAATGTATTGAAAATCTTTTGGGCGGCCCTGTTGATAAGCTGTAGAGTCGAATGGGACCGAAATGGCGGGCGCACAACTAGATATTACAAAAATCCTGAATATAAAGTTTCAACTTTCTATGTCTAGTAGGTTTTGAGACATGCGAGTAATGAATTTTGGCCCATAGAGCGTAATGTATTTAGAATCTTTTGGGCGGTCCTGTAGATAAATTATCCAGTCGACTGGGACCAAAACTGTATTAACATCCGGTGTCGTCCCCTACAAGTTTAAAAAATGTATTTGAACTTGATTGGATGAATAAAAATGTATTTTATTAACGATTGAAAATTTGTACAAGATATAGGGAGAGTGTGACCTAATAGTAGAAATTGAAAAAATGAATCCAGATTGGCGATATTTTCATTATTTGGCAGGAAATCAAAAAATGCCTAATATGGTAATATTAAAATATGATGATTTCAATGGGAATTTTGAAAATTCACGACTGGCGCACTAATTAGCCGATTTAGCGTGTTGTATTGTGTAGAGGCAAAAACTATCTGCTTGAGGAATGCGTCTGTGAATGCGCGCGCGCTAGGGTATTGGAAAGTATTTTATAATCGATGCGTTTGGCTTGATTTATCCTTCTCGTTCTCAAATGCTCAAGTTGGGTTTCTTCCATCGAAACAGATTGAGAATTCTAATTGCTTGTTACACACTAAAAGCTGCTGCATTGGTTGCTAATGGGATAAATATGTAAGAGATTCAATAGCCTCTCATGTGCCTGCTTTTATCTATGAATTTCGATTATCTTTCTTTTCCTGGCAATCCCATTTAAAGTCCGTTATTCTCTCTGAAAGAAGTACGACGAAAGACAAAGCATATCCGATTAACAGTATAATGAAAGCGAGAGAAAAGTCCATTAGAGTCAGCTTTCTTTTAGTCGATGTTTCGCCAATTTCAAACTGAAACTCCAAACCGGACAAAAAGGTGCTGTCCTCTTTCACTTTTATGTAAAGTCCAGCGGCCATGATTCTGTGAACCGTCTCGTCCAGCTGCTTCTTGCAGCAGAAGTCTTTTCGGACGGCGATTGTTGACGCGGTTTCGAAAATGGTATCGTCCGACACGAAGTAACCGCTGGACAGGAAGGGCATCAGCTCCACGAAGTTGAAGAAAGCGATTTTCTCCTTCTTGTTGTGAAAGAACTCTTCGAAATGTCGGAAAGGTTTCGGGTTGCTTTCCAAGTTTTCCCCCATCGTCACCAAATGTTGCCATTGGGAGTTCAGAAGTAAGTACGGTCCTGCTGTTAAGAAGGATTCGTAAATACACTGATACTCACCTTTTTCTACTGCATGTGCTAAGCTACGCATATCTCTGATTTCGGGAAGTGTGGGGAAGGTGAGAAAAGACAGAAGTACCGATGTAAAACAGAAGCCCAGAAACATTGTACCAGTTATCCAGTTGAAGATCAGCACATTTTGACTAGCTCTCCACGATTTTATGAAGACTGATTGTTGTAGGAGAATTGCCATTACTTGAAAAATGACACTCTGTAACGAATACTTCCTTTTCAGTAGTACGAACTTTATCAATATCATGCCTATTATGAACAATGCTAGCATCAACCAGACAGAAGGAGAGAATACTTTGAACAAGCCGAAGATCTGTGGGGAATATTCGGGATTTTTAATCATAAAAGTAGTGGAATAAAGTCTGAAAGGGTAAGCAAAGTGCACGGCGTCGCTTCTTTCCTCAGTTACCCACAGTGGGTTAATTGTCATATCTATTTCTGAACGGTTTATCATGCCTATGACACCCGTCCACGAACCGTTTGGTAGAAGTCTGTTTCCTTCGTTGTAAGGTGTAACCACGAAGTCAAAACTCATCGCGTCCGATAACATGCGAAGTATTCGGAAAGATGCGTCATAATTTTCTTCCAAATAAGACTGGAATGTTTTATTAGCTGTCAGTGAAACAGTGGAATGAAGAGCTACTTTTAATATTTCTTGCTTCGACATGTTGGCTCGAAATTATTTACAGCAAGTAGTCTGTATTTCAGCAGTAGCATTCAATGTGAATATGAATAATGAATAAACCATAATTGAAAAATTTTAAGTATTTAAAGAACTGTTTTAAATGTGTATTTTGATAAATTTGTAAAGTTACCTGTACATTTCTCTTATTTGCTTTATACTTTTAGTCGTATTTTGATGGCGGTATACTTTTTTTATTCTCAGTTGTTAAGTTATACTTTTCTTATTCTTACCTTCAAAAATCACAATATTTTTCATGAAATTCAATGTTGACGACATTCTTCACTAGGTAAATACAGAAATAATCGAAGTACTTATATCATTTAATTTCTTTCAAGCACTATATTTTACAATCTTTAATTTTACAACCAAGCCATGCGACATAAAAGCATAACTTCCATGTAAAACATGATACACTGCACCTTTACCTTCATCAAGCTTCTGTTGTTTATTGTTGAAATGTTACTTTTATCCATACTTGCTGTTGTTGTGAGTTTTAAACAAAAAACTTACAATCATTTTAAATTATAGCCTACGTAAGGTTTATTTTTGTAAACAGTAACAAGCCTCCGCATTTTGGACTAGAAGTAACTCCACCTTGCGAAACACAAATATTAATTTGAAAGTTCGATATTCATGGGTAACTTAAATCGTTCGAGTAAATAAATTTTAAAGATATGTCAATAGTTAATGCATAATGTAAACTTATTACGCTATTTATGCTTTGTCTTAAATAAAACGAACACGCAAAATGATTGCTAGATGGATAATGACTATATTTCATGACGAAAAACATTCGATAAGTTTCAATATGATAACATCTCATTTAAAATGCGGTAACCTTGAGCTACAAAACTAATTAATGAAAATAAAAGAAGTAAATAAGTAGAATGAAGTGTGTTTAGAAAGACATTTAAGTAAGACTACAGACTGGGCGTAAATTTGTGTGAGTCGTTGTTCATTTACTTATTTAATTTAGAATACTAGATGAGCCAGAAGGTCTTGTACAAAGGTAAATGGGCGTCACTTACCATTGGAACTCGGAATCACGTAGCAATTGCAAATGTACTCTTCGTGCCCTGGGTAATGAAAGCTAAAAGAAAGAGAATATGATTAAAGAAAGAAAGAAAACCTACTTAAAATTATGAAACAGCTTGGATATTTGTCGCCCTCTGGCAAAGGCGTAGCCAAAAATATTTCATGGGGGAGGGGTTACGACTACTACAACTCATATATATGTATACGTGTGTGTGATAATGTAGTGAAGAATATACATTTTGTATGACAACAAATTTCTCATGGGGGGGGGGTTATGACCCCCCCTAACCTCCCCCCCTTGGCTACGCCCCTGTCTCTGGTGATATTTTGGATTTACGCTTCGTGACAGGGCCGTATCCGGAAAATAATTTCAGGGGGGGGGACCAAAAGGTGAAAAAGGCTAAATTTTTTACAAAAGGCTTCATTATTATTGTTTTGTTAACAAAATTTTAAATTTCGAGGGGGGGGGGCGGACCTGGCCAGGTACAGCAAGGGCGGCTCCAGACTGAATTCTCGGAGGGGGCCATCGAACTTTTTACTTAGGTCTATAAATTGTTCAAAATTCAAATTGAGCGTGTGAAATCGTGAAGTATGCGAATCTAAGTTGTAAAACAAAATTTCGGAGGGGGCCATGGCCCCTATGGCCCCCTCACTGGAGCCGCCCTTGAGGCTCCAGTGAGGATGGGGTACGGCCTTGCTTCTTGATGATTTACTCACAATCATAATCGATCATCACATCCAATTATGTTTGCTAATAAAGCGATTCTACATATACAGTACAATCTTGATAATCCGGCGGTTGGTTCGTCCGACGCGTTTGGTAATCCGGCACGCCCGGGAAACACGTGTTCCGATTTTATTCTCGGCTCAGGGTGATATCGAAAGAAGAAAATGGCATCGCAAATGATGATGTTCTACAGTTTAAACATTTCCAAGCGTGCGTTTTTGATAAAATGTATAAATCAAAGAAACAAAAAACAACTAATGTTTCTTTTTCATAGCCCAATCCCATGTCAGAAAATGTACATTATAACAGAAAATTTTCTATACTCTCTAGAATTCCGAATTTTTCCATAATATGGCATAGTTATGTGTATTTTGAATTTTGAAAATAATAACTTTTCAATTCAAGAAGTATTTTGTATTTTGTATTTTTAATGCGTTTGAATCAACATATTTTGCTCAACTCTGTTCCGAGGCAACCTCGAGATATATAACTAGTATGTGATTCTCGTTTTGGTACTCTTATCGTTTGTATGGCAATCTGCAAATCTTTATTTTACTTTGAAGAGTACGAACATGCAATCATTACAAGTAAATGATAATTTCTTATTTTTATCCCTAGTTTAAATTATCCGATAGGATCTTTAAAGAATATAGTTTTCGTTATTGTTAATGTTTAATAAACATTGATTTTTATTAATTAAAAGGCTTTTTAAAATAAGTGTCTACTTATCCTTTCCTTTAAAAGTTTTCTTCGGTTTTAATTGTAATCAATGTGTTGAATTTTATTAATAAAAAGTTTAAGAAATGAAACACTTTCTTAATTATACATTAAAAGAAGTTACGTGCCAGAGGAATTTAGGAGTAGAGAAGAGAATGAAAAATTTTAAAATAACTGAAACAGGTTAATTGTAAATTAAACTATTGTTATTAAAAATTCTAATTTTTATTACGTTTAAAACAAATCTTAACACAGTCTTGAAAAATACCTTTCGAATTTCCTTTTTTACATAAAATTTTATGAAGCATTGTGCTAGTTATTGATTTAAAAAAATAATTATCAGTAAGTACTTTAGTATTTATAACCCTTACAATTCGTCATATAAAAATGAAAGAACATACATTCGATTGAAAACGCAATTGAAAAGAAATAGTTTTTATTTAAGAAATGAAATACAAATATTTCACTTCGTAAGAATATTTTGGCATTAGATTGATTTGCTGTCATACAACAAAAAATTTGTTACTGCAAAAAATAGGAATGGCATATCTCTCCACAAAACAAAAGAAAAGAATAGTCTCTCTAACGTTCGAGATCAATAATTTTGATGCCATCACGAATAAAAATAACTCAAGGGATATTTCATTGCATTTCTCTTTAAAGTATAAATTATATAAAAACTCAAAAGAAATTTGTTTTCGGATTAATAAATTATATTTCAAAATATCGTACATAAAAATCTACAAAATTTGTTTACTCTGAAATCAGTGTATTTCAGAATTTTCCTTGACAGATTTTCTGTCTAATGCGCATTTGGTACCTGAAATAATCTAGTTGTTCTGAATACGTATATTAAATAGGCGGAGAATACAGAAATTCTAATGTTTATAACTGGATTTAACGAATTTCGAACGTGTTATCGGAATTAAAGCTTAGCACGAAATTATTGCTGAGCAGTTGAAAAAAGTATTTACTGAAAAATGAAGCTGAAATTATTTAAGTTATTTCAAAAAATAAAATTTTTTTAAAACTGATGAAGAATGGACCCTTTGTACTACCTGAAACTTACACAATGAACTATATTATTAATTTTTTTTTCGGTGACGTGAGCTGTCCTCTCCTGATAAACAAACCAACGGCCTACCTATATAAAGTATTAAGCAGTTAATACAAATATTAATCATGAAGTATTTCGCAATATTTTCATGAATAAATGATACATCGGATAATCTTCTATCATAATTTTAACTGCTTTAGAAAGATTTCTGAAAATTTCATACGACATGTAACATTTCTTAATCATAAAAAACACTGTGAACATACTTAATATCATGTTTTAACTGTGGATCTAAACTGATGAACCCAGATACTTAAATCATTCTTCGCCTTACATCATTCTTCTCATACGAACAAAAGCAGTAAAAAAAATAGGCTCCCTTTTCTCCAACTGTAACATTTCTTAATCATAAAAAACACTGTGAACATAACACTGTGAACATAAAAAACACTGAATATCATGTTTTAACTGTGGATCTAAACTGCTGAATCCAGATACTTAAATCATTCTTCACCTTACATCATTCTTCGCATACGAACAAAAGCAGCAAAAAAATTAGGCTCCTTTTTCTCCAACTGTTTATTATATTTATTTAAACATTTCCCATAGAATCCCTCATTCTGATGCAATATCTGAAAGCAAAAACAATCTTTCAAGTGTACATTTGGTTATTTTCAATAATAAATATGAAGGAACAGTAATTTTGAAAATCTGAGTGTATTTTAAAATGTTTTCTTTGATCTTTGCAAAGATGCGATTGTTTTAATTTCCGAACAGATTTTTCTATACGAGATTAATTATTTTGATATCTATTTATGTATACGCAGAAAAAAGATTTTTTTACTTTATTAAGTGCATTTTACATTAACAAAAACTGTAAAAGTGAATTTTTTCTTTCTTATTGTTAATTGACTTTTTCTTTTTACAATTTTTATTTAAATCGGTGCTTTGCATGATACGCCACGTAAATAATTTCATCCTGGGTGAATATGGTACTTTTTATACATCGAAAAAGCGTATAGTGAGAGAATTATCCAGCTCATTCAAGTCCTCTGACACTCCGAGGAAAACATTGCCAATCGGTAACTCCAGCTTTAGCATCGTAATTGAATTCCGGCGAGATCGTAAGCTAACGCCATGGTGCAATGCTAGTGCTCAGTAGGGTAGGAAGGCAACCTTTGGGTGGAAGTGGAAACCTCTGGCTGAGCAGCGGCGAACTCTTGCTTGCCGAAATTCATTGTCGCTCTCCACCACCTTGAAGTGGAAAACTTCCTATGTTACAAAGAAGAGGGATGAAACATGACTTCATAATTTAAAAAAAAAATTAATTGAATTATCTCTTTTTTTTGTTTTTAGTGTAATAATTACAGAATTTATCAACAAATGAAATAAAAAAGGCTAAAAGAAAGAAAGAAAATTAAAAAAATCTGAAACAGTTTCATATTTTAAGGTATCTGCCTACGTGCGGAGCACTTTTCTCTAAATATGCAAAATTTTGATGTGGTTCATGCATTTTCATTCGAAAGGTCATAAAACATGACAATAATTGCAATAATTTCATTTTTAAAGAAAATTGTAACAAAATTTCATGCTTACGCCAATTGCTGAATACTTCATTCTTCTAAATATTTAGTAACTTCCTTCAGACTCTATACGCCTGTAACACTTTTCTGTGTTTTGTACCAAAAGTTTTATTGCGTTCTAAAAATTCACTGAAAATGGCTAATTATGTACAAAAACGTCGAAATTTTTTAGAAAAAATTCAATTTTTTGTCTAAAAGTACCTGTAAACTTATTAATTTCATACGTATAACTTAACTTTTGCTACAAGACACACTTTAATATCAGTAGAATACTTATGCAAAATTTCATTAAGATATCTTTACAACTTTTAGAGTAGTTACTGTTATCGTGACGCAAGGTAACCAAAAACACAGTTTTCCAGAAAACGCATTTAAAGATTTTATTTTAGCCTCAATGTTCAACTGGAAGGGACATTCAAACAGCATCTTCTTTTCTATTGATCGTAGAAACAAAAGTAAAACAGTTTTGGAATCTTAAGAATATGCTCTTTCAAATAAAACAGTAAAACAAAAAGCAAGTTTTTTCACAAAAATGGCTTTTTAGAGGTAGGCAGGCAGATACTTTAAATATCCCTATTTTCCCTCCTTATTCCATTAAGGCGGAAAGAGTTTCATATGTATGTCTGTGTCGACTTTTTCTCCCTCGTTTCATAAAACGCATCTTTGGAATCGAAATCTATCTTAAAATCGCCCACTAAAACTGCTTCACAATCTTCCACACCACAGGCATATTCTAAAATTTGATAGATATCGCCAAGTTTGGTTCGGTTTCGAAGACAAATTTTTTGGCACCAAACGTGCCGATCAATCATCAAAAATAGCAAACCTTGTGCGACTTTCAACATTTTATTCCATTTTATTTCCAACAGGATTGTTTGGAAGTCGGCATGACTGTTTAATTTATATAGCTCACAGAGTTTCAAAATTGAAAAATTTCCATTAACTTGATTATTACATTAATACAATTACTTAAATTACAGACACACTGAAAATTGATTATAGGTTACATTGCAGCAATGCATTCTTAATTATTAAATTTTCTTTGGAGATTTTTTAATGAATATTGTAACTAGCATAGCTCAACAGAAAACATTTTTCTCCACTTTTATATTTGAACCTAAAAATTCTACTTTTAACTCATTATATGTATGGGGCACACCTTATTACTTTTAACTCATAAATGAAACAATTATGTAGGAAAATCACTTTCAAATATAAACGTTTAGCAAGATTTAATTTTCGGATTACTTTTTATACCAGAACACTTTGAAATACTTTTCTTTCGCAGTGGGCGTAGACGAGGGAGGAGTCTGCAGAGTAAGTTCTACGCCCATAGGAGTTCTGAAGAACGCTTTGGTAATTAATTTTTTAATTTGGCCAAATGAATGCACTTAATGGTACGATTAATTGCGCTTGATTTCGTCTGTAAAATAATCATGTAAATTTTGACTACATTTCAAATGCAATGAAAGCATTTTCATCCTCACGTACTGTATTTATATCTTAAATGCTATAAAATTTTTTCTTCGGTAATCTGCAAACTGTAAAATCCAATCTGTAAAATTTTTCACCAAATAGTCTTTTTTTGGGGTTGTTTTGTTTTTATATGTTTTCTTGTCGATAGTGAAACCGCTGTATCAAATTTAAAACCAGACCGTCTGGATTATGTAAGCTGATTTTTACTCTTTTACTCTTTAACCCCTCGTTTGCACTCAGCCCACTTTCAGCAGCCTTGCACTCAGCAGTGAGCAGGAGAAATGGCAGTAACAGGAGTGTGAACATCTCACTCCGCCTGCTCATGCTGTGACCTTTATTGCTGACCTTTCTGCCTTGCGCGCTCCTCCTTGCAGGGATACTGAAGGCAGCGAGGCAGTGAGGAGGGACCCCCCCAAAACAAGTATTCGAGTAAGAGATTAATTTCCTACGTTGGTTTCGTATATTAAAAATTATTTATCACTGAATGAATGAGGTTATAGAATATGAATTAGGCTATGTATAAATATGACTTTCCCTATTCCTGTCAAGTTGTGCGTTTTTCAAAAACTCAATTATCATTCGCAAATCTGATATAGGAAATTTATCTCTTACTCGAATACTTTTTATGGAGGATGTACAGAAGAAAACTATTACAGAAGGCGAGTACAGCTGCATGTAAAACGATTACTACTTTTGGAGCCAGGGCCGTACCCAGAAAAAAATTTCGGATGGGGGCGGGACCAAACGGTGAAAAAGGCTAAATCATTATTGTTTTGTTTGCAAAATTTTAAATTTCGGGGGAGACCGGACCCCTTGGTCACCCAGACCTGGGTACGGCCTTGTTTGGAGCTGCCACAAAAATATTTCCTGGAAAAATAAGTAGCAGTGAGAGAAGCGGGAATAGGTATATGAAATGGGGTATAAGGAGCATAAGTGATATACAAAACTCGGATGCTCGATGATGATGTGCAGTTGATGATAATCCAGTGAGAATCTGATTCCCAGCTCTTGAGAGTAAAGGGTCTCAGGTGATGCTGTTACACTTGAAGATCTCGTTTTGTGTTCCGAAACACAAACCATGACTACAATAATTCGTTCCCAGGACTCTTTACAAATTTTTGTGACTCTATATACAGCTTTAAACTCACATTTTTTGAGCTATTTCTGCACTTATGCCCAGTGCATGTTCCCCAAGTTCCTGTGCAATAATCAGGTTCTGTCATCTATGTATATATAAATACGCTAAGGAAAACCTTTGTGTCCCTTTTGCAGCGCACTGCTCGAACGGATGACCGTGAAATTCGGCACTGTTAAAGTTCGTATGCAGGTGTTTGTGCGAATGTTAATATTTTTGTGTAGTATGCTAATGCACCGTAAAAAATTAGAGAAGTAATTTGGCACGCGTATTTCGTGCCAAGTTGGGCGATGGTTCCATTGTTGTGTCAATTTTTAAATAACAACACTTAGTTTCAGCAGTACTATAGGGCTATAGTATTACAAGAAAATTTGCATAAAGTGGAATTATTACCCAGTTTGGTGACACGCCAATGACTAAAATATGCTTTAGCAATGTGCTTGGAGACTTTTTTAGACGGCGATAAGTGCGCGAAGTGTAAATTCTATATTTTAAAGCTGTGGAAAAACCTTGGAGGAGAGAATAATATTTAACTATTCGTTCCTCCAAGGGAAAAACGAACCGAGCATGGCAGGTCGCTATAAGAGACGCTACTCAGAAACGCGCCAATTCGACAATTTCTTCATAATCTCCCGCCAGACGGTATGCCAAAGCAGATTTTCTCCAAACATATTATTGAAGAAATACCTCAGCAATTAAGAGGGAATGAAAATAATATCATTAATGAAGTGTATTCCGTACTAGCAATTTTGCTCGGGCCTTCACCGGCCACGTAGCCTTGAGCCGATGAGAAGAAATCGGGCCGTCCACTGTGAAACTGCTGGGATGCACGCAGTTCATGTCCCCTCGGACGTGGAAACGTCCGAAGTAGTCTAACCGATGAGTTTTCATCGGGTTGGACACGGATTTAGGAACTGGCCCGTTCACTTTATGCGTGAGGTTGGCCAAACGCCAGGGTGAGTATCACTTTTCGATAAGTTCTTATGTGATGTTGACATGCATTTAACCCTTTCCGTCCCTACGATGCAATTCGAATGATAACACTCACAAGTGTTTTACAGATTTCTTTTATCTCTAAAATGTATTTTTCTTACATGATAATGCAGTGCAGAAGCAATACAGTATAGAAGAAATACACTTTTCCTACGCGGCGCATATGCATGCATATAGGTGCGTCGTATACTCCATCTATTTACGTATATAGTCGTACTATATGCGTAACTATACTATACGTTAACTTACTATAGTCGTATACTCCATCTACGTATGAAGTTAGATACGTATGTTACATGTTCGATTTGTTTTAACTAGTCCGAGCGCATAGCGCTCTGAACTAGAAGACGGAAGGTGTCTGGTTCAAAACCAGGACGCATCCGCCGAACTAACCGTTCGGAGTTTTCCGTGTTTTCCACTGAAATTTAGCGTAAATACTGGTTAGTACACCTTAGGAAGACCCCCACGGAGGGCACCCCATCTACAGGCCTAGATCCCGCGTGTAGATAATTGGCCTCAATCCCAGAACTCGTTTTAACTAGTATTTTGGTAATGTCTGTACGTACGCTGTACGCATGCTGCATTTTCGATCTAGTTTGATTAAATTTGCGGGACGTCTGCTCGTATGCATGTATTTATGTACGTATATTCTTGTGTAATTCGATTAACTCAAAGAGGAATAGCCGAAGAAATTTCAAATGAATAGTTTATTTACAGAGTTATATGAAAGACTTTCGGTGCATTAAAGTCTATGGACATGCCTTTCACATTAAAAATCCCTGAACTATCTCTGTTTATCTCATGCCCAAAATATTGCCAACTGCCCCAAGCTTGGTAAATTTAGGGGCAATATTACAAATTTTGGGACTAAAAATAAGTACGAATCTCGAATAAAAATAAAAACTGTTAGCCATAGAATATTGAAATTTTGAAGACTGTCGTAACATTTGGTTCTGCACTTTCATTTTTGAGTACAATCCTCTGGCTAGGGTCACTATTTGGGTCATGCTTAAAATCTCGCCGTTTGTCGCCAAGCTGACGAATAAAAGAAAAATGCCAATTTTTCAGCCAGGAATAAGTTTTCAATGCTGAAATCCCATCCTGTTGATATCTCTTACGCTTAACGAGATACTGAAGTATCGCATTTCAGTTTCCAATATATTTAAATAGAGTGCATCGAGAATGCGTAAAGTTTAACAGCCATACAAGAACATTGTGTAGTTCACATCAGGACTTTTTTTTGTGATAGGAAATCGATTTTCCGAAGTTTCTTGAATTAGCTTACAATTTAAAAAAGATTATTGACCACTGGAACCTATGGAACTAGCTTACAGTTTTGAAAAATAGGTTTTTTTTTTTAAAAAGCATAGACCATAAGACATAAGATCGCTATAATAATTTTTAAAATAAAGTAAATTCCAAAAATTTTTATTGAAATTATTTTACACAAAATATATCATACACATAATTTACAAAAGAAGTATTTTCTTTGAGTTTTGCAGCAGCATCTTCAAACATCTTATTTTATGAGCAGGTTCTAGGAGAAAAAAAGAAAATTTTTAGAACTTAATTTACACAAATAGGAAATGCAGAGTAAGTCTGCTTCCTATGTTTTTTTACATAATTTCTATATCAGGGATTTCCAACCTTTTTATTACTTCAACTCCCTAGAAAACGTTTTTTTCTGAATAGACCCCTACGTTTTCCCCAACACATCGGTATCTCGAAAAACTTTCCCAATGCGCTCACAAAGACAGCAAAACATTAGGTGAAAGAAATTTTTCATGTGTCCGGCAGTAGAACAGTTGGTTAAGCTCGATTCCCATTGGAACTCCGAAAGGGAAGCAGCACCTGCTTGGCCAGTGCCTAGAAGGGTAAACTCCTTTCTCGACTGAGGCTGATGTAAACCGTGTACGCTGTAGGGAATTAATGCACGAAAAATGTGTTATGACTTCAATGTTTTCCATGTTCAATCGATATTTCTTTGGGGTACCAATCCAGCTCTTAGGTCATCCAGCTGTCATCTGAAATTGGTTCAAAATTTAGGAGGGAGACCCGGGATAAGTCGGTATTCCCCTCACTGGAGATTAGTAAAAAGGAAGCTGCCCAATTAAGGCCATTTTCGTCGCTCTGGAGTTGGCCAGAGGGTTTCGAAGCAACAATAACAATTTTCATGTTCTGCGTTTGCAGAATTTACTATGATTCAGACTGCTGGATGCAGAAAATGACCCCAAAAACGGATTTTTACATATCCCTTCTTTTTTCAACTTTTGAACCCTCTGAAGTCTTATTTCATGTCAGTTTGTTTGTTTGTGTTGTGATGGCAACGCTAAAGGTGGGCGATCATCCTAGGATGAGGGGTTATCTTAAAATGTAATTTTTAAAAATATAATTCCCAAATTTTGTACATCACCGCATTACTGTAGAGGAATGCTTTTGTACGAGGGTCATATAAAAATGTAGAAAGTGTAGCTTTTTGAAAATTAACGAATGGAATTTTCTTAACGGAGTCTTACTTCCGACCTCATTTTGAACATTTTTCTCGATTTACGCTGTCCACTTATCTCTAATAGATAAAGAATTAAAGGCCGTTACCACCTTTTTGGGACACCCTGTATCAGTCTGGTTTATAGTATCCATAGATTCTGAAATCATCATTAACCATAGTGTTCTCATTTAAAAAAAAAAAAAAAAAAAAAAAAAAAAACAGTGGTCAGATTTAAAAAAGAAAAAAAAAATCACTGTATTTACGTATACTATTTCTAAGCTAATCTAAAATCATCAACGCGGGTTTCGAAGTTTATAAAGCGAAACAAAACAGTCGTTTGAATATCAAATCAATGCTGTACAGCTTCTCATTTCCATAACCCTAAGAATCTGCGCTTTATGCTTTTGGAAACTATCTTGGCGAGTAATCGCATCGTTTGAATTTTTTTTCTTTTTTTTATGGTCAGCAGATGCAAATAATCGGTACTTATTATACCGTCGATAATTCACGCCAACAAGTTTTTTCGCCAAAGGATTGCAATGCACTACATTGTAACAATGAATCTGACGTATTCCACACGCACACGAGATCGCTCTTTTTGGCTGACTGATTGTAAAATACATAAGTACCAAATAAGCTTGTTTTGGCCGGAAGTATGATTTTTTAAATAAATTCATGAAGAATTTACCCGTGTATTTTAAAACTAAAAAACAGTTAACTGTATGAACTAGTGTAATTACACACTGTACGCCGTGTAAAGATAGGATATAGATACTAATAAAAAGTAGTGTTATTCCATTAGTGTTATGCAACAGTATCAAGAGGGAAAAAAATAATCACAGAGATTTGAACTTATACTTTACTTATATTAGACTAATACTATATTAAAAATGTCAAAAATTTGTTACAAATGATAGTTATAATTACCAATATATACTGATCACCACCAAAAAACTTCTTCAGTTTTTTTCGTCTCCTATTCTTATGAAAAGAAACATGGCGCCTGCCGGTAGATACTCGGATGTTGCCATCGCTCGACTGTTGCATGAACAGTAGGGATGGACGCGAGACGCGAGAATTCTCGCATTGTCTCGCGAGACGAGACAAGCATTTTTTTGCGAGACGAGGAAGAAAATATTTTGCGGGACGAGACGCGAGACGAGACAGAGTCTTGTCTCGCGCGAGAATTCTCGCATTTTTTTCCGTCTCGCATAAATACGATCTGAAAAGCGACGATTTGCCTGAAGCCTCTACCGTTTAACTTGTGTCTCCTTCGTTTTCGGTCCTGGTATACTATCAGCACTCTACAATACGCACAAACACGTAACATTTAAAATTAGAACAGACGAGAGATATACAAAACACACAAAGGAGAGGATAAAGAAAGAGGCGAGAAAAAAAAAGAAAACAGAGAAGAGTTGAAAGAAACATAATAAGTAAATAGGAAAGGCGATACGGTATGTTCAAATCTGACCACTTTTAGACGGGGCCTGGGCACTCAGTTTGGGGCCCCCCTTACTATCCCCTTTTTTACGCATTAAGCCCCTTTACTGAGCCTCCCTTTTTGAAGCATTTTAACCCAGTTTTGACCCTTGTTGTACTCGAAAATTGCATTTCAGTTAACTGTAGTTTTTGTACTTTAATCAAATCGTATTTATCACCCCAAAAAAATATCTCTAACTTGATCTAGTGATAGACAATTAGGTAATACCTATATTATAGAGGAAATTCAGTTTTTCCCCGCAATTACTATTTCAGTACATATGAATTTATAATTTAGATAATCGGGATATTTATGGGCCCCCCTTTTCTTCAGGGGCACCGGACTACCGCCCCCCCCCTTGCCCCTGTGATAATCGGGTTTCGGGTATATCAGAGAGAGATTAGAAGTGGAGCAACTTGCATTCGCATTGATGCTTAGTCTGAGTAGGTTGAAATATGGTTGAATATCCTTGGTTGAAATATCCTTGTACCGATATTATCCTCAAACTTTCCCGCACGTTGCGGCGTGCGTAGGGGGGGGGGGCGCCCACCCTGGTAACAACTTTCTAGGGGTGGTTAAATCCCTATTGTTGGCCTATTTTAAAGAGATTAAAATGACATTTTTTATTATTATATTTTAATATCGGACGGAAAGAAATGCAAGAAATATTTTTAAAAACTATTTCTCTTTTCGTTTATATTATCATGTTTTCCCTTCCTTCGGCTTGCAAAACTTTTATAAATTTTTTTTCTCCCCATGATTTTATCTTGCAGTTGGGTTCCTATTCTAAAATTATCTTCGCCTGTTAGATGTCTTTTCATTTTTTAAAAAAAATCCACACTGGATATACATTAGGGGGATTATGGTTTAATTTTTCTGTAAACAGAGCGACCATAACGACTGTAGTACTATCGCTAAAAATTATTGTGGAAAAAGTACAAACAGATAGTCGTCAACAAATTAACTGTTCAGTAATTTAAAATATAAACAAAAAATAAGACGTCTATTAACCAACTGAGATAGTATAATGAAATCTAAAAATGCACACACGGTAATGTTATTGGAAATATTAGGAAAATAATTATAATTATCGTTAATATAATCTTATTTTCATTAATATAAAAATTACACATATTTTAGAGACTTGAAATTGACGTTAAAGTAAATAGTAGAGATTTAATAAAGACTAAAAGTGTTCTGTTTATAATTTTTCAAGGGTTATCTTACAACCAACTGAACGATAAGTAATTCTAATTTGTGTTAATATATCCCGCAGTAATTTCAACAGAGGAGATTACTTGAACTTAAAAAAAAAAAAATCTGTTTTGTCTCATGATGATTTTAGTAAAATATTCGCTACTTCTCGTATGAAGAGCGGGTGCGCAGCTATTTTAAAACAAACGGTTGTCCATTTCATGTAGTGTCTGAGGTATTTAATGCTACAACTTGAACAGTATGATATAGAAATAACACATTTTGAATGTCGGGAGTTCTCTGCAAACCACTAAACTTTTCAATTTTCTGATCGCAATGACACTGACGTAGTTTTTTGAGTCATTATATTGCAATGATGCCAGGTTAATACTCATGACGCAAACTTTAAATCAAGAGTCAAATAATTTTGCTTTTATTTTAGATTCCACATCACTGGAATTAATTGAAATTACTCATGTTAGGAAAATTTTCGTTTACTACAGTGCGAAGAACGGGCACGCAGCTAGTAAATAAAAATAAATACTATATTTTCGGTGTGACATTATATATACGGATTAAATCTCAATTTCTTTTACTTCAAATGCCGATATATGCTGATATAGTTATTAATATATCTACTAATGTGGCTATATGTAAGTAATTGTTATTATTAATATTAATCTTCAATAAAATCCCAATAATAAGTTAGTATAAAATGGTAACGAAATCGCAGTCCTTAATTTTGCGAGACTCGCGAGACGTCTCGCGTCTCGCGCGAGACGAGACAGCAATTTCTTTGCGAGACGCGAGACGAGACACAGTGTTTGCGAGACGAGACGAGACGCGAGACGAGACAGAGGTTTACCACTGCGAGACGAGACGAGACAGCCCCGATTCTTGTCTCGCACGTCTCGCGTCCATCTCTAATGAACAGAGCACATGCGCCAATTTTCATCGGCTGAATGCCGCTCGGCCGTTATGCGGGTCAAAATTTCTTTTCAGTTCAGTGTATTTTGATTAAATTTAGGCATATGGCCCGATAACTCAGGCCGGATATCGTTCCGAACATCGTTTTATTGGTACCGGACCGATCAGTGTCTGCCGCACACATAACAATCATCGTTTTTAGATGGAATTCCGTGTCTGGGCCGAGTACCGAATTTCGGTGAGCGATGAGTTGCGATGAATGCCGGTGGTTGGCCGAGCAGAAACTGGGAATTGTTGCTTGTAGGGTTGAAGTATTTCTGAAAACATACTCTGATAACATATTAAAACGGGGCCGTCGCTAAGCAACGAGCCTGCTTATGAGTTGCCATCGCTAAAAATGAGTTTATCATTGAGGCCTGTTTTCCCCAGTCACAGTATTCTATTTTATTATTCTAAGTATTATAAATGTTATATTATTTTATTATTTTAAAACATTTTTTTTATACTTTTGTCGTACTAAAGAACTTTAGATGTAGGTAATCGTTTTGTGAATCTTGCGCCATTTTCTTTCATGAAAATTTATCCTAAAATTTGAACATTTTGCTCTGAATGTAAAGGTAAGTGAACGCTTTTATAATGTATTTAGAAATTCTAAAAATATGTATGTAAATCATGTTTAGTGAATAATTACTCATGTGTTATTTATAAATAAATTATTTTAATCAGAAATCGTATTACTTGAGTAGTTTTTATTCTTGTAAATAAGCATGACGTTGTGATACTATTTAGACAATTTAATTTTGCCAGTTGAAAATGTTATTTATCAGTTATATATGCCTTGATTATGTGATTAAGACTTACATCTGGTACAGCGCAGAAATCCAGTAAATTATAAATTATTGATTTTTGCCCGTTTATACAGAAACTTCAAATGTAGTTAATGTACAAGAGTTCATTATGCTTGCTCAATTCCAAAGTTCGACTGAGAAAGCGAAAAAAGAATGTTATATACTACATGAAATGTCTTTAATAAAGAATAATTAATTCAGGGATCGCGTTATAGAGTGTATTTTATCAATTTTCTCCAATATACAGGATATCCCGAAAACACTGAAATGCGCTTTAATACATCATTTGTTAAAGATTAATGTTAAATTGTTTAAAATAACGTAGGAAATACGACTACGTTCATGAAATATTCATTATAAAAATGTCTTTCTCATTTGTGTATTTAGTTATTTTAAAGTATATTAAATATCCACTTGTGAAACTAAAATAAGCAATCGTGAATCATGAGAGTAAGTGCTACTTTGTTTTTCCTTCAAATTATATGCATCTATTTTCTTTATGTCAATATGTATCATAGCAAACAAATTAATCATGAGTTCGTACTTGAATTAGTAACACAATTACTACTTAAAACTACATTAAATAACGTTTGAAAGCACTGGGAAGCTTAAAGGTGCTATCACACGAGAGCTCTACACACTGCAAATGCAATGCACTACACTTTCGCATTGCAATTTTGCCCTTCAGTCGGACGAAAATATCGTGTGATAGCGTTTTTCTTGTAGCCTGACTTTTTTCAGCACTGTTTGAAAAAGTAAGGCATGCAATGCGAAATCAGCCAATCAGAGCCCAAGAAATATCCACACCTTAATTCAAGATGGCTGCCTTCGCGTCGGCAATGTGGACGACAGAAATCGAAGCCAATTTTATTAATGAAATCAGTTACCGCAATTATGGAAAGACAAAGTCTTTGTTGCTCCAAATCGTTCATTCTTTTACTTGAGAATGCAGACACGCATATATAAAATCCCCACGTGCGGAAATCACGAATCTAATTTTGCTTCGTCGCTTAAATAGCCAGTAGTAGTCGGTATTTGTCACAGAAAGAGCGATAACGTCGCCAAGTTTGCAACTCTGTGCCTTTCGTTTAGGTGGTATTTTCGCACTGCAAAACAACCCTTATATATTGCTTTTGACGGGCAAAATGCAGCGCGGAAGTGCAGTACATGCATTTTGCAGTGCATAGAGCTGTCGTGTGATAGCAACTTAAGAAATGCCTGATGTATACGTGAAGACTCGAGCATCCGTAGGCCTCTTTGGATGGCTCATCAAAATACACTCGCAGGCCCCGATTAAAGTCAGTTATAATACAGCCTAAAAATGATGATTGAACTTTTATTAATGTTGGCTTAATCGAATATCTGATGAATAGAGACAATTTCACCGTATCTACGATTAAATAATTTGCCATGATGACAATGAAATCAGTAACTATCCAGTAGAGTTTTTAAATTCTTTGACTGTGAGTGGTTTTTTTTTGTTTTTTTTTTTTTTTTTGTTTTTTTTTTTTTTTGTTAGCCGGGAGTAAGTGAACAATTGCCAAATAATTGCAAATAATTGTGATCTGCGAAGAATGCTTATAAACATAAAGCGATTTCCAGTACGTAGTTGTTTATCCCTTTCCATATTTGGAAATTTAATTTAATTTCGTATTTTTATTCAATTCCATACGTTTTCAGAAATTGCCCATTATGTACCCAATAAGCACACAAATATCTTTTTAGTATATTGATATTTTTGTATATATTAAATTCAGTATCTGAATACTATTTTGCATACGGATTAAAATTTCCTCCTTTTTTTGAGGGGGGGGGGAAGACAATGTTTCAGAAGTAGTCTTTAGGCGTTTCTCAGAAAAACAGTTCGCGGGATTTGCACCTGGCTAACAGAAAATTACCATAGTTTTTTACCACATAAGTTAGGAAATTGCATCATTATACTTATAAGAAACTTAAATACAAAGGAAGCATTAGTCAATGGAACAGGAATGCGCATGAAGTTTGTACATCCGAATGCTATTGATTGCGAAGTTGGAAGTGGAACCGCAGGCAATAAAATAGGTAAGACGGCAATAAAATAACTAAAAGATAGGTAGATTAGTGTAGGTCAGGGTAGAAGAGTGAAAGTACCGCCATATAGGACGTTTGATATTGTGGTTCTACACCAAAATATAGTATCTTCTAGGGCAGGTGTCTTAATGTGGGCACTCCATGCAAACAGTCATGAAGGCACGGGTACAACTGAGTCCACGATAACATTGCCGCAACGTCTTTTAAGGGACCACTGCACAATGTAGTACAGCTATTATGTAATATTTAAATATTCCTAGTTCAAAGTCATAGGTAATATATAGTAAAATTTGCAATTTAAGTTTTTCTAATTTTGTTTCTGGAATTTATAATATAATGTAAAATAATTTTTCGATGATAATCCCATAGAGCAAATATACCAATGGAGTGAGCGTGAAGTCGATTTTCATCCGCCAACACCTTCTGCAGTTTGTCACGTGACAATCAGACAAACCGGTCTGTGTTCCGAACGCTTAGCATTACGTTCAATGGGAAACCGGACAAACTGATAAAATGTTTCAGAAAAAATGATCACATACTTCTGTGGTTACGGTTGCAAAGAGAAATACCAGAAAGGCGGACAAATAACATTTCACTAGTAAGTAAAATTTTATAATATTGTGCATTTTTAATTATGATATTTATGTTAAATAAGCAATAGTCTTAGAACTTGGCGAATATTTGGCGACTTCACTTGCCTGCAATTGCAATGTTCTGAAGACGTACTGATGACATAATTAGCATTGTATTTTTTAGCATTGTTTCCTATTTTTAATGATCGTTTTATCTTTTAATCTTATTAAATTCAATTAACTATTAATGTTCCCGCAAATAATATAGACAATTGCAATGACATTTTTGGTGCGCGCGCGTGCGTGTGTGTTTTGGAAGTGTTCCAATGAAATTTTATAAAAGTCTCTAAATTAAAGGTACTACTTATTACTTAAGTTTATTTTTACTAAAGTTATTCATTAGATATATTTAATTGATTCTATTAAATAGGAGTGAATCCTAGTCGCGCGCTTTTGAATAATATTAACTTAAATGCGCGTGCATATGTTAAAAAGGCGTTCTTAATTTTGCTTTTAGTACAAGAGCGAAGTGCATAGTGATCAGATCATTATAATAAATAATTTCTATCAGATAATTATTGTGCACAATTTCTATTTGATTTTTACTTAACAAAAATTTTCATTCTAGTTTTCCGAAAGATGAAATACGAAGGAAGTTGTGGGAAGCGAAAATGAAACGAGAAAACTATAAGGCAACTAACTAACTACACTCGCATATGCTCAAAACATTTCACTGAAGATTGTTTTGAATGAGAAAAATGTGGAGGTACCTGGCTCAAAAGAGATGCTGTGGCCAAGATATTTAATTTTCCAACTCATTTGAAAACGGTCGAGACAAACATAAATCCTCCCAAGAAGAGAGATATTGTAAGAGAGGAGATAAAATAAAAATGATTTTAAAAAATCAATTCCGAGTTATGTAAGATAAACCGATTGTATTTTCAAGAAATGATGATTAAGTATAATGATATATTCTTTTTGAAAGGTATTTTAAGTAGAACTTGGAAATAGACTTATTAATATTTAGTTTGAAAATTCATGCTATTTTATAGTTTTAATTCGAACATTTTTTTGTGTGTTTGTAGGAAAAACGTAATGAGGGACTGATTTTTGACATGGCATTTGAGCAAGGGGCCTGGGGAGCCCTAACTCTAGACTTACTACCGAAATGTCAAATTCTAAGTTAGTTTTCAAAACACTATAAAGGGCTAGTTTCTGATAATCCAAATAAAATATCTGATTATCGAATTCGATCTATTATGTGTGCTCACAAATTTTAATTTACTCAATTTGCATTTAATTTCTTATTTATAAAGATAGTTGCAATTTGCGTAAAAATGTATAAATTCAATAATACTAGATAATATAGCTTAACAAGTTCGTCAAAAATGTTTTAGATAAATTCTTGTGAATTTTCTTTCTCAATTTTTTAAGTTTCAGAAAAAGGAAAAGGGGGGCGGCGGAAGAAAAAAAATTACTTCGTATTTGATATGCGTTTAAGATTTTACCCTTTCTACTATTCTACCGTTATAATTTTTATCTTAGTTTAAAAGCTAACCAGAAGCAAGTTTTTCACAACACCGCGCATAACGCATCAAACTGGTAGAAGTCCATGCTTCTCCCGCCAATTGCGGCAGCCTTTTTCTGATTGTCACGTGACACATCTTGGCGGACAGCTTCTCCCTACCTGCAACAGAGAAGGCTCACTCCATTAGTATCTCTGCTCTATGGATAATCCTGACCTGTTGTATTTTAAATGCAATAGAAACTTTTCCTCCTCATGTGCTGTGTTTTAAATGTAACAAAACACTTTCTTAGGTAATCTGCAAACTGTGAAATCCAATCATCTGGCAAATTTTTTCACCGAAAAGCTTTTTTTTTCTTTCTTTTCATATCGATAGTGAAAAGGCAGTATCCAGTTGAAAACAAGATCTTCTGGATTATGTATGCTGACTTTAGTTCTTTAAGGAGCATGAGCGATATACAAAACTCTGATCGTCAAGGACGATGTCCAGTAGCTGAAAGCCCAGTGAATATCTCATTCGCAGCTCTTGAGAGTAGAAGAGGGTCTCAGGTCATGGTGTTAAGACACTTGAGGATCCCGTTTTTTGTTCCAGATCAACCTTCAACATCGTTGATCGAGGGATGACTTTAATATTTTTGTGTCCAGGACACTTTTCAGATTTTTGTGCCGCTATATGCAGCTTTAAATTCTGTTCTTTCAGTCTTTGATTCATTCTTTTTTTCTTCTTTTTGAATCCCGAGGGTTATTTTTTTATGATTATAATTATTACTATTTTACTTTCAATTGTTTGGATATATAATTAATATATAAATTAATAAATAGAGTTTAAAATCTTTTGGAAATTTAAAAAGTAAAGTTCAGCTTAAACCTATGTCCACTGAAAAGCCTCATATTTTTCAAGGGGAACTTTTTATGAATTTCTACAACCAGGTATGAGCAAAAATTTGCATAAATATTCCCTCCCCGCCGAAAATCTTTTGAAACATACTTTCTGTTTCTCCTCAATATGTCACGTAATTAAATCTGTGTAGAACCCTGACTCATCTTTTTTTCCCTTTCTGGATAGCACGTCAGAGAAGAGACTTGTTTTATGTATATTCTGGCCTTAGAGGGATAAAAAACAATGCTAATGGTCCGATATTGGTGTGCTAGTGTCTTTGAGTAGCTAATATTTTACATTAAAAGATGAAACAAAACGAAATATTTTTCTGCATATTAAAGTTATTCACAAATGTATAATTTTCTCCTTATCTTGTTTTCTCATTCGGGAGTGTCTGCAACCTGACTACGCCAGGTATGAGCTAATGGTATAAGCTGCTGTATATTGGGGCGTTTATATATAAACACACTCACAAATCAAGCATCCATAATTAAGTATCGGGAAGATATCCTATTCGTAATGCGCAAATGCAGCTATGACAAACAGAATAGAATATAACTAATAAGTAAAACACAATATATACTGCAAATATGACATACCTCGCATTAGAAATATAACCTCATTAAAAAAAAAAAAAAAAAAAAAAAAAGAAGCTCTCTTTTATTCTTATTTTTTCCACATGTGGTTTATAATTCTTGCTTCTGCTGTTATATTTCTAATCCGAGGTATGTCATATTTGCAGTATATATTGTGTTTTACTTACTACTTATACACTCACGCACAGACATACACACACACACACAGAAGACACGTCATGAGAGTTCATCTAATTACATTTATGAAATACTCATTGTGGGTGGTAATGTGTAGAAATATTTTTCTCCAGAAAACATAGACTTTTCTTTAGCTGTGGGCGTATACGAGGGAGGAGTCTACAGCGTAAGGATTACGCCCACAGGAGCTCCCAAGAATGCTTTGGTAATCAATTTTTAAGATTTGCCAAAATAATGGCTGTTAATAAGCATTGAGGTTTTGAGAAAGACGGAGCTTAATCTGCTAAAGCAGGTAAAATCTCTTTATAAGAGTACAAATAATTCAACGATTTTCCGCTGATATTTTTACTGAACTGAATTGCTCCGGAGGGGGTTATTGGATTACCTAGGCCAGATCTCCAGTGCATAGATGAAGGAAATCCCCCAAGCATTAAGGGGAGCTGCTTTTAGTGCAGATGAGTTGTGCTAGAGAGAGGTAGGAGTGTTGGGCAGTATTGCGAATACATGTATTTTCAAAATACACTTGTATCTTGTATTTTGTATTTTCCCTCGTGAAAAACAAAGTATTTTCATAATGTATTTTAACATATATTTTCAATGTATTTTGTATTTTCAAAATACATTGTAATTTATGAACTGCACCAGAATTACACGTCATATTGTCACTAAAGAAGTGTTAGGAGCTTTAACTAAACATGAAAGGGAAAGAAAAGTCTTTCATACTTCTGTTTAAAACACAAACAGTATATTTGGTCCAGGAATGTTCCTTAGATTCCCACTCTATAGTAGTAAAAGCATTTTTGGGTATGGGCGTAACTTGGGCTTCGAAACTGGGGGGGGCAAATGCCATTCTAAATGAAAGTCTATATATGCGTGCCCGTACACATATACATATATATAATGTTTATATGTATATATATATATATATATATATATATATATTACTTATTATAAAAGAACATGTCTGTGTGTGTGTCGGCGGCGTTACGGGCAAAGGGCTACACCTAGAACACCAAATTTGGTACTCAGGAAGTTCTATATATGAAGTTGTGCACCTCGAAGCGATTTTTTCAAAATTCCACCTAGAATTTTTTTTATTTTATGTTTTATGCAATTTTCGGAATTTTTTTTCACCTAATTGGTAATAACGGCGGAAATTACGCTCGCAGCAAAACGGCATTTGTATCATCGGATAGAGGAGAAAATTTTCTTTTAAAAACAGTTTGTTCTGAATACGTAACATGATTTACTGATTTTTAGGAATTTTTCTACTAAGGATGTATTTCAGCAAATTTTTTCGTAAAATAATTTTAAAACTGTCGCATCTTGAATTCTATCCGTCATAACTTTTTGATACTTTGACAAATCGTGAAACATTCTTTTCTCCCTCTTTGAAAATGAAAACGAAAAAATTATGTAAATTAGATGATTTTTTACGAATTTCAATGCAACCTAATATTTAGAATTTAATAGCATCAACGCGGAGGAGCTTACGCCATTGCATTGCAATCATGGCACGAGAATTTATGTTGGGTTGTTGCCTCAAAAAGGATTAGAAAAAATGTTTTTCCACCTATCCATATAAATTTTTAATGGGGCACCGTCCGTATTTTCAATTCGCAAGTGAGGATCGATGACGTCAGTTGCTTTAAGATACGTAAAAATTACGCCACAATTTTAGCTCATTTATTCCAGCTCTTTTTTCAACACAGGGAGACGATATTTTGATTAAAATTTACTGTAAAAATAAACTAAGAAATTCACGATTATTATTATTAGAAGTGGTATTTTAATCTGTTGCTTATTTAAAAATTGAAATGTCTTAACACAGCTGAAAATGTTCATTTTAAAAATTACAAAGTTCGTTTTAAAGCGCAATATATTAAAATTTTCTATTTTTTTTTTTTTTTTTTGGCATTTAATTATGAGGCGGGTGTTGCCTAACATATCATGCATGCTGCGAGTATAGCTTTATTTTAACGCTGAATTACGTTCCTCCATAGTGGTCCTACATAAAGCAAAGTTTTAATGATACCGTTGAAAACTACTATGCAAACAGTAGCGGATCCAGAAATGTTTTTTGGGAGGGGCTAAATTTTGAAAAAAGCTCATTTCACCCATTCAAAATGTACAATAAAGTAAAATTTTAGTCTAAAGTATTGTAAAACTTTTTGGGAGGGGATAAGTTATAAAAAAAGATCCTTTTATCCACTTAAAGTGTATAATGAAGCAGAATGTTACCCTTTAGCAATCTCTTTTGGGGCTAAGCCCCCTAGCCCCTCCCCTGGATCCGCTACTGTATGCAAATATTGAAATTAACTCCCTCAGACAACCGGGGTATCCTTTACGGCAGTTAAACAGTGACATCATAATTTTTTAAAGATGCGTGACATTTGTAAGCTCTGCAATTCTAACGTTCTGTCACAATTAAAGCGGGAATAAATAGCTCCTCGAGATTACACAGTTTGATGTTTTTCAGGAGACAGGACCATGGAGGATAAGATATCGCTATATTGGATACATGGATATTTAAAATGGCACAACTTGGATAGTTTCTCCCCACGGTGAGATAAAATTTTTTGCTGTGCTAAATACGCCAATCTTATAAAACTCTGCATAAATTAAATATATATGGAGATTTTTCTTAATGGCAACGATTATGTGAAATGATTATTATTTATGTTAATGCGTAAATTGAAAAAAATCGCCATAGAATTAAAAGATCCCTTCGGGGCCAAATAATCTAAGCTGCTTCTTTTAAGCGAGCTTTGAAGAGGGGGAAGCGAAGATAGATCGTATTTAATGTACGTAATAGGCAGTATTATTAGATTTGTAAGGATAATATGAATAAATACCAATATACCACGTTAATAAATATTTCATGAAATTAAAAGTGTTTAACCTTTTTCAACGGTTGTCTTACAACCAACTAAATGAAAAGTAATTCTAACTTACGTTAATATATCCCGCCGTAATTTCAACAGAGGAGATTACTTGGACTTTTAAAAAAATAAAATTCTGTTTTGTCACATGCAGATATGATTTTAGTAAAATATTCGCTTCTTCCCGTATGAAGAGCGGGTGAGCAGCTATTTTAAAAACATCTCTTGAAAATACCATAAATGAATTCAGAAGACCTCAAAACGTGTAAATATACCAAAATCTCGAAGTCCAATTTTTTCATGATTACAATACTTTCCTTACATGTTCGGAAACAATGCCATTTCGATTCCATTTCATGTAGTGCCTTAGGTATTTAATGTTACAATTGGAACATAAAAAACAGTATGATGTAGAAATAAGACATTTTGAAAGCCAAGATTTCTCTGCAAACCGTTAAGCTTTTCACTTTTTTGATAGTGAATGACACTGGCGTAGTTTTTGAATCATTATACTGCAATGATGCCAGGTTAGTACTCATGACGCAAACTTTACCCCAAGAGTCAAATAATTTTGCTTTTTTTTTTTTTTTAAAGATTCCACACCACGAATAAATTCGAATTACACATGTAAGGAAAATTTTCGTTTCTTACCGTGAGAAGAACGGGCACGCAGCTAGTATATATATATAGAATAGCTAACTTACGAAATGTGAAATCCCAAGATAATCCATTGATAAAGTGAAAAAATATAAAAATAAAAAGGCAGATAGCACATGGTGCCAATTAACGAGCTTATACCGAATAAAGTGTTTAAATACAGCCTTCTAAGGCAATGAAAGAGTGGATAAATTGGATATAAAGCGCCAAATGAGACCAGGTGGGCTTTTAAGCCTAATCACATGTATCCACGAGAGTCGGATATGGAAAGGATAATTGAAATGGTGTGCTTTATCATCAGGATATATAAACTATAAATCATAAAATATTTCTTTTATAACAATAGAAAAAATACTGTACTAAAACGGATGAAATTTGAGAACAGTTATTTTTAACTCTTGAAAACAAAAAGTAAATAGTGCAATAAGTATAATTAATAAAATAGATAAAAGGGCTTACTTTTTCCCCCTTTTATCAAAACAACTCCACAGCCACTGGTATCAGTGGGGACCGAATCAGCTAGAAGCGGTAGAGTCTGTGTGTACGTCCAAAACAAAGTTAATTGGAAGGATTGGAAATTGCAGTATGTGTTCACTATTAAAAAAAATTTAAAAATAACTCCACAGCCACTGGACATGAGCAGAGCTTGACTGCCAAGAAACATTTGACGGTCAAAAACTGAAGCGGCTGGCTTTGATTTTCAAAGGCTCTTTCCAATAAGTAAGGAGAGGCATCATTTTTAATTTAAACAAAACTACATTTTCCCCCTCAAAGCGAAACTATAATGGACGTCTTCTGTTTAAGGAATTCCTGACAAACAAACCCAGATGATGTTCATCAGTACATTGGAGTCTTTTCTCCAGACTAATAGTTTATCTTTCTTTAAAATTTACCGATTTGACAAGAAAATTACGAAAACTACTTACTTGTACTCATGCACAAAGTAAGTTAATATTTCACTGCAGGATACAGATATTCGGCTGGTAAAATTCATTTAACTTAACCAAACTTGACACACAGACACCATTTATTTAGCTTAGCTCTTTGTAATCCATTCTTTGCAGCTCATTCAACCCTCTTGTACATCTCCCGTATTCTTCTTTGGATATCCCCCCCCCCCCATGCGCCAACCAGGTAGCGAAAGATTAACAACAGACTTGAAATATAAAACATCAAGTCAATTTGCTTGCGGAAAAAACTGGTCCTATTCTATTTAAGTGAACAGATGTGACTGATTTTTGCGTTAACGGGAGATAAAAGGGACGTGTTCGACATTTAAATCACTCCAATTTTTCACAGAATCTTAATGGTCATTTAGTGATGACATGTTCTTATGTTTTGTTTGTAGGTCCAGAAAAACGATCATTTTATGCCTTGTTAAAAAGCCGCTTTTCTTGCGGGGTTTGAAATACATTACAATGAAACTCATTGCACTGCACATTTTCTATTTTCTGTAACCTCTGTTCCCGAGGCACTTTCTTTAATGTTAGCGACCTGCTAAATTTACAGCATTCTAAGCTTAATGCTCATGTTTTTCCTTGTCTTGGACAGAAAATTTTAAATTTTTAAGAGAGTCCAGTACGTTATTTTTATTTTTTATTTATTTTTTTTTTTTTTGGGGGGGGGTTATATTGTAAATATTTTTAGAATAATATTGTGGAAAAAGATATTTAATAATTTGACGAGCTGGAACGACTTTTAGCGTGTGACTTCATTAATCAAAAGTTTGGCATAAGCGGGGAACAGGCGTCGATACAAACAAACATTGGGTTCGTTTTGTGGCCCTTTAACAAAATTACAATCGATTTTAACGCTACCCCTTCACAAAAATACAGTCGATTAAAACTGCCCTTCATTGGCATTTTACCCTACATATTAACATGTTTCATCAATTAACAAAAAAAGTGACTTTTATTAAAATTTGGTTTGAAAATTAACAAAAAGTTCTGAAATTCACAAAATTAAGCATTAAAATTCACAAAAATAGGCAGTTTTTACAAAAATGGGGCCCTGTAAAATATTCCTGGATTGACCCCTGATAATTATGTATGTTATAGTGTTGAAGACGTATTCACGAAAAAAAAGGGGGGGGGGAGGTATATAAATTAGGTGAATGTACATATACTCTAAAGAAAACTAATATTCTGAGATATTATCTTAGCTAGACTTTTAAACGATTTTTTTGAAATGCTAGAAAATAGAATTATATGCACACATGGGCGCCCATAAGGGGGGCAAGGTATGGAACTGGCCCCCCCTAAAGTTTTAGGTTTATGTCTCATGATGTTAACAATGGCAAAAGCAGAACTAAATTTGTTAAAAGTTTGAAATTTGCCTCCCTGTAGAATTTTTTTTTTAAATTTGCCCCCCCCCCTAGGAAAATTACTATGGGCGCCCATGTATGCACATCGGCAGATCGTTATAAACAATAGCAGTGAAGGTTCTTCTTCTGTGTCGAACGTTGCTTCTCCGTATTGCTGAGAGCAACGCTGTTAGTAGGAAGTAATGAGGTGATTTGTTGCTATATTTTTCTAATGCATGAAAATCTAAAAGGGTTAAAGGTATCGAAATACTGACTTTGATAGTACTGCTACTAGAGTTTATCTCTCACGACGAACCAACTAGAACGGCCTCCTCCCATGGAACCATAACTTATTTTGGAGCCCCCTACCAAGTCTGGGGCACGTGTCCCTAGTTGTCCCTGGCAGCAGATGTAAATCATAAAATCGCAGACCGTTTCTTGTTCTCTTAAACTGCGTCGCATTTGAATTCGCAATTAGTCGTCTGTCAAGTCAAGCAAGTTGTGCCCGATCATAAAAGTGTGTTGCCTCTCTGCTACTGACCTTCAAACATCAAAATTAGGTTCATTAAAATATAAATGAGAAACTGGCCCCAACCTGTGACAGGGCGGCAACTAAAGGGGGGGCAAGCGGGGACAAGCACCGGGAGACATTCTAAATGGAACGTCAAAATCAGTTATATTTCCTTGGGATGGGGCGCGGCTTCATGCGAGGGGGCACACGACCATGGGCGCCCATAAGGGGGGGCAAGGTAGGGAACTTGCCCCCCCCTAAAGTTTTAAGTTAATGTCTCATTATGTTAACAAATGGCAAAAACAGAACTAGATTTGTTAAAAGTTTGAAGTTTGCCCTCTCTAGAAATTTTTTTTTAAGTTTGCCCCCCCTATGAAAATTACTATGGGCGCCTATGCACACGACACTAATTATGGTTTGCCCCGGATGACATAAACTCCAATTGCGGCATTTCCTGTGAAAATGACCTCTTTTTGCTCCATATTTACAGCAACAGGTCTTTTTTTCTAACGCTGAACAATTGATTTCAGACAAGTTTAAAATTGCTGCCCCTTGATTTTTGCTTTTCTGAGAAATTATCTAGCTTGGCCATTTGGTAGAATCTGCCATCGTTCCGGTTGGGTTGAAAAGCTTCTGTGACTCTATTCTTTTGTTGATTTTTGCAGGGGATTTTTTTTTTTTAATCTGATAGTATATTTGGGTTATAAATGCATGATTTGGGTTCAAAATCATAACTTTGCCCCCTCACTTCTTAGACTAGGGGGGCAATTTTTACAACTGCAGGGGCAACTGCCCCCCCTCGCCCCCCCAGATTACGCCTATGGGTAGTATTTACTAGATTCTTTAAGGGAATATGACTAATAATGACTAATAATAACTAAGTTCTAGAAAAATACTGCTGCCATTATTTCTGCAGTAGTATAATGGATTCTACGAAGGCTATCAGCCTTGGAGGGGATGCCTCGGGTGAGTGACTTTTTAAAGGGTTTCAAGGAATATTCGGTTACATATGGAGTAAAACACCCCAAATTCCAGTCCATTAGAGCGGCAGCTTCCTGCAATAGGATGGAGTGAATCAAATTTCCATTCTAGATGATTTTGAAACCTTTGTGGAATTCTTAAAAATGTTTCCAAATTTTGTCTGTAGATCGAAATGAAAAAATTAAGGAGCAGTATCAGTTATGGAAGCTGAAAACTTAGATAATATGCAAAATATTTAAATTTGCGATTAATTCTAAAACTCACTGAAAGACAAAATTTGAATTTTTTTTTTAGGTTGTCATGTAGCTGAGTATTTATAATCAAATGTACAACATTCTGAAATTGTATAGTTTTCATTGCGTTTTGAGAAATAATGTAATTTGGTCAGAGTAATAATGTAATTTGGTTTGAGAAATAATGTAATCTGAAACAGACCATTTGTAATTTCAAATGGTCTGTTTCAGATCTTAATACTATTAAGCTAAAATTTTGAAAGGCAACGTTTTAAAAAAAAACAAACAGCACCTCTTCCTTAACACAACTATTAAGATTGCTTTTGTTATTTTTGTTAAAATGTATTTAAATAAAGTAAATTGAGATCCTCGGTGGAAAATTTAGCTTCTTCTGAATTCAAATGCTTTAAAAATTTTACATGTATTTTGAATAACATGTATTTTGTATTTTGCATTTTTTTAATTTCAAGAAGTATTTTGTATTTTGTATTTTAGTGTTTGAATCAATGTATTTTGTATCGAAAATACATTTTTGGTGTATTTTACTCAACTCTGAGAGGTAGATTAGTGCAGGTTAGGGTCGAAGACAGAAAGAACCGCCTTGGGGCGTTTTATTGTGGTTCAAAACTATAGTACCTTACTGGGGCAGGAATCTTAACTTGGCCCCTCCGAACAAACAATCATGTGGGCGCGTGTTTGGAACTCTATCCACAAATGAGAACAATAGAAACAAAAAGTATCTATTCTAGCATACAGCTTGGATGTCCTAGGTGCAAGTGAAGAAAAACCAGTTTTTCTCGAACATTTAATAATCAGGATTTATTTATTATTTTATAACAAATTTAATCGCTAGTGTTATGAAAAAAATATTAATTCAGTGAATTTTTAATTAAGACTAAAAGAGTTAAATTTCAGATTAAAAGTTTTATCATAAAACCTTTTTTTTTTTTTAATGGAAGTGTTTTTCTTTCTGGGTAAATTTCTCGTAGTTTGCTGTAAAAATATTATACAAACTGTACTGTTGGCTAAAGCTTGAGACGTTTATGATATTTTTTGAATAGAGAAGCTGGCATGAAGAGCAAGTACAGATAGTTCATTATTATTATTATTTTCAATGGTATATAAAAAAAAAAGTATTTATTCATTCGTAGCTCAAAAGCTCATCATATCACCTAGCTCAGTTTTTCAATAAAGGGTGGGCCTTTAGTTTGTTTCCACTCTTTTTGGCTAAACCTTTGTTCATCTCAACAATTCAGTCAACTGTATTTAAATAAAATGTTTCATAAAAATTTATGAAAAGAAAATCATTGGGAATTTTTCAAATGTTTACTAGAGAAAAATAAATGTCAATGTAATTTCTAGAATACCATAGGAGCACCCAAAGAGTAGGCTATGGGAGCCGAGGAGCTCTTTCTTAAAGGTAAATAAATAAAGTCTCTTACGAATACGGAATTGCTTTTTAAGGCATGAATTAAAACGTTTTAAAAATTCGCTTCAAATTGTTCCTAACGTGTTTCTTTTAAGCAAAATATAAAGGTTGTTTAGTAAGTAAATACTCACCGATAATACATGATATACAGTTGATTATAACGTCTATGACAAGATAAGACGCTACGGTGATATGACAATGGGCTGGTCTTCTATGGGTGAGTGATACATAATGTTTTAACTTTATGAGAGAGTTATTACTAGGAAACCGAGTTCAACAATATTCAAAATCAACAAATTTGGAGCATTACAGCCCCTTACCCTCATAAACTGAAATCCGGGAGTGCCAATGTACAATAGCCTTTGCTAAGATCTTCGTAATCGAAAAAGATTTTGTTATTTTAAAACAAATGCTTCAAAGCACATTTTTTGAGATTCATAAAATCGAACTAAAAAAGAAAAAAAATCTGGAGTGACTCCACTCGACTTTCCGAACACTTACGATTAAGATCATTACCAAGTATTTAAATAAATTTTAATCGATGAATAATTCAAACATATATACCAAATGGAAGCTCAATCGAATGTACCGTTTAAACGCTAGCGCACTTTCAAGAATTCCTCCCCATAGGCCATAATGTAAAAGAAATCTTTGTCGTAGCTCTGTAGAAAAACTACAAGTCCTATGCACATAAAAATCAATACCGGTCTTATAATGGTGGTTTATAACATGTATACCCAATTTGAGCTCAATCGAATGTATCGTTTAAACGCTAGCTCACTTTCAAGAATTCCTCCCCATAGGCCATAATGTAAAAGAAATCTTTGTCGTAGCCCTGTAGAAAAACTAAGTCCTATTCACACCAAAATCATACCGGTCTTGCGACGGTGGTTTATAACATATATACCCAATTTTAGCTCAATCGAATGCTCCTATCAGGAGCTATCGTGTTCACTCACATACACACATACACACTACACACATACACACACACGCACACACATACATACATACATACATCTCGTAAAAATAGCATAAATTAATTTAGAAGACCCCCAAACGTGTAAATACACCAAAATCTCGAATTCGAATTTTTTCATGATTACAATACTTTCCTTACATGGTACATGCTCGGAAAGTGAAAAGAAACAGATTACAACCAGAATATTACTTGAGATGATGCCTTTCCAAGACATTTACTTGGTTGGCGCAGTTGTCAGAAGTAATACAAAGCCAAACATCACACTGAAGGAAGGCAATTAAGTTTTTAAGTTGATCTATTGGAAGATTTTAACTTTCTGTAATTCCTATAATTTTGTTTTCTAACTGTATTAAGACGAAATGAATATAATTTAAAAGAAGTCATCGTGGAGAAACAGTTCTGATATTCTTGCTTTGAAGTAAATTTTCATGCAGGCCCGGACTGGCTGCTATGGGGGCCCACGGGTAGAGACTGAGGAGGGGCCCCTTACTGCGGAATTTAGAGGGAATAGGATATTAGAATATGTGATATTTGAAATTAGGCTTACGTGTTTAAAAACCACATTTAACTATTTTAAAGCTGTCGGGGCCCCCGGCTAGAGGTTGAAAAGGGGCCCCTTACTGCGAAATTTAGAGGAAATAGGATATTAGGATATGCAATATTGGAAAATTAGGCTTGCGTGCCTAAAAAACATATTACGCAATTTTACAGCTGTTTGGACCCCTTTTTCTTCGGGGACCCCTCTCGACGGAGGGTCTATGGGATCCTCCCCTACGCCACTGTGTAACAAGGGCGGCTCCAGTGAGGGGGCCATAGGGGCCATGGCCCCCTCCGAAATTTTGTTTTACAACTTTAGATTCGCATATTTTACGAATTCACACGTTCAATTTGCATTTTGAACAATTTATAGACCTAAGTAAAAAGTTCGATGGCCTCCTCCGAGAATTCAGTCTGGAGCCGCCCTTGCTGTGTAAAGCGTAAGACTATGAGGAAATAAATAATCGAACTTCTTTTGTATATTACTCTGATATTATCAAATTATTTTAATTATAAAATTGTATATCCATTTTGGGAGGACTCGCTGGGGCCCCCTTATGCCTGTTTTCATGTTTAAATCTGCTGTATCAATACAGAGTTGGGCAGCATAGCAAATACATGTATTTCAAATACAATTTACAAATTCTTTGTATCATGTATTTTCTCTAGCAAAAATCAAAGTATTTTGAAAGTGCATTTTAAAATACATTTTTCAATGTATATTGCATTTTCAAAATACTCAAACTGTATCTTGAATTCGGCGTTGAATTAATCCTAACATTCCAAATTGCTGAGGTCCGGATGCTAGAATAAAAATTGTAAAATTGATGATAATCACTCCTCCCTCCCTGATAAAAAAAAAAAGAAAAAATCTTACGCTGCAGTGCTATTTAAGCGGTACACGCTGTAACCTAACACATATTAAGGGCACTCGTGATCCTTAAGTTCAACTAAACATGCACGCACTGGATCTGGGGACAGAAAAATGTCCCCAGTCACAGTCTATGTGTAGACTGTAACTGATGTTGATGGACATCGGATTTTTCTCGGTTCGAACATTCATGTGTACACTTCGTTAAGTACTTTTCATGCATAGCTGGAAATTTCTTTTTTCTTTAACCACCCTATACATCGTACACGTTTAGAAATAATGCTGTTTTAATTATACTATGAGCATAAATGCAATTTCTTAGAAATGTCTGTTTCTTATCCCACAGATAAAATTTTGAAAGATACTCGTTTTAAGAAAACACTGGGTAGTTTTAATTGCTTCAACATTTTTTGTAATACCATTTGTGCTAAATATTAAATATTATCTTTGTTTTACACGCTAAAAATTATTTGAATAAAATAAACTGGAATCTTCAGTTGAAAATTTAGCTTATTCTAAATTACATTACTTATAATACTTTACGTGCATTTTGAAAATACTTGTATTTTGTATATTTTCAATTCCCAATATATTTTGTAGTTTTATATATTTGGATGTATGTTTTCTGTTTTTCGTACTGAAAATGCATTTTTCATGTATTTTCTCAATCTAGTATATTGTTAATTTGTTCTTGGTAGAACTAGTGAATGTCCCGCTATCAGAAGATCGTGCAGGATCGTTTGAGACACCTGGTATATTTTACTTACAAATTCCACTTTAAATTGAAAAAGTTAAATTATTACATTTTCTGGTTGAAATACAGTAATTATTATTATTATTATTTTGTGCTATCTTTTTAATGTGTTTAAATAAGTGTTTAATCTATTAAAAAAAAACCTTTTACTGAATGCTTGCAGGATTAACATAACTTCATCTTTTTCATTGGTAGTCTTTATCAGAATTTGTAAGGTGTGCCCTCTAAAAAATTAATAGAAACTAAAAATAATTTTAAGCATCAATGTGTAACGTTCACACAGTATCTCTCTTCTCTTCCTTTCCCTTAAAATGCTTTTTTATTTCAGTATTTTCATTGACAGAACTATACATTTCTTTTAAATCAACCGACATTTCCAACTTTCAGTCATAAAAGTATGATTTTGAAATGCAGAAACTGCAGTTTTTCAAACAGTGTCGTTCAAGCGTAAGTTCAAGCGTATAAAAGTTCAAGCGTAAAAACGAGACTTATAATTATCCATTCTGAGATCTCTCGAATCAGCCGCTGATCGCTTTTGTTGGTGTGACGCGTGCAGGAGTAACGGTGGCGCACGACGCCAATCTTAACTTGAAAATACATTCAAAATATAATAAAGTTCAATACTGGTTTGTGAAGATTGTATAAAGTCTCAGAACTTATATTACGTTACATTTGTGACGAGCTGACGGTGACAAGGCGGCCCGACAAGGTAACCATTGCACCCAGGAGACATTTTGAACTCGAAAACGTTGAAACACTTGATTTGGAACATAAAAGGGGGCGCTTTTTTACGTTTAGAGGGGGGGCTCCACGTACCCCAGGGCCGCCCCTATTGAAAGTAAGAAAGAACAGAGGCACTTCATAAAAACAAAAGCCGACTAAACGTAGTGCCAGCTGTCGAATTATACCTCAGTAAATATTGACTCAGTGTACATAGTTTTATGATCATAGGCTCCTTCGGTAATATCACAAGTCCATCAGTATGGCATGAAAGAATACGTACCTTCACCTTATGGATATCATTTTCATTTCTAAAGTGGGAATTGTACAAATGTAATAGTTAACCTTAAACACATACAAGGATAAGGCTTAAATGAGAAAGATGAGTGGGAAGAATAGAAGAAATATGAGTGGGATTTTCAGGTTATTCAATTATTGATATGAAATGGCAGAGTCTAATGGAAATGTGCAACGTTTCTTTTCTTTATTCTATTTCTAGGAATTTTCTAGGAATCAAACAACTTCTAAATGATCTATGATGCCAATACCTCCTGTTCAAGAAACATCAACGTAAAGCTATCTCAAAGAGTGGTAAATCATAAGCTCAAAATTCATGGCTTCTGGTATCATTATTCGAAAATTAGAATCCTTTTTCAATTTCATGTAAGACTGGATAATTCTTAATGAAATACAACCACGTTTAACATATTAAAGAGCTTAAAACTTTTTTTCCCGGTATGCATGAATCGTGCAATAAAGCGTTGTATTTCATTTACAGGTATTCAGTCTTATCTGGAATAGAAAAAGAATTCTAATTTTCCAATAATGATAGCAGAAGCTATGAATTTCGAGCTTATAATTTACCAAAGTCTTATATCTTTGACAAGGAACAACATATCTAAAATTTGTTAAATCACAATTAAATTCCATTGAATCCATTGCTTTGTTTCAGATATGATTCATTTAATTCAACTACGTTGATTATGAATTCAAAATTTGGATTAACGTAACATAAAATAATGGTAAGTGAAAACTTTTTCGAACAATATTTTCTGCTAGTAAATCAGTTTCTGTCGTAGAATTAAAAACTATTTGAACAATGCTTTCTACAATTCATATTTCTTTCTGCAAGAAGAACAAAAATAGCAACAGCGTATCCAGAAAGCAATAATATAAAAGAGAAAGAAAAATCTACCAGAGTCAATTTTCTTAAGATGGATGTTTCACTAATTTCTTGCTGGAATTTCAAACCAGATATAAACGATATATCCCCTGTCACTTTTACATAAAGTCCAGAGGCCATGATTCTGTGAATGATAAAGTCCAATTGTTTTTTGCAGCAAAAATCCTTTCGTACAGTAATTATTGACGCCATGCTTTCAAAGACACTGTCATCTGAAATGAAATACCCATTGGACTGCATTGGCATCAGTTCTACCAAGTTGAAAAAAGCAATCTTCTCTTTTTTCCGACGAATGAAGTCGTCGACATTTCCGAAACGGTCCGGGTTGTTTTTCAAGTGTTCCCCTATTGTTAAGAAATGCTTCGACGTGGAATCCAAGAACAATTGGGGACCAGCTGTTAAATATGACGCATACAGACAACTGTAGCCGTCCTTTTCAACCGCGTAGGCTAAACTGCGCATGTCTCTTATTTCTGGGACAGAGGGGAATGTAAGAAATGCTAGGAGCACCGATGTAAAGCAAAATCCCAGCAGCATAGTACCGATCATCCATGTAAATATCAGTACAGTCTGACTTGCTGTCTTTGGATAGATCAGGCTTGACTGATTCAAGCACACAGCAAGCAGATGGAAAATGACATCCAGCAATGTATATTTACGCCTCATTATTGAAAATACGAGAGGTACCAGAGCTATTATGAACAGTGCTAAGATCAACCAAACTGATAATGAGAAAGATTTAGTCAACCCGAAGATTAGGGGCGAGTAGTTAGGTTTCTCAACTATGAAAGAAGTGGCATAAAGTCTAAACGGGTAAGCGAAGCGAACGGCTTCTCGCCTCTCCTCGGTTATCAATAAGGTATTGGTTGTCAAATCCACTTCTGAGCGGTTGATCATGCCAACGACGCCAGCCCATGAGCCATTTGCAAGGCGTTTGTTCACACCAGCGCAAGGTTCGACTTCAAATCCGAGGCCTAGGGCTTCTGAAATTATCAGGAGGAATCGGAAAGAAGGATCATGACTTTCTCTGAGGTAAGATTCGAAGGTGTCATTTCCTATCATAGAAGAAAATGGGTAAAGGGCTGCTTTCAGTTTCTGTGTTACCATATTACTCTAAATTATTGTCGTATTAATTATCAAATGTTTACGGTATTAATGAGTTGAAAAGTCAATTGTGGTGGGTTGGAATGATGGACAATCTTAAAAAAACCTTCTTTATTGCAGTTACGTATATATTTTTAAGTACAAAAAAAGTATTGTCGATGTACTTGCTTTCATTTGCATGCTAGTTCAATCTTGCATCCGTCTCAATCAAATTATAAACTTCATTGTATAGATCTGCTTGCTGATTTCATAAGGCAGTTAAAAATTCAGAAATCTTTCTTAAGCAATGTCTCTACCATAAAATGGCATGTATAAACTGCATTTCTTTGTAGGTTTTGCATTTTATTATGGCAATTTAAAAATAATTTTATAGCATCCAATGTAAATAATTCACCAAAAATTATTCTTTAAAGAGAGAAAGTTTTTTGGTTTTCGAATCCTGATGAACTTAATGTCAGTTGAACATAATAAAAGACTCACACATGCTCATTAATATTCTGCTTATGGGTCAGATGTAAGAATAATAATCTTGTAATTGAATAAATGGATAAATTCCGATGAAAATGTATTATTTTATTGATTGAAGAAAACGTAAGCTGACTTTCGTCCTTAACGTGAACCGTTTACAGATTTCATGTAAAAAATCAAAGAATTTATGTAAAAGGTTGAGAAATATTCTTATCAAAAGTTAAAGAAACAGACTACCGAAGCAAAAATGCGTATTACAGAAATAATTGCAAATGAAATCAAAATTGCTACTGACACTCTAGAAGACTAATTATAGATAGCTAGAATTATAATATATGCTTTTTTGTTTTTAATTTCCTATTCTGTTAATGCATGGAATCAAACTTGAATATTTCTTTTGTGATATTGCATATTTTTCAAAGTTTATATGCAGTTTACATTAAATATATGTTCACGTATTTCCGATTTCTAATTTCTAGGCTGCATCGCTGATTTTTACCGATCATAACGGGACATTTATACATATAGCAACAGCAAAATTTAATAAAGAAGTTGAACATCTACTTCTTCGTGAATGAGAGTTTCTAGGGTAAATCCAATTTTAAATAATGTTGGTTCTGGCATTGAAAAAAACATGCACTGAAGTATGCTTACTTTAGTTTGAATTCCAAATCAGGAGATTTTGCAAGAAAAAAACTAACTGAAGCTCATTAATAAACATAGGTGAGTTTCTAATTCTTTGAATGATATCATGGAGACAAATGCATAACTAAAATATGAAGGTGTAGTATTTATGCAAAACTCACGATTCTTCGGTAATATAATATAAATCTTCGTCCTGTGAAGAACGTCCATTTGTTCCAAAATTATGAATTAAACTACCAATGAAATTGTGTCCAATCTATTTTTCGTTTTTTATAACTGATTCGCAGAATACTCTTTTGCTAATATGTGAACTGTAAATAGATCAAAATCAATAGTGTGTATAAACTGCAACGTAAATGCTTGATTAAAAAAAGAGATTTTTTTATGAAGGAAACGGCTATTGTGAGCCATGTCGATATATTGTTTTTCATTACTACTTTAACAGTTAAATATATGACTTTGTTTTTCGGTGTTTCAAATTTCATTTGAGACATATTAAATCTGGATTGTTTTAAATAGCTTACGTAACCCATGCTAATGATAGAAATTGCATTCAATTTAAAGTTGTTTTTCTGGAACATGTTGTAAATGCAAGGGAGACGTTTGAAAAGCCATATGTAGGAAATGGAATGCGATGATGCTTTCCAAACAGGTAAGTTTTAATGAACAAAGCATTTGACTCACGAAAATAAACAATTTTTTTCAAGCGAATTAAATAGTCTCAAAATGAAACCAGATGCTTTTGTTAAAGGCTTCGATTGTTTAAAAACGAAAATATTACATATACATATACATTTTAAAATCTCCTTGCTGTTATTTTTAATAGAAATGTAATTGAATGTTTTCTCTTTGTGTAGAGGTATAAGAATGCAAACATTTTACTGTTCTTAATTTGAAGTAGGTAGTATTTCATTTTTTTTGCTTTTGCTGAATTTTCTAAAACGTAAAACTTTATTTTAATAATATCTGTTTAATCAGGCGTATTACCATTAGATTTTGCTTATAGATTCAAAAAATTTTTATTTATTTATTTATATTTTTGTTTTCGGAACTCTTTGAGCTCATCTCATGTATTGTCTATATACCAAATTTGTTTAAAGTATGTTCACCGGCTTTAGGTGTAGAAACCTTAAATAAACTTACTCTTTTTATGATTTTTTTAAAATGTAAAAATATGAGAAAAATTAAAAACATGAAGTCTGATATCAAACATTTGAACTTAGACCAAATTTCACCAGATACTTCCTGAAAGGTCTTTTCTGCCAAAGGTACTTAAGGGCTAATATAAATGAATCTGTTATCTGAAAGTCATGTCATCCCTTTAGGGTTAGACAATTTTTCAGTGTCCTTGATTTAAAGTGTGAATTTCTTCAGTATATCCAGTCAAAAAAGTACTCGAGTAATGGATAAATTTCTGATATCAGTTTTGTGATGAACTAATTACTTTTTGGAAAAATGGGAAATTAGAAAGCAATTTCAGACGTTATTGTTATGTACGAGGTGATTCAATTTTACGGAAAACAGTATTTTAAATATGAAAATTGGACTTACGCTCCGATACTTGAGAGGGTGTACATGTTGCAAATTACATTACTAAAATTTTACGAAGTTACCACAAAGTCAATTTCCACGTCCCGCTTTGGGGGCTTTATAACATTTCCTTATTCTAAATCATGAAAATTACACAGGTAGACTGAAAATACATAATTTCTTCCACATTATCTAGATTCTAGAGAAGTATTATTATTCTAAGAATATTACCTTTCAAAATATTAACTTTCAACGGTAAGCCATGTTTGTAAACTCTCCCAAAAGAACATTCGTGCAAAAGCGAACTTTTCTATTTTATCTTTGAGAAAAATTCATTAGGTTTTGAAAAATGCACAGCTTGACAGAAATACGGAAAATTATAAAATTATGGATATCTTGATTCATTTTTCATTATAAATAATGTTCAATGTACGAAATCAATGTAAGACATTTGACTTTTATTCGAATACTTTTATGAGAGGGTGTAAATTCATACTCAATGAACATTTATCGGGATATTGTTTTTGTGAAACATATTTGGTAATTAATTCTTAAGAATTGGTTAACCAAATCTGAAGGCTATTTGAAGCAGTTTTGATATTATGGTTGTTAACCCATTAACGCCCATCTTATTTTATTTTTCTTTATTTTTCGGTAAGAAAATCAAGCAAGCATTGATTTATTTTCCTATTTTTATTTCTCAAGTAATAAACCGGATTTTCACAATATACACAGCGATAACTTCGAATCCTTCACTATTTTATCAATACTTTTAGAAAAAGAAAAATACAGGTGGTTATAATTAAACTTCTCCTTCAAACAGCATTCTGTAGTTGTAACCGGTGAGGAGATTGCTACCCAATTTGACATAAGGACTGTACACGAGATGCGCTTAAGTTAATTTTTTAGAGCGTTTAGTTTTAAAAATGTCCACTAGATGGCACTTTGCACTGTGAAATCAGCTCGAATATTATCCAAATTAGTGAATAAGTACCCAAAAACTATTGGATGAATGTTAAAATTGTTTGCATATTTCGAATTAGCCATTTCCCTCATTAAATTTGCCGTTTTTCACGCAAAACGTTACCTATTGGACAGTTTTTGAACTAAAATTTTTTTTCGAAATTCCTTGAGCACATATCATGTACAGCCAGTATACTAATTTTGGTTGTAATACGTTCGTCCGTTTTAGCTATAGAGCACTGTTCATAATATTCTAAAGTTTAATTATGACCACCCCGTACATTCTTGATAAACCGGAATTCCGGATTATCAAGAAAACGAAGAGAGAGAGAACGAAAATTCCGGAAATTCATTCATCACAAAAAATACATATGCATTCTTTATAAATCACAAATGGCGGAAATTTATTTATCATTAGAAAAATAAATTTATTTTTTATAGCCCACAAATGTGGGAAATTTATTTATTACTTCAGGCATAAATATGAAGCAGAGAATGTGATGGAAAAAGCCGGGTGCCAATGGGTTAACATTTTATCAACGGAATTGCCAAGAATATCAACTTGAAACTGTTTCTCTTTTCTTTTCTTTTAGTTGGTCAATGAATGATTCCTACTAAATTATGTAGTAAGAAATTAAATTAAGACGAAAATTAACAAACATTAGCGATACACCTTTTGATCGTTTCATAATGAAATAGTGAGTTTTTCAAAAGAATATAACACAAAAATTGAAGAAGAGTGAAGTAATAGACACTTTTGAATTGACACACTTTTGATTGACACACTTTTTGAAATTCTAATCTTTTAATCATAAAACCAACGTCTTACAATTCACTAATGCTCATTTTTTTTAAGTAAAACTTCTTTAGTCGCGACTAGGGGGTAACTCAGATTTTTTTTCCTGACGGAAGTAACGCTCAGCAAAGGAAGTGACGTATATGTCATATACTCCACAGCAAGCGCGCCTGAAAAAGAAGAACTGCGGAAAATCCTACATTTTCGACCGCTCGTTCCTTTCGCCGACTTCATAGTTGAAAATGCATTATCATTATTATAATTATTTAGTTTTTCTTGAGATGGCAACGTTATCCACAAAATCTAATATATAAAATTCTCCTGTCACAGTGTTAGTCACCTAACTCCTCCGAAACCACTCGACCAATTTTAATGAAATTTTCTATGTATATTCGTTAGGTCTGACAATAGGTTTTAAACTATGTCTCATACCCCTAAGTCATAAGGGCGGTCCACCCCAAAATGTTTAGCCCCCGAGTGCTATTAATTTCAATCAGGATTTCTGTGTAGACATTGGCGTGTCGAATCACTTTTTAAATGTGTTTGCTAGATAATGTGGAGAGGGGGGGGGAGTTAATAAAATGTTGAAAGTCGCACAAGGTTTGCAATTTTTGATAATTGATCGCTAAATGTGGTGCCAAAACGTATAATTTATCATAAATATATTTCGCGTATAGTTAGAAAACGCCTGGCGTATGTTGTAAAAGAGTTTTATTAGGCGATTTTAATATAGATTTCTATTCCGAAGAAGTTCTCTGTGGAACAACGGTACACTCATGGATTATGCATGCCCATTCCAAACAGCATTTAAAATGTCTTTGCGGTATAGTTGGAATATGCCTGGCGAAGATTGTAAAACAGTTTCAGTAGGCGATTTTAAGATAGATTTCGATTCCAAAGATGCGTTTTATGGTACAAGAAAGAGTTGATTCCTATTTTAACGCCCCCACTCTCGCCAACCTAAAAAATCCCCGTACTTTGGCGAGCTTTGCAGTCATGGGTTTCTGGGAGTATGCACAAGTTTCAACGGTACTTACGTATTTTCCAGGCGGTCCGCCAAGACAAGCAATTTTTTCACCAAGATAAATGCCGGACACATGAAATTGTTGATGGTTTGGAATACGATTGGCAACGTATTTAAAATCTACGAAAAGTAGTTTGGCGGAAGAGACCGCCGAGTTAATACGTAAGTACCGTTTCAACGCACCCAAAAGAACTAGGCGATAACTAAAGTAAACAAACTAGCGATAAACGCGCCACTTAAGGAATTAAGACACTTAATTATTAAAACTACATTAATTGGTAATCCAAAATAAATAAAAATGTAACGGCATGCTGTACTTACATGTTTTTCCAAATCGCCATTTTAATTCTAAATTACGATTTCTACATAAATGCAAAAAATCGTCATGGTAACTGCATATGTTTAATCATCGCCTCCTTGGCGAGAGCCGAGGCGTTAAAGTAGGAAACAATATATAAAACGGGGAAGTATAGTTGTGATATACTTGGCGAAGATTGTAAACTAGTTTTAGTAGGCGATTTTAAGATAGATTTCGATTCCAAAGATGGGTTTTATGAAATAAGAAAGAAAAATACAGCACAGTCATGAATAATGATAACACTTTCCAACTTAATGGAATAAGGGCGAAAAATAGGGACGACGCATAAATTATGATACGATTTTGATATATAGCACTATAGTGCGTATTTAAAATCTGAAAGTGTTTCAGATTTTCATCCTTTTTTTGGGGGGGGGGGCAAAATTTTTTATGGAATGACTATCAATAAGTCTCAAGGCCAAACTATGTCTGTTTGTGGATTAGATTTGAGCACACCATGTTTTTCACACGGACAGTTATACGTGGCATGCTCTCGAGTGGGCAAACCATACAGTGGGCATCCAGTTTGTTTGTGTTATCTAAAGATAGGATAACAAAAAATATTGTATACTCTATTGCGTTAAGGTATTGATATTATTTTTACTTTCCGAACATGTACCATGCAAGGAAAGTATTGTAATCATGAAAAAATTCGACTTCGAGATTCTGGTGCTTTTACACGTTTTGAGGGCTTCTAAATCAATTTATGCTATTTTTACGAGATGTATGTATGTATGTGTGTATGTGTGTGTGTTTGTGTGTATGTGAGTGAACACGATAGCTCCTGAACGGAGCATTCGATTGAGCTCAAATTGGATATATACGTCATAAACGACCGTCGCAAGACCGATATTGATTTTGGTGTGTATAGGACTTATAGTTTTTCTACAGGGCTACGACAAAGATTTCTCTTACATTATGGCCTATGGGGGGAAATTCTTGAAAGTGCGCTAGCGTTTAAACGGTAGATTCGATTAAGCTCAAATTGGGTATATATGTTATAAATCACCGTCGCAAGACCGGTATTGATTTTGGTGTGTATAGGACTCATAGTTTTTTTACAGGGCTACGACAAAGATTTCTCTTACATTATGGCCTATCGGGGGAAATTCTTGAAAGTGCGCTAGCGTTTAAACGGTACCTTCGATTGAGCTGAAATTGGGTATATATGTTATAAATCACCATCTTAAGACCGGTATTGATTTTGGTGTGTATAAGACTTATAGTTTTTATACAGGGCTACGACAAAAATTTCTTTTATATTGTGGCATAATGGCATATGGGGAGAAATTCTTGAAAGTGCGCAAGCGTTTAAACGGTGCATTCGATTGAGTTTCAATTTGGTATATATGTTTGAATTATTCATCAATTAAAATTTATTTAAATGCTTGGTAATGATCTTAATCGTAAGTGTTCGGAAAGTCGAGTGGAGTCACTCCAGATTTTTTAGTAAAAATATTGTAATTAGCAATTTATATAAATTTAAAGAATAAATTACAATGAATTAAAAATATAAATGTTTGGTATTGTGTTATTTTTATATTCCAGCATCGTTCACAGCGCTCCATGCCTCTTCCACTCATATACCACATCCTCACAAACTTAAAATAAGTTAATCATTTCTTTCTACTAAAATAATCCTAGGAATAATTTATATGGCAAAACAACGTTTGCCGGGTCAGCTAGTATGTATTTAAATATCTCGTTTTGCCGATGGCAACTAGTTGTAAAATTCTATACTCTCTGAGGAGTTTGTGAAGATTTCCGTGGGGAAATAACTTTTGAATTAAATTGTTTTTAAGAGGTCTAACCTTTATTTTCTTGATTGTGTATCGTTAGATTGTGGCTAGTACTTATTTTCAGACATAGAATTATTACTGCCGTGGTGGTATTTGATGAACATACAAATGCCAAAAGCGTTTTAAAATAAACGACTTTGTGCAGAGATTAATATTTGGCGTCCGCGTACTAGAAAGCTGGGTTAGTAATTTGACTAACTCTTGACACGACATTCATCGTGTAAAAATACGGGGAACCTGTTAGGGAAAGAAACGGCGATTTCTCGCCGTTTCTTTGAGACATCAATCTTTATATATCAATAAGCGTTTTGACGGTACATCCAACATAATATTTTACATGTAATCCCAACCTCACAGGAGGTTGTCGATAATCTTTATTTTTAGATGAATAATATACAAGGTTTTGGAAAAGCACAAAGAAATGGAACCTGTCTGCAATCGAACCGGAAATGTAGTTGGAAACGTCAGTTTAAGAACACTTTTCCTGGATTCTAACCCAACTTCAAGACAGAACAACGGTTTAAGAAAATGGAGATGGAGCACCACAATTAAAGGGACAGTGGCTGCAAATGTATCTAAACAGCTTCGCTTAGAAAGTTGGATAAGGCCGTTGTTGCAAACAGATGGCGCTACGCACACTGGGTAACTGCGCATCTCAAGTTGTTTATATTTCCATCGAGGCGAAGTAAATGGAGATCGTTGAATTATCAAAACTTCAAAAAATTAAATACATAGACTTATGAGCGTGATATATAGTAATTACTGGTTTCAGATGTGTTTTAATTACGTAATTGTCTTATAATACTATTTCGTAGTGAATATAGGCAATAGTTTCGAAGTGAAGTGATATTATTATTTGTCAAATGCCAGTTGCATTGGCCGTCAGGCCATTAAACTCCTAAATATTATGTATGTCGTGTCTGATATTATTTTGCCCAAAAGATGTATTTTAAGAAATGTTAGTATGTAAGAAACGGACCCTGGCTGATATCAATCCCAAACAATGGACAGAACCTGCAGTTTAAAAACATAGATACAGAATAGTAATTCGAAACCTACTAGCAGACGAAATCAACGCTTAAGAACGCTGTGATAGAAAAACACAACAAAAATTACACTACCTGCATTCGAGCCCCACAAACAGAGGAAAACATCAATTAAAGAACACAGTTAAAGTATAATACTAGACTACGGACATCCCCCCCCCATTAGACCCAACCTCCAGACGGAACAATGGTATACGAAGACAGTTAAAGAATAATACTACAACATGGACACTTCCTGGATTCTAAGTAATTATCATGAATGACCGATGATTCTTACTGGAGATTTTAATGTTAATTTTCGCTCTCAAGAATCTCAGTCGTTAGTTGATTTTTTAAAAGAAAATTTTGATCTAACTATGAATACTTCTCGACTTCAATCAACAACGCGTTTCGGTACAACGATAGATGCTGTGTTTTCAAGAAAATTAGCAAATTTAGAGAGTGAAATTTGTGTTTCACATTATAATTACCACAGACCTATAATTTCATACATAAAAGTTATGACATCCAAGTACCTATTTCCAATAAATAATATGAATATAACAATTATATAATCTTTGTAAAGTACATGAGTAATAAATATAATTAAATTATAATATGATATTTATTTTAAGTTTAATCATTTGAGTGATATGTGTCGTAAACGTCAAAGAAGTTTTACTTCAATCGCGCGTAAAGATTACACGCATACATTTTTTTTTCTGTGACTCGACATGATTAGAAAGTGAGCGAAATGTTGTCCATTAAAAATAATCTTACTGAAATAGAACATCCAGTTTTGGTTAAGCTAATGAAATGAAGCATTTGGTATTGAGTTTTGAAGAAATGTTACAATGAATCAATGAAATTTTTTCAAAAACAATTTTATTTTTACGGTCTTCTAAGTACCGTCAGTAGGTAAAGTGTTAAATTATTTTTCTTTTCAAACGGTACTGTCTTCTCAATCACTTAATTAAATAAATTTTACATTCTTCGAGCACAAATACTAAACTTTCTTACATTAGAGTATTAGCATCAAGCTATGCATAAATATTTATACAGGGTGTTTCATAACACTTGGCAAAAAATCTAAGGGGTGATGGAGCACATCTGAAGAACAACTTTTGTGATACAAAGCATTTCTCTATTCTAAAAAAAAGTAAAGGCCGTTGTCGCCGCTGGCGCTGTCAAAGCTTGTTGACCGATCTCCTCCTAAACCGTAGGGATTTGAGTTTCGACTAAGGTGCCCACAGATTCGAAAAATTCCGAGGAACCTACTAAGCTGATTTAAATTTCGAAAATCGAATTATTTTAGAAGATATTAATAAAAAACTGAAAAAATAAACCGAGTAACTAATATCTTGAAAATGAAAAATAATTAAAATGCAGATTATTTTAAAGCCGATTCTCGTTCAGCTGGATTATTTGCTACCACTAGAAATATTTGGCGGCGTTAACTATGCCATTATAGTACACTTTGGATATTTGCTAGCGCGACGAGATGGTATAATTCGTGGTGTTAAGTACGCCAATCTGCAAACGATTATGTAAATGAAAATATGGATAACGGTTTTCCGGTAACCTTAAATGAACAGTAAATATAGGTTGTGAGCATGTGTAAATCGCCAAATAATGAAAAGTCGCCATTGGTGGCAGGCTATTCTATCTGTTCCGTAGCTTTTATTAACTTTACATGTACGCAAGTCGCCAAATAATGAAAAATCGCCATGGGTGGCAACTTCGCAAGGTGTCCAATAGGTTTTATATTATTAAAAATACAGCTGAAACATATGTTCTGATTTTATTACGCTTTAGCTCCTAATTAATATAAATTTGAATGGCAACATTAAATATCATTGTGTTTCTGAGGAGTGCAAATAATTTTTCCAGCGATTATAAGCGGAGTCCGCACTCCAGGAGGAGTATAGCTCAGGACCCGTACAACACGGATTCCCATAACAAAATATCTTCCGTGTTATGAGGGGAAGGGGGTCTACTGTAGTGTGAAGTGTAAATTTTTATGTACCAATGAAGATGCAAGAACCAAGCAATGTGTAGCTCAGTAACATTCTATCTGATCCAATCTTCGGGTTTTGTCTGTTGAAATTATGTCTTTTTTACGAATAAGTCTGATTAGGGGCCGAATGCCTCATACGAAAAGCGAGCGTAGCGAGTCTGGGGGCCTTGGTCCCTAGTTATCCAAACGCAAGTAGTGAATCACTAATTTTTTTAGAAACTTGTTCTCTTTACAACAGAAGAATAGCCAAATCTGAAGTTCATTTTCCAGTTACGACTTACGGTATGACAATGCTTTGCGTGACAAAAACTGTTCTTTAGATGAGTTCTATCACTCCTAACATTTCTTACCAAGAGTTAATGAAACACCCTGTACTGAATTTACTACATTCAGAGAACATGAACTACATTCAGAATACAGAGAGTATTCTGAATGTAGAAAGATTCCTTTCGGGACAGAACACCACTTCAGTAACTAGAACTGCGAAAGACAGAACGTACCCGAGTGATAACATCATAAAAGCAACTGAAATGTCTTTCAGTGTCAACTTCCTTTGGCTGTGAGTTTCAGAAAATAAGTATCGCAATTTTAAACTGGACAAAAATCGGCTGTCTTGATTCACCTTTGCATGAAGTCCAGCGGCCATAATTCTATGAACCAGCACATCTAGTTTTCTCTTGCAGCAAAAATCTTTCCGGACCACAAAGGCTGCCAGGATTTCGAGGATGTTTTCCTCAGACACGAAATAATTTTTTGGCAAAAGCGGAACTGCGTCATTTGTCGTGAAGAAAGCTACTTTCTCCCCCTTCATTCGTAGGAAATCCTCCAGTTTCCGGAAAGCATTTGGATTGGCCTGCATGTTTTTCCCCACTGTTGCCAAGGGTTTTAATGTAGACTTCGCCATTAATGGTGGTACGGCGGGCAGACTTGTAAGCAAGATGCAGTTATATCCATCATTCTCTACCGCATGAGCCAAATCCTTTACGTCTCTAATTCGATGGACAGAGGGGAAAGTAAGAAAAGACAGGAGTACAGACGAGTAACAAAGTCCTAGAAACATAGAGCCAGCAATCCAGCTGTATGTCAGTAAAAGTTGACTCAGTTTCCATGGTTTTATGGTCATAGGCTGATGCAAGCATATTGAAAGTGTATCAAATATGACGTCAAATACTGAATACTTTCGCTTCATTACTAACAATTTGATTACGACCATGGCAACTGCAAACAGTGCTAACATCAGCCAGACGGATAAAGAGAAGGTTTGAAATATTCCGAATATCTGAGGGGAACGTTCGGGTTTTTCGACAATAAAAGTAAAGGCGTAGGTCATGAAAGGATAGACGAAATGCGCAGCTTCTTCCCTTTGTTCTGTTTGGACGAACGCTCGAGGTATCATATCAGCTTCTGAACGGTTTAACATTCCAATAGCTCCAGTCCATGAACCGTTCGGGAGGAGCTTACTTGGAGTGCTGTAAGTTGCAGCTTCGAAATCAAAGTTCATAGCTTCTGATATCATGCGGAATATTCTAAAGTAATTATCATATTTCGATTCCAGGTAAGATTCAATACTTTTATGGCCTTCCATTGAAGCAGGTGCGAGAAATGCAACTTTCAGCTTTTGTGGCAGAACCATCTTGCACAATTAAACAGCTTGCCACAAACTATGTAGTATATCTGAACAGGAAAATATTGACCCTCTTCAAGATTTATAACAGCTTGTCAGAAACTAAGCAGTATATCTTAACACGAAACTATTGACACTCTTTAGGATTTATAAGGATCTCCGATGTATTTCATAAGAAACGGTTTTCAACCGTTTGTTAATTGGTGCATATGAATTTTACAATTAAACTCTTTTTTCAACTCCTGCATTTAACATCTTATTAAACAAATGCTTAGGATATATTTTGGAAAGAATGTGAAAACACTTTATACAACATCATTCAATTCATTATCTGAAAAGGTGTACTAGCTTATACCTTAGGTGGGTAGATATTTTAAAAAATAGACTTTTATCGCAGGCAACACCAGAAAAATCCCAAAATAATGGACTTTCATAAATTTTAATAGCCTCTGAATGCCAGACTGTATTTAATGTACCATGGGGGAGGAAAAAGACATGAAACCGAATTAAATCACTGAAAGCTGAACAGTTCGGTTAACGATTATCAAACTGTCAAAGATTTACACTAAGCAGAAACATTGTAACAATGAAAATAATTGGAGTTAAATTTTACTTTTCCGTTTGGAGAAACCATTAGAATGTATAGTAACACTGTAAATAAAATGGCAATATTAGAAATTCGTATTCATGTTCATTTTTTTTCTTATTTCACATCAAAAACTTCACTTGCAACTTTGAAAGTAAATGAGACTTGATTGATTCTTCATTGACTTTACTGTCCGTTCAGAAGATGTTTCGGGAATACTTGCAAGGATACACTCTTATTTATTCGCACAAAATAATTCAATTCAGAAATCAATCTCGATATCATTGAAAGATAAATATTTAATAACTATTTCTAGATATCGCAGGCCGAAGAAACTATTAATATGACGTTATATTGCCTCTATGAAAACTTTCACATAATTAATTTTTTAAAAGTAAGTAATAGAAGAGAAGGTAGATCATCTGAAACGGATGAAAACACAGAAAGATAGACAATAGTTCAATTTAGCAATCAATCTGGATTAAGATAAATGTTTAATAACTATTTCTAGTTATCGAAGGCCGAAAAAACTATTCATATGGCAATGCGCAGTTGTTCTCTATGAGGACTATCACATAACTGTTCTTTTTTTTCCCCTGATAAGCAACACAAGAGTTAATGAAGGTAGACTTCCTCTCGAACGGATAAAACGAAAGAATAAACTCCATTGAAATACGGTTTGTACGTGTTGTTTATGATGTAGTCAGATATATCATGGCATGCAGCCAATTATTTTTAGGAAAACAACATATAACAAACGAAATATACCAAACAACAACCAATTAATCTTGTAACATTTAATTCATTTTTATGCTGAATTGAGGTTCCGTTTATAGAAAAAAGCAGAAATTTGATTTAATATGAAAATTGCAAAAAAGAAATGCAAAAATAAGTAGCACAAAGGATTTGTTTTGTAAACAACCCTAAAAATTGTGAATTGGGCATAATATAATTTCTGTAGGTACGAAGTAAGATAAAATGTCGGTAAAAAAAGTGTTTTCTTCGATTTTAATCTTCTATATATTCGTAGCTTTTTTGTTTGTTTTGGATTTCAGATTTTGCATGAGCTGTATAAAATATGTATTATTTTTAAATGTAATATTTTTACTGAAGTAAATAACTTGCTTTTGCATGAACTGTGTATAATTTGCATTACTTTTAAATATCTTATTTTTACCAAAGTAAATGGTATACAAAGGTTTTTAATTTAAATTTTTTAAAGAGTTTTTTCTTATTTAATTTAATGTCGATTTACAATTTTTTTTTACTTTTTTAACCTATATACCCAGTTCTAGAGCCAATAAGCGTTATCCTCAAATTATTTGTCATTCAAAATTCATCATCAGTATTTGACTGGGAGATAGGGAATAGGAAAAGAAGACTGTTTGACTAGGAAAGCATGGACGAAAACGAAAGTACGGCAGTGTAGGGGGAGTTTTGTGTTCACAACTCCCATTCACACGCGGTACAACGCAGTTAAAAATAACTTTTACTCCATTTCTCACACAAACAAATTTTGCAACAAAAGGAATTATTTTAGCAGACGATATCCGAACACGCACAAATTTGTTTGACGTGTGAAGCCAGTTCGAAAAGGTGACATCGAAGATGTAACATGAACCAGTATGTGGAATGAACTTGCAAATATGCAACTAATAACGGATGCATGGACTTGAATAGAGGACCATCACTGACTAGCGGGAGAAAGGCGGAAGAGCGTTAGCCTCTCAAAGGAAAATACTCGACCTCTTTTTAATGATTAGCTACATAAGGGAACCTCTGGCGACGCACAGCCACGAATCAGGATGCAATCTACTACTAACTCACACACGCAAGCAACATCAACTTAATGAAAACGGCTCACAGCTCCATCTTACAGACAATTTCTGTTTAGCTCTTTTACAATACATCGATGATCGCCCTATATCCAAGTTGGTGCATCTAACTTAGGGTGACGAAGCGGTGCACATAAAGCGTCCCCTACGCCAACTTGCAACAATGTTTCGTTTACATAGCAAAACAACAGTCGTTTGCGTCCAAGCTTTCCCATGTGAAATAGTCTTCTTTTCCTATTCCTTACCTTCCTACCAAATATTGATGATGAATTTTGAATTACCCTGCATATGATTGAGAACCAATTTAAAATGAATTCTATGATAAGCTTTAGGACACATTTTATGAGAATGCAATTTATGCATCTAACTTACGGTGCCGAAGCGGTGGACACAAAGCTCCTCTTACACCGACACGCGGTCGTTTGCGGCCGAGCTTCTTTCCAATGTGAAATATTCTTTTCCTATTCGTTTACCTCCCTAACAAATATCGATGATGAATTTTTAGCTACCCTCAGTGGCGGCTCGTCTTTAGGGGCCAGAGAGGTCTGGCCCCAGCGGCTAACCACCCTTTAAATCAAAGCATCTTTCTACTATGTAACACCGTTCTTTTAATTATTTACTTTTATTGAAAAAATACATGCATTTTTCTCTATTTTATTACTATCCATTAAAAAAAGCACTTAAAAAAAGCGATTGTTACGATTTTCCCCTATTTAAACGGACCAGGGGCTTGTTCGCCCTGAACTTGACGTCCTTTCTCCCTTTACCGGGTTGACATGCTTGACATTGCACAAAAGCCATGCTGACGCGCCATTAATTTGGATTCGAAATGGCTTATTTGGCGCTGTCTTTGGGGCCCTGATCTTCGGGCTCTCGCATGGTAATCTAAACGACTATATGGAGAAATTTCGCCAGTCGGAAACTATTGGCGAAATTTTCCGCTCAGGAGGAAATCATTTTTTATGTGCGTGATCGTATTTTTAAAGTGCAGTCAGATAGTTTTCTGTTTTTTTTTTTTTTTTTGATTTACGAAATGTGATGTGTAAGTGTATTTTATAAGTTAATATTGATTTTAAAATAAATAAATCTAAAAATTATGAACACGCAGCTGTAAGAGACATAAATACTAAATAAAAATGAAACGTGTCCTTTTGATTGGTAATAGAGTGCACTTTTCAATATTAACGAAAGTAGGTAGAAAAAGCTGTATAGAAATTTTGATCATCATTTGCCAGTGGAAAAATTTTAAATACGTACACTGTGTGCCCGGGGGTAGAGGTTGCTCTATATGTATATACTAGCTGCGTGCCCGTTCTCCGCACGGCAGGGAACGGAAATATTTCTTACATGTATAATTCGAATTGATTCCAATGGTTTGGAATCTAAAAATAAACAAAATGACTTGACTCTTGGCGTAAAACTACTCATTAGTTATTCGTAAAGTTAGTATAAGTACTGACCTGTGACCATTGTTAATATCATGACGGAAAAAACTGTGTCGGTGTCATTCACGATCAGAAAAGAAAAAAGCGTTACGGTTTGCAGTGAAAATTCCTAATTTTCAAAATGTCTCATTTCTGCATCATACTCTTTTTTAGATTTAAGTTATGCCATTAATACCTTAGATACTACATGATGTCGAGAACCGTTTTATTTTATAATTAAATAGTTGTGTACCCGCTCTTCGCAAAGCAAGAGGAGAAAATTTTCCTAAAATGTGACCATAACTACTTGTGACAAAACAGAATCTCCAAGAAAAAAAAAGTTCAGATACTGTGTTTTCTGTGGAAACTACCGCGGGATATATTAACGCGACTTAAAATTATTTAATGTTTAGTTAGCTGTGATGTAAGACGGCTGTTGAAAAACGAATAGAAACGAATAGTTTCACGAAGTATTTATTAATGCAGTATATTGTGCTTTGATCAATATTGCCCTAGCATATCTACTAACTATTACTTATACTTTCTTTTACTGATACCAATATATTTTCGTTTTTCCATCTTTAATGCTTAATTTAAAGAAACGGTTTAGATATTTTCTACGAATGTAGTCTTTTATTGTTTGGCGATTCTTTGCAATTTACGCATTAGCATAAACGATAATCGTTTCACTTTATCGTTGCCATTAAAACAGCTTTCCATACATTTTTATGCACAATTCTTGTCAGATTGACGTATTTAGCTCCGCAAAATATTTCTTGCAATTCGAAAATGTGTCCCGTTTAAAAACTCAATCGAAAATAATGCTGGGTAATTCATTGTTTAAAAAACAGCATTCATTTCTTTTTCTGGCAACGTAATATAAAACATGGAATTATTTCGTAGGTGCGTGTGACTCCATTATTCTGATTGAGTTTCGAAAGGGGTTTTAAACTCGTTACACGAAAATGATGTAGATTTCGCATGCGAAAATTCAGTTATTTTAAAGTAATTTTATTTATTTTTTTCAACTGGCAATTTTATTCATTGTTACTGTTCCCAAGACAACCATAGCGGAAGATATCATACCGAAATCTTGAAGCAGCTTTTTTTGAAATAAAAATCCTTCTTTACATAAAAATTCGTAAAAAATCTCCTAATTTATATTTTTCCTCCGTTCTTCTTTTAAAAGTGGGCGAATTGTATGCTCCGTCTTTAGCCACAATATAAAAAAGTTATGACGGATAGAATTAAAGATGCAACGGTTTTAAAATTATTTTACGCAAACTTCGTCAAAAGAGAAATTATTTTTAAAAATTCCCCAAAAATCGGCAAAATATGTTACATAGTCAAAACAAACTGTTTTCGAAAGAAAATTTTCTCCTCTGTCCGATGATGCAAACATCGTTTTACTGCGAGTGCAATGACTGGTGTTATTACGTATTATGCAAGAAAAATCGCTAAAAATCGGACAAAACATAAAATAAAACCTTTTCTAATTCGAATTTCGAAAAAATCGCTCCGAGGCGTGTTAGGATCTATCCTAGTGAAGCCGTATGCAAAATTCGGTAGGTCTGCGACCAACCGTCTCGTCGCAATGCGATCGAGCGACGGGCGCAAAAAGATTGGTGGTCACAAACCTACCTACAAACCTAGCTACATACAATGTTTACTCTCGGATTTTATTATATATAAGATAAGATAAGATAAGATATTTCCCCCGACTTTAATTGCCACTACTTTTATGCACTCGGGTGCTATTTCTTTCAAGCACGGGATTTTTGTCTACGCGGCGTGCCGTGGTCCCTTTTCCGTTTGATCCATATTTTCTGCAAGAGTGATTTGATATTGCTAACGGAAAAATGGACTATCCCCTCAGATGATTTTCAAATACCAGGATTCACTTTTGTCGAACGGATAGACAGTGGTTTCAAAAACAGAAAACCATCTGGAGTTATGATTTTTATAAAGGAAAACTTAATGAAACGCTTTACCCGTGCCTACACGAGCCAGATCAATGGTATTCAAATGGTCATTGTGCATATTCAAGATAAAGTGAGATTTGCAGTTACATACACTAGTCCTCGAATTATTTTATGAAGATAAATTAGACGCTATATTCGAAACGTTGCCGAAGGAGAATGATTGTAAGACTGTTTTAGTAGGAGATTTTAGCATAGAATTAAATTCCGATCAAGACTCCAATTTCATAACTGAAATGGGTACTTTATATTTTCGAATACGCACTAATCCAAAACATTTCAGCACTAGGGCCCAAACAACTACTGATGCAATTTTCAGGAACAAAATTATGCGAACAGGAGTCTATATGAGCACTTACAGTTATCATTTTCCTCTGTATGGCAAATTGATTGAATAGATTAAAAAAAAGCCCCTGAAATTCTTCCAGCCGAGTGCGTAGACAAAATCTGGAAGAATTTCAGATAAAAAAAATTTTTTTTCGGCCCCGACCGCTGGAACTGGTCTCGAGCCGCCACTGGCTACCCTGGATATGTTTTATGACAAATTAAATAAAGTCTATGATGAACTTTAAAACATATTTTATGACAAAACAATTTTATTTAACAAAAAAAGGAATATAGTTTAATAAGTATTTTTAATTCTTCTAGCGAATTTTTATCGAAGCTTGATCATTTGCTAGGGGACCCTGCCAACTACTCCCTACAACTCGAACCTCCGAGAATCACTTTGAGATTCCACCGAAACGACTGCATAATTTCATCTACCAACCCGCCTCACTCTTTTGCTATGGTAATGGCAGTGCTTTCTACCTGATTTGTAGAAGATTACTACACAGCCAGACCCATGTTTAATTTATTTACTAGCTGCGTACCCGTTCTTCGCACTGTAGTAAACGAAAATTTTCCTAACACGAGTAATTTCAATTAATTCCAGTGATGTGGAATCTAAAATAAAAGCAAAATTATTTGAATCTTGATGTAAAGTTTGCTTCATGAGTATTAACCTGGCATCATAGCAATATAATGACTCAAAAAACTACGTCAGTGTCATTCGCGATCAGAGAAGTGAAAAGCTTAGCGGTTTGCAGAGAACTCCCGACTTTCAAAATGTGTTATTTCTACATCATACTTTAGTTCTACATCATACTGTTCAAGTTGTAGCATTAAATACTTCAGACACTACATGAAATGGACAACCGTTTGTTTTAAAATAGCTTTGCACCCGCTCTTCATACGAGAAGTAGCGAATATTTTACTAAAATCATATCTGCATGAGACAAAACAGATTTTTTTTTTTTAAGTTCAAGTAATCTCCTCTGTTGAAATTACTGCGGGATATATTAACACAAATTAGAATTACTTATCGTTCAGTTGGTTGTAAGATAACCGTTAAAAAATTATAAACAGAACACTTTTAGTCTTTATTAAATATCTACTATTTACTTTAACGTCAATTTCAAGTCTCTAAAATATGTGTAATTTTTATATTAATGAAAACAAGATTATATTAACGATAATTATAATTATTTGCCTAATATTTCCAATAACATTACCGTGTGTGCATTTTTAGATTTCATTATAGTATCTCGGTTAATAGACGTCTTATTTTTTGTTTATATTTTAAATTACTGAACAGTTAATTTGTTGACGACTATCCGTTTGTACTTTTCCACAATAATTTTTAGCGATAGTACTACAGTCGTTATGGTCACCCTGTTTACAGAAAAATTAAACCATAATCCCCCTAATGTATATCCAGTGTGGATTTTTTAAAAAAATGAAAAGACATCTAACAGGCGAAGATAATTTTAGAATAGGAACCCAACTGCAAGATAAAATGATGGGGAGGAAAAAAAATTATAAAAGTTTTGCAAGCCGAAGGAAGGGAAAACATGATAATATAAACGAAAAGAGAAATAGTTTTTTAAAAAATTGCTTGCATTTCTTTCCGTCCGATATTAATATATAAAAATAAAAATGTCATTTTAATCTCTTTAAAATAGGCCAACAATAGGGATTTAACCGCCCCTAGAAAGTTGTTACCAGGGTCGGAGCCCCTCCCCCCCCCCTACGCACGCCGCAACGTGCGGGAAAGTTTGAGGATAATATCGGTACAAGGATATTTCAACCAAGGATATTCAACCATATTTCAACCTACTCAGACTAAGCATCAATGCGAATGCAAGTTACTCTACTTCTAATCTCTCTCTGATATACCCGAAACCCGATTATCACAGGGGCAAGGGGGGGCGGTAGTCCGGTGCCCCTGAAGAAAAAGGGGCCCATATATAACCCGATTATCTAAATTATAAATTCATATGTACTGAAATAGTAATTGTGGGGAAAAAACTGAATTTCCTCTATAATATAGGTATTACCTAATTGTCTAACACTAGATCAAGTTAGAGATATTTTTTTGGGGTGATAAATACGATTTGATTAAAGTACAAAAACTACAGTTAACTGAAATGCAATTTTCGAGTACAACAGCGGTCAAAACTGGGTTAAAATGCTTAAAAAAGGGGGGCTCAGTAAAGGGGCTTAATGCGTAAAAAAGGGGATAGTAAGGGGGCCCCCAAACTTAATGCCCCGGGCCCCGTCTAAAAGGGGTCAGATTTGAACATACCGTACCGCCTTTCCTATTTACTTATTATTTTTCTTTCAACTCTTCTGTTTTCTTTTTTTTTCCGCCTCTTTCTTTATCCTCTCCTTTGTGTGTTTTGTATATCTCTCGTCTGTTCTAATTTTAAATGTTACCTGTTTGTGCGTATTGTAGAGTGCTGATAGTGTACCAGGACCGAAAACGAAGGAGACGCAAGTTAAACGGTAGAGGCTTCAGGCAAATTGCCGCTTTTCAGATCGTATTTATGCGAGACGGAAAAAAATGCGAGAATTCTCGTGAGAAATCTCGCGCGAGACAAGACTCTGTCTCGTCTCGCGTCTCGTCCCGCAAAATATTTTCTTTCTCGTCTCGCAAAGAAATGCCTGTCTCGTCTCGCGAGACAATGCGAGAATTCTCGCGTCTCGCGTCCATCCCTATATAAAACAAAGAGTAAAATGTTAGTTAGTTACTTAGTTTGCCCGTGTCTCGCCTAGCTCCTAGACGGGTGATCCTCGACCTACCAAATTTTGTATGGAAATTCTCCAGGACGGGTCCCGACTAGAGATGAGTTCGGGCTCATTTTTTGAAGCCCGAGCCCGCCCGAGCCCGAAGACTTTTAATCCGAGCCCGCCCGAGCCCGAGCAATATTATTAAAGTTGGAGCCCGAGCCCGCCCGAGCCCGAAATTTCAGCTAAAGACAAAAAAAAAAAACTACTTCATTAATAGGATACAATACATTTTGGAGCTTCACACACCTTCTAGTCCCCCGTGCTGCTATTTTGTGAAATAAGTACGTTTATTTATCCCTTGAATCACTTCTTAAAATCTGTTTCAAGGAGTATGTTCAACAAAGGAGAAATTTTTCACGAGCCCGAGCCCGCCCGAGCCCGAACGCAATCGTGAATTACAGAGCCCGAGCCCGAGTCGGGCCCGGGCTCGGGCTCGGGCTTTCGGGCTCGGGCTGAGCCCGTCTCATCTCTAGTCCCGACATACCTCGAAGCGATTTTTTCGAAATTCCAATTATTTTAGGAGACATCGATAAAAAACCAATTGCAAAAGGCTAATTTTGCTCTCGCCATTTCGCAATTGTAACCCTGCAGTGGAAAGAGGGAGAATTTAGCTGTCTAGGTTGCCATATTTGGTAAGTTTATTAAATGATTCAGACTCTTGAAGTAAAAATAAAAGAATAACGATTTTTTTTTAGATTAAATTATTTGTAAGGTTATTTTTTAATTAAAGTATCGTGTGCATGTGAAATCAGGGCAGGAATGAAATGTTTTATACTCAAAAGAAAAATAATATTTGGAAATTTTCCGAAACTAAAATGTGCAACTTTTTAATTTGGCAAAAAATAAAATGGTTGATGTTCGAGTTTGAGGATCGTCTGCTACTTCGATTATGAATGCACCTGAATAAGTTTGTGAGAAAATTTCGCTCAGTTCGAATTGTGCATTTTTCTGCGCAGCGTTTTCCTATCTATTTCTAATGTATTACATCCAGAAAAAAGATGTTAGAAATATCAATTTTAATTTTGTTTAATCACACTCATGAATAATGATATACTTTTCAACTTAATGGAATAAGGAAAGAAAATAGGGAAGACCCATGGTTTATAATACGCTTTTAATATATAGCATTTTAGTAAGCATTTAAAATCTGAAAGTGTTTCAGATTTTCTTACTCCCTCCCCCCTTTCCGTTTTTTGATAAAGGCCAATATATCCAGAAGCTCTTCAGAATTAATATAGGACGAAAATAATTTGTACCTTTTTGGAAGTTTTTATCATTTAACCATCTTATTTTTGTAATCAGGTGCGGCCCGACACGGTAAGCATCGCATCTGGACGCCGGTTTCGAAGGGGCGCCATTTCGCACTCAAAAATTAAGAAGAGCACAAAAAGGAGGCGTCTTTTTGTACGTTAGCAGGGGCGGTGCTTACCCTAGGGCCGCTTCTGTTTGTAACCATCTTAATTTTAAATTCCATTTCAGACTTAATTTTAAATTCCAATCTGAGAGATTTCAGTGCCAAGGAAGCCAGTGAGAAACAGGATTCTCTCCGAACAAGATTTATTAATGGGACTCAGTACCTTTAAACATCCAAAAAATCGATTTTTCAAAAATGATTTTAAAAACTAATTCATATTGTCAGGAATATTTTAAAACAAACCTTACCTCAATCGAACGAAAATTACGCACGCAGCAATTAAAAGCAAAAAAGGTAACATGGACTTTCCCTTTAAACACACTGTAAAGAAACTTGATTTTCTCAGTTTCTGATTTTTACACTTTCCCATAAGATTTCATAAAAAATTATGAATGGAAAGTTATGAAATTTTGCGTATAGGTTCTCCGTATAGATCTTTATTCACTGAACCTCAGATTTGATTATGGGACCAAAAATATTTTATTTTACAACAAGATGAATGACAGAATTTTAAAATCATTGAAAGTTTTATGATTTATCATGTTATAAAATAAAATATTTTGATCCCATTATGAAATCTGAGGTTTAGAGAATAAATATTCATACATACAACCTATATGTAAAATTTCATAACTTTCCATTCATAACTTTTTTTAAAAATCTTATGGGAAAGTGCAAAAATCAAAAACTGTGAAAATCAAGTTTCTTTACACAGCGTATATGGGAAAGTCCATGTTAGCTTTATTGCTTTTAAATGCTGCGGGCGTAATTTTCGTTTGATATTGATGCGGTTTGTTTTAATATATTCCTAACTATTTGAATTATTTTTTAAAGTTATTTTTTAAAAATTAATTTTTTAGAAGTTTAAAGTACAATCAACTGGTCGCCGGAGGCGGCTAGTATAGTATAAAGAAAGAAAGAAAGAAACAGGAAGAAAAATGACGCAAAATAGAAGATTAAAAAAACAAACAAAACAGAATAACAAAATATCAAGGAACAAAACAAAACCAAAACATAAAAAAATCCATTTATTTTAATAATAAACAGGACAACGCACTCCAATAAATCAAGTAAGTAAGTTACTGTTATGAAGTGGGTTGGGCAAAATTTACATGTGTATTATAAGTAATGAATAAGTCAAAATGCACCCTACAGCACACATGTAGAATCTCTCCGAAAAATCGAAAAATGTCCATCCCGTAAGAGCAAAGGCCGGGCCGGAGTTCATATGAGAAAAAACTGCGGGGCTTTTCTGGATATAATTTGGGCCGAAAGTCTCCAGTTTACGAAGGAGCTTATAGTTAGTATACTTGGCCCGTTTATCGAGAGTGTTGACGGCAGAAGCTGAAAAAGCAATTATTGTAAACACCACAAAATTAAAGAAGAGGCTGAAAACATAATACAAGGTGAACTGTTTCCTATCACCTTTAAAAATACAATGTGCGCCAAAAAACATCCAGTTCACCGTAGTGTTAATTGCCAAGAACACCGGGAAAGACAACATGGAATTAATTTCCTTGAAGAGGCCAATGATGCCATCATATCGCTGGAAAGATTCACCACATTTTGCAGCCATTTCATTCGATTCCAGCAGTAATCTTTCACTCATAAATGTGTGTTTGCGAAGTATCGTTGCCATTTTGCGACAAGCAATAATGTAGAAGAGGGAAAAGTGTATTGTAAAATATATCCTCGTGTAAGAGTATACAGCTTCAAAAGCAACAGCTGTAGTTATTTTGACGCATCGGTGCATCACGTTGCTATCCAACAAACCGAAGGTCGCAGAGTCAAAGTCCTCGTTCCACGTTTGTTCGTGGTATGGATAAAAGTATAAGGCATTGTCCAAAACATAGATCAGTATTACAAATACCATGCAAAAATATACGACTTTTCTTGATGTAGAAATGCGAAGATTCGATTCGGCTTTTAACAATTCTAGGACTAAACCACTCAGCTTTCTCTTGCTTCTCGCCAGATGGTGCCATATCAAAAATGGGTACAACAAATGTGCCACTATAAGAAAGATTTTCTTAAAGTCATTGCCAAAAAATTGTTTAATGAAAACTCCATAAACTAAATCTGACAGTTGTGCATACCAGGACATCAGTATGAGCAGTCTCTGGAGGCATTTTACCGTTTTAGTACAGTAAGTGTCTCGTTCCTGTTGAAGGTCCAAACCAAAACATCGCAACATTAAAAAAATACCTGATTTATCTTTTCGAGATGTCGGACTGAAAGCATGTACCAGTGGTTCAATCATCTAGTTAATTTTTGAAGCTTCCATGAGTATTACTTGAAGTTGGACTTCGAAAGTTCACTGCAGTTTCGAATTTCGGCAGCATACTTGACGGTGCTAATATTAATGCTAATTACGGCAGCGTACGTGAAACACGCTATGCCTGTTTAATATCTCAAGGTGATAAAACTTTCAAGAGTCAATAATTCAGTTCTTCTATTCGGTACAAAAGTCAACAAAAGAATTCATTTACAAACTATTCCATATATACATTATGAATATTGATCCTTTTTTTTGGAGTTTGCCGATAATTTTACCACGGAATTACATTGATGTAATTCTATTAATTTTCTTACGATATTTGAAGTTCTGTTAGTCACACGTTACCATGGTAAATATCGAGGACACAAAACGCCAAAGTTAATTTCATTGCATACAATATCTCCTAGAATTTTAATATGAGCGATGCACTGCAGTCGCATATGCTGATTTTAAATCTATATAAATTACATCAGAGTTGCCAATTACTCCGTAATATAGCCAAACACTTTTGTATACAGTAAATTTTTAAAGTAATTTTTTTAAATTGAAAACAGTAGAGATGGCCAATGATTCGATGAGTCGAATCAGTGATTCGAATATTGGTACTGAGTGGCTCAGTCTTTACACTCACTCTCTACTGATTCGAATCTCAAGCCCTCAACTGTGGGGAAATACATTCCAAGTGCGAAGGGAAGGAAAACTTATTTTCCCTTGGCCGTTCCCAGAGATTTTCCCTTACGCTTTCAACTCTTTTCGACTCTTTACGAATTTGAGTCGATAGATGATTTGAAACAGCAAATGAGTGGGTGTGGGTGAGTTGGTCACTGAGTTGGTGCAGCAACGAATCTTTACTGATTCAGTGTTTCGCTCTGTTTCGGTGATTGTATAGGATCGTTGAGATTCGTTAGTTTTTCGAATCTTCTATCGACTCAGAGTCGAAAGGAGTCGAAAAGAGTTGAAAGGATGTTTCATTTAATTGAAGTTTTTTTTTCGAATTTGGTGTTTCATTTCTTGGTTGGTGGTCGGTGGTTAAAGTTGGTTGGTGGTTAAAGTTTTATCTGTCTGTGGGTGTGGAGTGGGTCGAACACCGTTTGCTTTTGGCGGGGGCATAGGCGTTACTTTCTAAGGGCAAGAGGGGTCAATCCCCCCCCCCCCCCGAAAAAAAATTAAGAAAATTCAAGTATCAGAGCTATTTATAATAATGATATTTTCTACAATCGGAAACATTTTGTCACCCCATCCATATATTACATGCCAATTTACGCCAATGCCCGTGGAAGAGCGGGGGGTGTCTCAAAGTTGTTTAACCCTTTTTCCCTCGGGGGGACTCCCTCCTTCCAACTTGTCTGGCTGTTTTAATATTTGTTTAAAATTTAATGAAACATCCCTTTTCTACTTTTAACTTCAATATATGTCCCCCCGGTTACATGGTTGGCAGGTTTTCATGTGAAGGGAAATAGAATGAAATAAAGTTAGGATTGTGCTTGTCACTTTTAATGAAGGATACAGGGGCGGTATTAAGCGCTCTCACAAAAGGACTTTGTAGTAAGCAAAATTACATTTCGCTTTATTGCTGCAGATTTCGTTTAAGATATTTTTTTTACCTTGTTTGTCGTTTAAGGGGAATGATTTTATTTTTTTTCGTAATTCAGAGAAATACAAAATAGGGTCTAAAGCAGTGGCGTAGTTAGTGTTATTGACAGTGGCGTAGCCAGGATTTTATTTCGGGGTGGGCTGGGTATCAAATTTAAAGATACAGTTCAATTGTAAGCTAAGTAAAGGGTCCCATTTTTTTTTGTGGGGCAGCAGCCCCTCAGTAGGACTGGGCCAAAAATCGTTAAATATCGACATATCGGTTTTATTTCAACATCAAATATCCGATATTCCCATTTTCATTTCAGTGAAATCTCGAATTCAATAAAGGTCAAAAATACAGGCCGGCCAGGGGCGTAGCCAGAAATTTTTCATGGGGGGGGTTATGACTACTGCAACTCATATATATGTATACGTGTGCGTGATAATGTAGTGAAGAATATACATTTTGTATGGCAAAAAATTCCTCATAGGGGGGTTATGACTCCCCTACCCCCCCCCCCTTGGCTACGCCTCTGAGGTATGCGATAAGAAAATCCTGAGATCAATACCAGCTTGTGATGCTTTTGCTACTGCTTTCTCTCCGTTGATGACGATGCCGGATCGCGGAAAAAACAGCTCCATGGTTTATTAGTCTAATTACCATAATTAATTAACGTATATCTCGGAAACTGTCCACCGGAGCGCGTTTTTATTGATTCTCGACTCCCCCTAGATTCGACAGCCCCATCGATACATAAAATTTCGAACACTTTGACACCAAACTTAACCTTTTAAACTTACAGGCCCAGGGGGTCATACGAAGCTCCCCTATGTTGTCAATTTGGGCATTTTAAACACTAGCCTCCTCCGACGGCATCTCCAAAGTCTGGAAACCATCCTAGAGCCAATTTCTACATGTTTGCAGTCCTTTTAAGCCTCAATCATGGTTAATTAGTCTAATTACCATAATTAATTAACGTATATCTCGGAAACTATCCATCGGAGCGCGTTTTTATTGATTCTCGACCCCCCCTAGACGTAGACCCCCATCGATACATAAAATTTCGAATACTTTGACACCAAACTTAACCTTTTAATCTTACAGGCCCAGGGGGTCATACGAAGCGCCCCTGTATTTTCATTTCCGGCAGTTTAAACACTAGTTTTACTCGAGCAAGGAGAGAGAGATGCTAGCTGCCCGAGAACTCAGCGGAGAGGAAACCCGATGAATGGGAGAAGGGTGTTTAAATAGTACGGCTTTCGGCGCAGAGAGAGGGAAACTTTCTTCAGTTGTTTTATTGATTCAAGATTCGAATCACTGATTCGAATCATTGAAGTAGTGAGTGAGTTGAGATTCGAATCAGTAAAATGAGTCGAACCGTTCATCTCTAGAAAACAGTATAATTAGAAAAATTTTTACTGTATTTTAAGTCGAAAATTCTTGTTTTAAAAAAGTGGTGTGTTGTATTCCGGAGTAGTTGGTAGTTATGATTATATACAGGGTTGTTATTAATTAACGTGAGGTGTTCAGAGCTCTCTAGCGAATAAAGTATTGGACGAAACCTAACCAAATTTGATGAGCATGCATAATAGACCATGGGATTTGGATTAAAAAAAAAGTTCCAAAATTTGCCACTGGGGCAATTTTGGCGCTGCAAAAGTGTCCGAGAGGTCCTCCTATCTCAATCCTTGCGATTTTTGGTTGTGGGGATTTCTTAAAGGTGTTGTTTATCAAGGACATGTCTCCGATATCGCAGCGTTAAAGGATCGAATAACGTGACACGTGAGGCAAATCAACTCTGATATGCTGCGAGCGGCAGTAGAAAATGTCGTGCATCGTATGCAGCTCTTGGAATTTACCAATGGTGCGCATATTGAACCAAATTTGTAAGTAAAATTGATGTTTGCGTTATTGTTTGTCAATTAACCAGTCAATATTTACGCTAGTACACTTTTGCAGCGCCAAAATTGCCCCAGTGGCAAATTTTGGAACTATTTTTTTTTTTAAAAATCAAAATCCCATGGTCTACTATGCATGCTCATCAAATTTGGTTATATTTCGTCCAATACTTTACTCGCTAGAGGGAAACCTCACGTTTATTAATAACCACCCTGTACTTACGACATCTCTTCGGCTTTTCCAGATTTTCTTCCCACGACTTTTAAACAGTGAGGTTGCACCAAGATTTAGATTTGTATTAAAAGTAAGTTAATGAAAAGAAAATAGTGGTAAAAAATTCCTCCCGTCCCCCCTGAAAAATAAAGCGTAAAAGTTGGCAGCTATGAAATTATTACTTAAGTAAAAAGAACAATAACTTAATATACCACGTTTTAAAACAGACTGAAATGTATAAAATGATTTCTCCTGATCCCAAGCAGATTTATAACCGCATACAGATTGTCCTAAAAATTTGTGACTGTAAATTTTTTAGAGCTATGAAAATACTCCTACGCTTGAAAACGGAAAACGTCTGGCGCATGCAGCAGGTAACTGACGCATGAACAGTTCACCTAAGTCAATAACAGTTTAGTTGAACTGCAAATGATATGGTCTCTAGCGTAAGTTCTCTTAGTGACATCTACTTTCTAAACTCTTTTCTACTATCTACTGCATGCGCCTCCCGTTTTTAATTTTTTATTTTATAGATATTTTCATAGATAGCAAAAATTCACTTTCATAAATTTTAAAAGCAATTATGTGTGGGGTTAGACATCGCTGTGAGGGAAGGAGAATTATTTTATTCTTTTGTCAAAAACGTGGTACCAAATGTTCTGTTTCTACGGCAGTTGTAATGTTAAACATTTTAACTTTTGAGAGGAAAGCATTTTCAACCTATTCTTTTATATTTTGCAGATGCCATCGATATTTTATAAATTCTCGACATTGATTTTATAAATAATTTTAAACTTTTCCTAAATGCGCCAATAAAAAACGAAAAATTTGCACTTCTTTTTGCCATATTTTGGAAACAATTTCTATTTATTTGTGGAACAAAAGTAGTAAGTTTAACAAATATTATATGTCTTTACGAGCATTAGTGAACATTCTAGAATTCGCATTAAGGTTTTAAGACGTGGCCGACGAGATATATCGCTCTGGCATTTTGGTCACAACCCTTTGCACTCGAAGAGGCATGTGACCTAGGGGATGTGACTGTCTTAATATGGCTATCTTGAATCAAGATGGTCACACACTCTTGGTAACATGACTTTTCGGGTGCAAAGGGGTGTGACTAAAATGTTAGCACCGCAGTCGGCATATCTCACCAAACACGGGTTAACCCATTATATCACTGTGTAACATACCAAATAAAGCTGTATAAATTAATCATAGTGTGCTAAAAATATTTGAATGACTGTTTTTTTTTCCCTAGAGAAACGAGTATAAAGTAATCAAAAAATCTCAAAAGTTTTTGATATTTAATTATATTTTAACAAGAAACTGTATTTTGCCCTTGAGCAGTGACACTATTGGTTATTGCAGCACTTACAGTGTTTTTTCGTGCGTCAACCCTGCAAGAATACTAATAATTGTTAAAGAAGTTATCAGCTTAAACTGTTCACAAACGCTTCACTAACACTTTGGTATGCTTCAGATGTATTTTGAAGTGATACAAACATAAAAACAACCGTTTTGTTGAACACGCTTTGATCCATAAACTTATACATGAATTAAAAATCTGCAAAATTAATTAACTGTCAGCTGTAAACTAATATATTTATGCATATTACAGACTGAAACGTTATATAGAAAAATAATTTAAAACTTCAATTGTTAAGATATAAAGGGCTCAGATGACAAAAGAGAAATAATGTATTGAACTCTACTGAGTTTTCATTATCACAAATAGTCCAGTCATTTGGTAGTTTTACCTGGAAAGTTTTACGGCAGTTTTATAGTTTTCGATGTGCTTTCCGAATTTCAACTTTGCCCCCTCGTTTCTTTGCCACTCGCCATATTCGAAAAATGGCGCCTAAAAGCAGTTTCTACACAATATCTCTTTTCTGTCATAATATTACATTGTCAATCTTACATAAATTGTGGGAAAATTTCCCTAGTTTCTTTTTTTGTAATTGCTTTTTTCGTGAAATGAGTCGGAAAGGAGATATTGTCAAAAAACTGCTTTTAGGCGGCCATTTTTCGAATATGGCGGCAAAGATGCGAGGGGGCAAAGTTGAAATTCGGAAAGAACACATCGAAATCTATAAAATTGTCCATTCTCAGAACTCCCGGAAAACTTTCCGGGTAACCCCCTTTTTTTAACCAAGTGACTGGACTAAAATAAAAATTACTTTTCTGCCAGAAGAATGCTTTCTGCATACGCGGATAGTGAAACCGCCTAGCCAACAGTGTGTCTTCTGATGTCTATGGAATTTTTTGAAATCATTTTTTTTCACTATTATGAAACCTATCTCCGTTTTTTATAAATGCGCAAAGCTCTAAGCTAAACAGATCAAAATGCAAATTACTTCAAAAATCTACAGTGAAGTTTATTGTTTTAAAACTTAGCTTAGGTATTCTGATGCAAGAAATATTAATGTTAACAGTAAAACAATTCGTCAGATTTGAAAAATCTACTCTGATAGAATAAACTTCAATTGCGAAAGTTAGAAAAATAAATGCTTTCTCCCCCTACGAAGAACAGGTAGTTTAGCTAATTTTTTAAATAAAGTTTTTATTGATCACCTACACGATGTTCCACAGCATGGTATAACCTAATCTTAGAAAGGAGCTTATAATCGAAAACCTTGAAAGAAGCTCTTCTATTCCAGATTGTATGGTGAAAGCTATTGTTCATTTTGAAATTTCTCTCATATCTTAAGAGATGTGACCACTCGATTTTTACATGCTACATACATTTTTTGCTAAACAGATATACACTCATTACCCAATATTTATATATAAATCCTACTGAATGATAAATATTATTAAAGAAAGTTCAGATAGTCTCTTTTCTTGAACCTACCGCGGGATATATTCTCTTCTTCTCTCCAGAGGTCAATATGTGTGGAGCTTCCAGTTTCCACTGTTAAATTGATCCTTTGAGATTTTTTGTAGTTCTGGACTGACGAACATAGGGTGGATGATTTAAGTTTGAATAAAACGATTTTAACTCGCGTGAATGTATAAATTCTGCACACTTTTATTTTTTTTTTGCCGTTACACAAAAGAATATCTGAATGTTGTTGAAATTTCCAAAGTTGAGTTTGTGAATGTTTCTTTTTTTTTCAAAATTCCTGTAGCTGAAAAGAACTTGTAGCACATCGTTTACCTTTAAAAGTTTCTTGACAGTCTTCGTTTGTGGGTGGTAACAATTCCTTTCTGCTGAAACAGAGATTGGGAATAAGGCTTTTATTCGAAACATTATTTGAATATACGAGTTCCACTTGTCGTTTTTAAGTGTAATAGGTTTTTATCTTCGTACATAACTTATAACATTTTTGACGCCTTGACAGAAACCTCGGGCAGTTGAGTCAGTTCACCTGGTTGTTTCACTCAGCTAGTTTTCAAACGGAGTAATATTGAAACTTACAACGACCCTGAATATTTTTCTTTATAGAGGGCATTTATGGAGGAACGTAATCCTACGGTAAAATATTTTTAACATCTAAATGAAACATCTGAATTTAACATCTAAATGAATTTACTACTGAATATAGAAATGGCATCAATTTGATGAATGTCAAACAAAAATAAACTGCATTTCAAACGAATTTTCATACATACATATATTTATATTAACACAGACATTTTATTGTTATGATTCAATTAATCATACATTAAGGGTGTTCCTTTCAAAAACCGATCGTAGTCACAGGATTTTTGAACAGCTTTAAGGTTGTTCTTTTTGGAAATTATGCAGCTTTTGAACAGCTTTTTAAAGAATATGGATGTGCCAGAGTCTCGGAAAAATTTAGAATGTTTCTTTACAAGTTGTACCTTGAACTGTTAGAAACAAAGGAACTATAGAGGTTAAGAAACATTCAGGAAAAAATGCCAAACATACGGAAGTAAGCAATATATTTCCCTAAAAAAACAATTCTTCGGCCCATTTTTGAAAGCAATTTTTGTGTGTATGAATTTTTTCTGAAAGTTGCACGAGACATACAGCTTTATTGTTCAGTCTTCTTCACAATATATAGTATTAGCGCATACTGTATTTTGTGAAGAAGCTTTCTTAATTTTTTCGAGTATTTAACATCACTGGTTCGTTTTTAAAGCAATTTCCTTGTTGGGCATTTTTTACAGTTCATATTAAAACTCGAAATTCTTTCAACAGCTAGAACAATAAGAGAAACAGCGTATCCGATTACCAATATTATGAAAGCTAGTGAAAAATCCATCATTGTCAACTTTCTCTCATTCGGCGCACTCCTAATTTCTTTCTGAAACTTTAAACCAGATTGGAACATTAAGTCTTCTTTCACTTTTACATACAGCCCAGCGGCCATGATTTTATAGACGATTTCGTCCAGTCGCTTCTTGCAGCAAAAATCTCTTCGAACAGCCATTGCCAACATGCATTCAAAAATGTAATCATCGGAAACAAAATAACCGCTCGACAAAATCGGCATCAACTCAACGGTGTTGAAGAAGGCAGTCTTCCGCTTCTTTTTATGGAAGAAATCCTGGATTTGTCCGAAACGGTTTGGGTTGTTTTGCAAATTGATCCCTATTGACCGCAAATGATCCAAAGGGGAATTCAGGAACAGATTTGGTGCTGCCGTTAAAAAGGACTCATACACACAGCTGTAGCCGTCGTTCTCTACCGCACGCGACAAACTTCGCAAGTCTCGTATGTCTGGTACAGAGGGAAACGTAAGAAAGGACAGCAGTACTGATGAGAAGCAGAATCCCAGAAACATGGTACCAATCATCCAAGTAGACATCAGTACATTCTGAGTTACCGTCCACGGTTTTATCTGGGTCGTCTCTTTCAGGCATATCGCAAAGACATGAAGCAAGACGTCAGTTAGCGAATACTTCCTCTTCATTAGAGTAAATTTCGTAATCGCAATGGATACCGTCACAGCAACTAAGGTCAACCAAATGAACATGTCAAATGATTTGAACATCCCGAAGACCTGCGGAGAGTACTCGGGTTTTTCTATGATAAAAGTAGTAGCGTAGAGTCTGAATGGATATGTGTAGTGCACAGCCTCGCTTCTTTCCTTAGTCATAACGATTGGGTTAACTGTCATATCCAGATCTGTGCGGTTTATCATGCCTATGACTCCCGTCCATGAGCCGTTTGGAAGTAGATTATTCAATCCGTTGTAAGGTACAACCTCAAAATCAAAGCGCATTGCTCCGGATATCATTCGAAGAATTCTGTATGAAGGATCGTAATTTTCTTCCAGATAAATCTCAAAAGTTTGGTTTTCTGCCAACGGAGCAGCTAAGTACAACGCTACTTTTAATTTTTCTATCAGCATGTTGGTCAAATATATTCGAAAAAAAGCTGTTAAGTAGCACTATCGAATGGAAGTTGTTCAAAGCAAATCATTAAACAATAATAGAGAGTTTTAAAAGCTTTTATAACATTCCTTTACTGATAACATTTTTAATAAATCATTTCATTTACTTCAAAAAATTTGGTATCTTTTTCTACAATTTGTTATATTTCGGCTCTTGTTTACGAGAAAACATTAACATACCTTGCTGTATTTTTTCTATAAATCTGTAGTCTTGTTTTTTCATAACTATTAATTGAAAAGGGGTTGTTGCAAAGATCATTTTCAACGTCTCTTGAAAAATTACTTCTGTGGTTAAAATGATTTCAGAAAGCACACTTCCTTTTCAAAAAATATATCAGTCCTAAATTTCTCTCTCGAGATGATTTCATGTCTAAAAGTCTGAGCTATAATTAACGCAGAATACTTTAAGTCATATTAAGAATTTACAATCTGGCAAAATGATCTCAATTCTTTTCTCTTATGAGTTAAACAAAGAAAACTAATACTTGGTAAAAGCAAATCTGTTTATGGACCAATCCTTGATGTATTTGGATGGACGATGAAGAAATTCAGAAAGTATTATCCTTGTATAACAGTAATAGGCCCTCAAAGAACATAATAATTTATTTACCAGATGACGTACACTTTTATCATTAGATTGTAAGGAATTGGTGCCAAAGGTAAAGTAAGATAAGCATTTATCAAGCTATTTAGGTAAAGCTTGTTGCCAGTTTACAACAAAATCTTATCCATGCTAAATGTATCGTCAAATCGGTGTCGCTTTGTAAACTGAACACTCAATTACTCTTAGGTACGTAAAAACTGCAGATTGTCACGCCAGAACCACAAAAATCAACAAACTGCTGTTTAATTGTGGAAGATTCATTATTCTGAAAGGGTTCTGAAATAATATTTTGATGCATAAGTTCAACAACAACAATAAAAACAATAAAAAAAACTGCTTTTTACAATGGTTTGAAATCTAGACGGATTATATTAAATCAGGATTTTCAGTGCTTTATTTGATGCTAAAGTTACACTTACCCCCCCCCCCCCCCAAAAAAAAAAAAAAAAAAAAAAAAAAAAAAAAAAAAAAAAAAACGTTCTTTTCAAAATCTGCTTTTATGAAACACCTCTCTAAAACCGATATAACATATTCTAAAGGAAATTTTAAATGAGAACGTGTATAGAATTTTTAAATGCATATCTTTTTTAATGTTGAAAAAATTGAAATGATAATTGTACAGTTCGATTCTTTTTGCATACACACTCACACAAAAGAAAAACATGTTCTTCGAATGCAAACATTTTGGACAGAGACACTTATTCCAGGTCATATTTTAAAAATTTATACACAAGTATAAATTTTTATAGCCCTTTGTATTTCGTTTTCCATAGAATTCTAAAGAACAATATAACAATTTTTCCGCGATGCATATTTTATGTGAATGCGACATTTTATGAGGGGGTTCTCCATTATAGTTCCAAATACTCATTAATATTTATGAGCATAGGCGTAGCGAAAGGAAAGCATTGGAGGGGACATGTCCTCTCAACTTCGTTTAGGGAGAAACATTTTAAAATCTTATTCTCAAAACCTGTTGAAATATCGCTGTTTTTACTTTTGAAAATGTTATGTCCTTTCCTAAAATTTCTTAGTCACGCTATGCTTATGTTTATAAGAAATATTGCGAATAGAACTTCTAATCATTTTAGAAAAAGTCAACTTTCCGAATTTGGTTCTAGTGTTTCTCCTTTCTGTTGTCTTTAACCCTTTAACGCGCAGTGTTCCCGCTCTGGGAACACCAAACTCTGACGTTTTGACTGTTGCCAGTCACGGAGAATAGATTTGATTTCTATAAAATTAGTTGCGAGTGACATAGCTCCACGAGAATCCTTTACTTTAAAGCAAGTCCTTTCGCGTAAAAAATTGTCACGATTATTTTTAACAGCACTGACATCTGCTGAAAAATAGAAGAATGCGAGAACTGCTGGATAGATTGCCCAATGCTGAAAAAAGGGCAGCCGTTGCCATCGCTCGACTTAACTATCAGCAAGATGGCGGACGATCGAAATGTTCATCGCGTGCCACAGATCAAGAGACCCTTTTTTGACGACTCTATAAAAAAGGGCGCTGGTTGTGCGGAGCTGGCTGTGCGGCACAGCCAGCTGTCGTCAAAAAAGGGTCTCTAGATCTGTGGCACGCGATGAACGTTTCGATCGTCCGCCATCTTGCTGGTAGTTAAGTCGAGCGATCGCAACGGCTGCCCTTTTTTCATCATTGGGAAAGGGTTGCGCCTCAAAGGGTTAAATGACCAGTGTATGACAGCTTCTTATGTTACGAAAGCACGTGTAGCTGTTTTTTTAATATACCACAAGTTCAGTCATACTATTACGTCAGCAGTATTGGCAGGAATGCTTTTATAGAGTGAGGCTTCTTATTTTGAGCTCGTTTAACCTGCTGAGACTGTAATTCAAAAAATCAAGTGATTTTTGTACATAATTCGAAATAAACTAATGATGTAAGGAGCTCGAAAGTTTTAGGATGTCTCTTCACATGCTGAACTAAACACTGTACTCTATTTATACATTACACTAACGTATGCGATACCAACAAAATCGGCAACATTTCTATACTGCGAATGGCAACAACCAGATGCAAGCATTAGGGGGTACTTACCTGTTTCCATTAAATTGAATGAATTAATAAAGCAAATATAAAAAGTAAATACAAGGTTTCTATCCTTGTCACGTTTTAGGATATTTTATTAACTACAGCGTTATATATAAGCAGGGAAATAGGTGAAATACAAATCTACATAGGAGACATGAAATTTACAATGCCTATCAAGATTTAAAAAAAAATTGGGGATATTGCTTACGGCACATAAATTCTATCTTTTTTTTTATGATGACACCCAAAATTTGTAGCAACCATAATCTAAATTAATTTAATGACAAATACTGTTAAAAAATGAATTTCGTTGAAACGAGTCCAATAAATTGGCCAATACTGTACAAAGTATAAAAAAAAACAAAAACAATATGGTATGTGGTGGCGAAGGAGGCACCCTTGTGGCTAGTAAACGATAAATCTGTATGAGTTACGAAAATTTTGGAAAAGTGTGATTTAAAAAAATGAATGTAATAATTCAATTCTGCGCAGAACTACACGAAAAAGTCATTTTTTCTACTTTCTCACTCTTAAGAAAACTGAAATGCGACTGTAGATGGTTCAAGAATGTCATCGTTTTCTTCTAACATGGATAAAAAATTAATTTTTTCCGTCTTGCTATTAATAGTCCTGTAGTGGTGATAAAATTAATATAGGGTAGTTCCGGGATTTATGCCGCACATTTTTTTGGTATTTGTGTAAAATATCCCAGATTGCACATACAATAAAACAAGTCAGGCTCTGCTATCTAATGCAGAATATAAAACATGCGTACTGAGACAGAAACAAAAGAAAAAAATAAGATATTAATATATTTTATTATTAATATTTTTAAATAATATTTTTTATTTTGTTATTAATATTTTTTAACAAATTTTATTAAACATTGCACTGCAAGTGAGACGCCGCTCTTGTGCGGGAGTTATGCCGGGCCTGTCATAAGAGCGTAATGAAATAATAAATAAAAATTATTAAAATAAATATTCATATCTGGACTATAATTACCTATGTAATAACAAAAATAATCTAAATGAGTACAAAGAGACGTATTAGTAAGTTTAAATCAATATGAGTCTGCCCACTAAGTTCACTACCAAAATTAAATACTTATTTTTTTAGTTTGAATTTTAATTGTTATTTCATCAACAACATAGCATCAGTGCATCTGAAGGGGTAAAAAGAGTAAAATAGGTTTTATTTTGTTTTACTTGTTTCAACATTGTTTTATACATTTTTACATTGTTTTATTCGTTTATAAAATGTGGGGGTTTCTAATAAAATCTATTAAAAATTTATCTGGTTTTTTAGAACATTATTTCATTTAAACTAGAACGTTAAAATGCAAAATTATTACAATCAACGACTAATAACATGTCCAACTCTGCGAGTCTGTGAGAAAGGGGAAAAAAGTTAATAATAATAACACTTAATCAAATCCAGCAGATATACCCCAGTAACATAAATTCGGTAATATAAAAATAGGATCGGAAAAATCAATTAAAATTTTATTAAAACGGCATCCCGTGCAAAAGAAACTGCGGCATGTATAGCGTAATGGCAGTGCGGCATGGATCCTATTTTGTAAGGTACAGGCGTAACACACAGTTGCGTGTCTTCGCAATGGAAAGTGGCGTAACCATTAGGGAATGAAATCTCGCACTGTTTTTCGCTTCGCGGGATTGCGGGATTGAGATTGGTTGATCCCGCGGGATTAATATTTCATTCAACTAAAAATTGCTTTCGATAGAGAAAAGTAGGAAAAAGTAAGATTGTAAGCACTATGCAGTTTAACTTTAATAATTATCTTATTTGATAATTAATACAATACCTTACATAAATATGAAAATTATAGTCATGATATTCATAATAATATACTGCTATTTCTTAGTTGCTAAAAAAGAATGTAAAAAAGGCAACGTAAAGAGGCACTCGTTAGAGATGAGTTCGGGCTCATTTTTTGAAGCCCGAGCCCGAAGACTTTTAATCCGAGCCCGCCCGAGCCCGAGCAATATTATTTAAGTCGGAGGCCGAGCCCGAAATTTCAGCTAAAGATAAATAAAATTCAATAAAATCCAAATAAGTAATTCTTGATATAATACAATAAATTTTGCAAATTAATTTGTGCAAATTAATGACAAATATAGTTGCAAATTCTTAATGCACTTTCTAATTCTTTATATCTATGTTTATGAAATAATGTCGGATCTCATGACTAACTAAGCAATATAAGCCGCCGTTCTGAAATACCCAAAGAGCTCACGCGCCTTCCAGGCACCCGTGCCGTTATTTTTACTTTCCGAACATGTACCATGTAAGGAAAGTATTGTAATTATGAAAAAATTCGAATTCGAGATTTTGGTGTATTTACACGTTTTGAGATCTTCTGAATTCATTTATGCTATTTTTACGAGATGTATGTATGTATGTGTGTTTGTGTGTGTGTGAGTGAACACGATAGCTCCTAAACGATACATTCGATTGAGCTCAAATTGGGTATATATGTTATAAATCACCATCTTAAGACCGGTATTGATTTTGGTGTGTATAGGACTTATAGTTTTTCTACAGGGCTACGACAGAGATTTCTTTTATATTATGGCATAATGGCATATGGGGAGAAATTCTTGAAAGTGCGCAAGCGTTTAAATGGTGCATTCGATTGAGTTTCAATTTGGTATATATGTTTGAATGATTCATCCATTAAAATTTATTTAAATACTTGCTAATGATCTTAATCGTAAGTGTTCGGAAAGCCGAGTGGAGTCACTCCAGATTTTTTTTATAAGTCCTTTTATTTTCCATATGAATCACTTTTTAAAAATCTGTTTCAAGGAATGTTCAATAAAATAGAAATTTTTTACGAGCCCGAGCCCGCCCGAGCCCGAACGCAGTTGTGAATTACTGAGCCCGAGCCCGGTTCGGGCCCGGGCTCGGGCTCGGGCTTTCGGGCTCGGGCTGAGCCCGTCTCATCTCTAGCACTCGTCTCCCCAGTCTTTATCTAATTGTGTTAGAGATTACAAAAGCGCTTAACAAAAGATTTTTTCTTCTTTGTGTGAAACCCTGAAGGAGCCATCATTTTTTAGTGGTTAACTGAAGTTTACCTTTTAAAGATATCACTATCATGGCTAGGTAGCCATATTATTGTCAATGGAGGAGGGAGGACAAGTCAAGGGTTCTGTCCCAGAAAGATACATTATTGAGTGTTGAAGCACTTCTGCGTTATACCAGTACGTAAATCATAACAATATGGGAGCATAGATCTTTTAAGGGGATCCTATCCTAGTTCTATGCATAGATGAACGTTTCGATCGTCCGCCATCTTGCTGGTAGTTAAGTCTAGCGATGGCAACGGCTGCCCTTTTATTTAAGCATTGGGCGATCTATCCAGCTGTTCTCGCATTTTTCCATTTTTCAGCAGACATCTGCTGAAAAATGGAAGTGCTGTTAAAAATAATCGTGACAATTTTTTTTACGGGAAATGACGTGCTTAAAAGTAAAGGATTCTCATGGAGCTATGTCACCCGCAACTATTTTTATAGAAATCAAATCTGTTCTTCGTGACTGGCAACAGTCAAAATGTCAGAGTTTGGTGTTCCCAGCGCGGGAACACTGTGCGTTAAAGGGTTAAGATTAACATGTTTAAAAGATTGGATAGTGAAATCATGCTCTTATCTCAAAATAAGGATTGTACAGTTATAACTAAGTCATTGAAAGGGATTCCTGCTGTACACTAGTTAAGGAAATCTCATTTTCAGCAGATGTCAGTGTTGTTAAAAATAATCGCAAAACACTCACCGCAAACATTCCCAGCATACTTATGCTGGGAATGTGACTGCTAACTAGAGAGGTGGTCGCTCAAAGAAGTATAAGCATTCGCTAGCCAAGAAAAAAATGTGCTAAAAAATAGTGTTTGTTTTGTTATTTATGAAATTGTATACTAAAACATAAGTAATTGTAGAAACATAGATTTAAAATTTAAACTTTAATAAAAGACTTGGAAATTTCTGATTGTTTCATTCTTTTTCCTCTCACCGAGAAAACTTTTCTGTTAACTTTATTTTAAACATTGGACAAAAGAGCATAATCGAACATGGTTGATTCCTAGTTTACGGTGCTTCTTAGCCAACGAGGCAATAAAAAGTTTAATGTGGTAAACTTGGCGACTTTTATTTGTTTTCTGAGACAAGACGGGGAAACGCGCCAAATTGGAGATTTTTGAAAACGCGCCAAGAAGTACCGCAAAGTAGGAATTTAGCAAGAGCATTATCCTGATAGACTTCATGCATTCTGAATTCACCATGATAAAATCGATTCGATTTAAAATTTGCATTTTTGGTTTTCCCGCAGACAAAAGTAACCGAAAACTTCCTCTACGAATTTTCTTTTTGGTGTAACTCGACCACATCAATACGCTTACTCCAACGGTAAAATTTTTCGTTTCTTAAACATTTATTATCTATCTCTAACCTATAGACATGTAGGTGTACTTGCACCTGCTGTTGATTTACAGAAGAGCGAGTGGTTTGGAATATTAATGGCAATACTTATTGACTTTCCGAAAAATGCTAGAAATTTTTGGACAGGGAACCGGATGAGATAGAGGATTACGCGGTCTGTTCTAGAGGATGTTTTAACATTGAGTAGATAGGGTAAAAATCGGTGCTTTAAAAATTGGCCGTTACGGTAGGGGGGTCGAGCTTTTAGAAGTCTCACTGTATTTATATACACTGCAAACAACACCATTTAGACTTAATTTATGAAAAACTAAAAGATGCATTACAATAAAATTAAGTGGAACTTGTCTTTCAGACTACATATGTAATCAAATGTTTAGTAAATAATTTAACGGAAATTAATTCTAGTCCTGTGAATACAATATGTATTCAGCCAAAACCTGTATTAACTAGGGAAAATGTTTCGCTTCTCGACGATTATGCTAAAGACAGGTTTTATTACATTTATTTTAAGGCTATTCAAAAAAGCAACTACTGGCATCGTAAGAATTTCGAAAAAAGCTTCATAAACAAAACAATATATATCTTGGCATAATCAATACTGCTTTTTTTTTTTAAAGGAAAATGCTATGCTTCGGAAGTATTTATTATCAGTTGCCTGTAGTAGAGTAACAGAATTGTATATAAAATGTCAGAAGATATAATGACATTTATGGCCTATGAATAGAATTATTGATTCACAAAATACTATAATAGAAAATCGACAGAAAAAATATTTTTTTCTTATATTTAAGAGCCATGATGCTACTGTATGAAGACTCTTTTTTATACATTTGACTGTATTTATAAAAAAATACGATAAATTTTAGTTAATGTTTTATTCATTTCATAACAGTGCAAAAGTTAATGTTTTATTCATTTCATAACAGTACAAACAATATTCTTCTTTTCGAAGATATTTCCCGATTGCGTGAGATTTGAAAATTTCTTAAATATGCCTTAGTAATCGACGGACAGATAAATAAGCCAAAATATAAGACGTCCTTCACTACAATGCATAATGTAGGATATTTCTAGTAAAAATGTAAAAATTTTTCAATATTATTCCGCTTCCTATTTAATGTTGTTTTGATCAACACTATGCACAGCATAGAGTATCTACTGAATCTGTGACAATGGGGAGAGGATATACAAATACTAGCCTCCTCCGGCAACCAGTTGGTTCGCCATCTTAATAAATCTCGTTCGGAGAGAATAACGTTTCTCACCGGCTTCCTTGTCACTAAAATCTCTCAGATTCTGAATGGAATTTAAAATTAAGATAGTTACAAACAGAGGTGGCCCTAGGGTAAGTGGCGCCCCCTGCTGACGTAAAAAGAGACTCCCCCTTTTATGCTCTACTTAGTTTCTGAGTTCGAAATGGCGTCCCTCCGAAGCCGGTGCCTAGATGCGATGCTGTCCTTGCTTACCATGTCGGGTCGTCCCTGGTTACAAAAATAATATGGTTTAATGATAAAAACCTACAAAAAGATACTAATTATTTTCTTCCTGTATTAATTTTGAAGAGCTTCTGGATATATTGGCAGTTATCAAAAAGGGGAAAGAAAAAAAAAAATGTAAGAAAATCTGAAACACTTTCAAATTTTAAATACTCACTAAAGTGCTATATATTGAAAGCGTATCATTATCCGTGCTTCTTTCCTGTATCATAACTCATGATTGTGATTAAACAAAATTAAAATTGATATTTCTAACATCCTTTTCTGGATGTAATACAATAGAAATAGAATGGGAAAAAGCTGCGCAGAAAAATACTGAATTCGAACTGAATGAAAGTTTTGAAACTTATTCAGGTGTATTCTTTATCCAAGTCAGGCGTAGCAGACGATAACATGACGTTTAGGCATTATTTTAGCAACGATATTCTATAAGTTTGCGCCATCTGTCGACAGTTTTGTAAAATAAAAACTCTTTTTTTTTATAAAGCGTGGAAGAGTAATAAATATACATCCAAACATTGATATTTATGTATTAGTAGGATTCCTCTAATGGCAAGGACACGTAAAATAAATCTGATTTCAGTAAACAAATTTTCTAGGCTAAAAAGGAACTGACTCTATTTCGGATTGCGTGTAATAACAATCAGAGAACTTTGTTGATGCTTTCAGCCTAGGTTGGGATGGCGACGCTTTTAATTAACTCGTACTATTGTGCCAAAGATTAAAGTGTGTACAGTTGGTTGCATATATTGCTTATTACGCTCGAGATTTTCTTTATAAAATGTAAATACTGTTTTTCTTTATAAAATATAAGTACTGTATGACAATTACCTAAAGCAATTGTCAAACAGTATGTAGTCTGCAGCTGTACATCGAAAGTAATGCAATCCCATTTGTAATACATATTTATATTTTGCCAAAGGGACTTAAATATGAACAATGAACGATGAAACGTTGATTTTCCTGTATAATGCAATTGAATTGAATCTTTTACAGCATACTTTTTCGTTCGCGTGTGGATCTACAAAACATACGTTTACTGTTTCTAGAGTTAATAAGAACCTTAGGGATTTTCTGTTAAAAATGTATGTAATGGTAATATACAACAACTATTATCAGTAAAAAGGATAACATGAGCTTTACTACCTCTAGAGAAAATTGTGGTGCATCTTCATTTTGAATTTGCGAAAGAATTATATCTACCCGAATCCAGATGATTCGATTCTCCATTCAAAATTATAAATATTTTGATATGTGCAAAATGATATGTGCTAAATTTAGCATTCATAAAAGCTCTTCATACATTTTAGTTTCAAAACTTTGCCGTAGTAATTGCTTTGGAAGATAATACACTTATGAGTAAATGTGGAAAGTAATCACAGAATCTAATCTAAGTATGGATTACGATATTTTAAAAGTGCTTAGCAAGATTGCTGTAGACATTTTATTGATTGTCGAAATTGATGCCTGAAAAGTTTTATTTTTCATCTTTTAGATATATAAAGCATAATGTAGGATATTTCAAGCAAAAATATAAAATTTTTTCAATATTATTCCGCTTCCTATTTAATGCTGTTTTGATCAACACTATGCACAGCAGAGATGATCGTAGAGTATCTACAAAATCTGTGACAATGGGGAGAGGATATAGAAATACTAGCCCCCTCCGGCAACCAGTCTTTCAGATATATATGTTTAATTAAGTTTTACAATAGCGCTTTCATACATGGCTATATCTCAAAAGTTGAAAGTTTTAATTTATTTATCTCCTTCGTCAGAATTAAAAGGAACTGTTGAATCATACCTGGAATCAAAATGTGATCCTTATTTCAGAATCTTTCGCATGATATCAGGATCCATGAATTCTGACTATGAAATTGTCACATACAACACATTAAGTGCGCTTCTCCCTAACGGTTCTTGGACAGGAGGAATTGGCATGATAAATCGTTCAGAAGTTGATATGGTACCAGCACTATATGTGCAAACCGAAGAGAGAAAAGAAGCAGTGCATTTCTCTTATCCATTTGAACTTTCTGCTTATTCTTTTGTTGTTAAGAAGCCTGAATATTCCCCTCAGATATTTGGAATATTGAAAGTTTTCTCTTCTTATGTCTGGTTAATTTTAGCATTTGTGACGCTAGCCAATGTAGTAATTAGAAAGCTATCAATGAAACGCAAGTATGCGTTATTTGATGTGATATTTGATTTATTTGCAGTATGCGTGAAGCAGCCGGTTATCATAAAACCATGGACATTATGTGAGCATTTATTGACAGGTAATTGGATAATTGGCACTATGTTTCTGGGCTTTTGTTACTCGTCAGTTCTTTTGTCTTTTCTTACTTTTCCATCTGTTAATCAAATTAGGAGCCTGGAAGATTTAGCACAGGCCGTAGAAAACGATGGTTATAGCTGCATGTTTGATTACCATTCTACCGCTGTACCGAAATTAATGGCGGCTTCAAAATTAAAACCACTAGCAACAATCGGTAAAAACGTGCTAGCTTATCCAAACGGTTCTGGGAAACTGGAGGATTTCCTTCAGATTAAAGAGAAGATTGCCTTCTTCAATTTAAAGGAAGCAATTCCATTTTTAGCCGAAGATAATTATTATGTATCGCATGAAAATGCAATAGAAGTGATGTCATCCATGATATTGCGGAAAAAGTTTTGCTGTAAAGAACAGCTAGATGTTTTAGTTCACAGGATAATGGCCGCTGGGCTTTATGTAAAAGTACACGAAGACTTCAGGTTTTTGTCTGGTTTAAAGATCGAATATGGAGATGTTAAAGCAAACGGTGAAAGAAAGTTGAACCTAAAAGATTTTTCGCTAGCGTTTCTTGTATTGTTATTTGGGTATGTTTTCTCTTTAATCATTTTAATTGCTGAAATGGTGTTTGGCAAGAGTACATTTTACTGATGTACTAAACATTCGCTACCACAAGCAATGCGTATGTAACGGAAGGAGAATGCAAGGAATGTTAAGGAGAATGCAAGTAAAATTAAAAGATGTGGTATCACATATAAAATACTGTAGAAAAAGATTTCAACACCAGACCCTTGAAGAACATCATTTAAAACATTGCCACTAGATTTTTATGAAATTTTAATGAAAGAACATTTAAATCTCAAGTCATAACGACATGGAAAAGGGCGTAACAAGAAAAGGCCATACAAATATAATATTCTTGACGCATAAATATTCAATGCTAGGGGAAAAAGCACGAGAGGAAATCATTAATGTTTTTTTAATTAATCTAGACTTTTTAGAATGTGCACATTGTAGGTATGGGACAGCCCATGTGGATGACATTTCAACCCAACATTTCATTTTTAATGAGGAAAAAATGAATTTTTCGTCATATTTAAAAAGCAGAATTGTAGTGCTGAAGAAGTGGATACCATGAGATCATAAGAAAAGTACTTTAAACATCAACCCAATAAGCGTCTTAAAAATTTTTACCTAATGTAAAGTTGTTTTAATGAACAAATTTTCATACAATTTTTTAATACTTACTGGCTCTTTCTAAATACTCTGATTTTTAATACTGTAATAGCTCTTTTTAAATATTTTTTTTGTGTGCGCGACAACATTTCCGCGAAGCTCATTACTTAGAGTAACAGTAGTAGAGCACTGGGAGCTGCATATGTGCATATGCGTTACCCCATAGAAAAGGCGAGCGACTTCTAGTGTCGTAAATATCGGAACTGTTTGGAAAACTTTTTTCTCGTAGATGATGCTCATCCATAATAATAATCCACTTTTTGCATAATCTGATACACAGGGTGATCAATTCAAAGTAGTACCCGTTGGTGTTTCTTATTACCCTTGAATATGACGGATGTGACCAGTAATGTAAAATACCAGGGTATTTATTTTCAAGGGTAAATACCCGGGTATATACCCAAAATGGGTATTTACCTGGGTATTTATTTTTAATTAACACTATTATTTTAAAAAAAAGCTTGTATTGGAGGGTAAGGATATTCACACACACACACACACACACACACACACACACACACACACACACATATATATATATTAAGTATAAAATAAAAAAGAAAAAGAAAAACGAGAAACTTAGGAACTCTTTACAACCTTTTAATTTCATAAAACTTGAAAAAATATAATTATGAAAAGAAGCTATATGATACATGTTGAATAAAATACTTGATTAAATATAGCCTATAAATATAACTGTTGGAATAAAATAGTAAATAGGAATAATAACAAGGAGCAGTGTATTTGACAATTTGAAAAAAAGGAGAGAAATTCAACTATACTAAATATATACAGACAGTAAAATCTGAATAACGAATCTGAATCTAAGGAGACCGAAAATCAAATTTGTAATTCTGAAAAATTCGTTAAACGGAAATTTTATTATAAAAAATTGTTATTAATGATTTTTTTATAGAAATATTTTGTTCATCAATCTGAAATATTTATAAAGTTTAAATTTACCGTAAAAAATATGTTTTTAAACCTATTACTTTTTATACTTATAACTACTAGTTTTCTAACTATTTGCATGTAATTTTTATTTTAGTGATCATTAAATCAATCATAAGATGCATACAATCCCCTCTCCCCTTCAATAACAAACCATAATAAACTATCACGGTTTAAAAAATAATGTCATCCGCAACTATTTTTATAGAAATCAAATCTATTGTTCGTGACTGGCAACAGTCAAAACGTCAGAGTTTGGTGTTCTCAGAGCGGGAACACTGTGTGTTAAAGGGTTAACGAGATTTTTTTCAGTTATGAGTTGCTCTAACTCCTCGATTTTTTGCAGGATTTCATTGGAAAACCCTGTCTCTGAGATACCCCCCCCTCTTACACAAAACCAACGTGGTGAGGAATAATTAACCCTTTTATGCCTAGTGTCCCTGTTTTGGGGCAGCATTTTCGCTCTCAGTCGAAAACGTTGTTTCTATTTCCTAGCCCTTATTCACGAGTATTGAACCTCAACTCCACAAAATATTTTAACGCGACCATGTAGGATGTTGGCACTTCAATTTTTATGCATAACGATTTTAAAAGAAATCATCTTTTGTACAAGAAGTTGACATCAGAGATTCATCTATTATTACTGGTATTAGCAAAAATCGAAGAAAGTCGAAAAAATATCTGGGCACGAATGGGTTAATAATGGAATGATATTGTAAAAAAATTGAATTAAGTTCTGTTTTTCACAAATAAAATTATCACAGGATAAAGTAACATATTGTGCCTTCGTTTCTATTTTACCTCACAAATAAGGTTTCATAAAGGCACCATTTTTATTTATTCCACAGTGTATTGCAGCTTATAAAGAATAATACCGAATTTTTTCACGTCCCTGCTGGGATTATTGGGTGCTTGGAAGTTCAGGGCCTGTCCTACACCACGCTAATGACCTAAGCCCGCGATCGTAGGTTCCATTCCCGCTCATACCCTGGTTTTTTAAATTTCCTTTCTCTTTGCTAGTAAAAACTGCCATTGTGTTGTGCACTTTATTCGACGAGGATTTATGAGCGGTTCCTGAATCCAAGCTGATAAGTCTGAAAATAGATCTTTCATACTAAACAATAAAAAGTTCCTGCTGCAATTAGTCCACTTAAATTTGTATATGAAGCCTGTAAGGATGATTTTGTTTCTTCGATATACACACATTTGTTTCTTCGATTATGCTCAGTGTTCTTTTTTCGGGACGGCATTTTTGACATCAGTCGAAAACGTTATTTATTTTTCCTAGCTTTTATTCACATGTATTGAACCTCAACTCTACAAAATGTTTTAACATGACCAAGTAGGATGTCGGCATTTCAATTTTCATACACAATGATGCCTCACCATGGCACAGTGGTTATGTCACTGAAAATGGTAGACGGTCGACGTGTGAAGGTCGCCGGTTCGGGTCCCATCGCGTGGCTGTCAACCTAACCGTTTGCAGTTTTCCCTGGTTTTCTCCGAAACTAGCGTAAATACGGGTTAGGACCCCTTAGAAAGACCTCCGTGGAGGGCACCCCACTTGTGTTGTCCTTCTGAAGTGGATTTATAAGCGGGTTTCTGGCCAAGCACACAAATCCGAAATACATGTTACGCAAACAAACAAACAAATACATAATGATTTTAAAAGAAATCGTCCCTTTTGCAAGAAGTTGACATCAGGAATTGATCTATTATTGCTGGTATTAGAAAAAATCGAAGAAAGTCGCAAAAATATCTGGTCACAAATGCTTTAATGGGTTAAAACACATTCAAGATTAGAGTACAAGACAAATTTCTTATTCGAATTTCACATATAAAAATAGCTTTAAAAGAGAGACATTCATATCATTAACATTAAAAGTTCTTATTAATTTGAAATTAGACGTGTTATTGGAAAAATTAATTAGTTATTCACAAAACAGATATAGGAAAATTAGACTCGTGGCTATCGAGTGATTTGCAGCGAACGTCTTTAAAATTCGTGCATTTAAGGATTAAATAAAAAATTCCCCCCAATACTTGTTTCAGAGTTAAACAAAGACTTAATTTATCTTCAGTTCTATGGTCAAAATTTTGTTCATTTCATTCATGCCCATTCGCTGTTACTTTGAAAAACAGCTGGGCGTCTAGTGGATTTTGTAATTAGGAACTTTATGCGTTACGTTTCTTCCCACGTTAACGCTAAGGCTATCTGCTATACGGAGTATTTTGACCAACCAGGTTTCTGATTTTGTATGTGCGCATGCGCTGTATTGTCCGCTGGCATTTAACGTTAGCGTTACCGTGGGAAGAAACGTAGCGAAAAAACTCCCTGTTATCGCATACCGTACTACATTAAACGTCTTCAGACGTGTAGTGTACGTGCATCGTAGGACAAATTGCGGCATATGTATTCAATGTCACCTATTTTGAACCAGAATGGGGTTTGCTCAATATAAGACGTCTGGTAACGTATAGAGAACCAGTGTGTGCTGCCTAGGTAGAATTTTGAAGATCCGGAGTAGTGTTTCATTAACTTTTAAAAGTTTACTATGATATAAACACATTAAAAGATATTCGGAAACATTTACATTTTTCAACTTATTTATTGACACATATATTTTTCAACAGTATCAATTTAATAAATTTGCTGACGAACTCGGTATAAATTTTTATCTGCCCGAAAACTCTTCAATAAACTTCCTACTCTGGATGAAAGCTATAAAATATTTATTCATATATTTTTTTCTCGTATATAATCTGTATAAGAACTGTGTAGTTTATTTATCCATTCATCATGAGAAACATAATTATAATGCTTCACAAAATCAATTCTGAAAACGTTCGTTGTATTTAATACGATAATGGACTTGAAAAACAACCCTTAAAGCTATCATTATTATGTGTGGAGATCTCGTAAAGCTTGTTTTTACTATACGGTCGCCGAGAAGAGAAACTTTCGCCGCCTCGTATTTGTAAAGTGTAAGTTAATCTTTCTTTAAACATTAGTTAAGCATGAATCTTTATTCTTTTAGCGTCAGTTAAATCATTCGTTACGCCTGCGTGAAGAAGTTGAGAAGTTTATTTTAACTGTAAGGTCGATAATAAGAGAAATTTTCATAGCCCGGTCCTCTTGCATCAATGTGAGTTAATCTTTCGGTACACCGTTAATCATCATTCGATAAGCGCTCTTTAAATCGCTGATCATCATTCATTAAATTCCCTTTAAATCTTTAATCATCATCCGTTAAGCGTTCTTTAAATAGCTAATCATCATTCGTTAAGCGTTCGTAAAATCATTCGGAACGCTTGCATCAGTTGTGGCACTAGGGTAGCGTGGCGCCCCTTGTAAACGTAAAAAAGTCGCCCCTTTTATACTTTTTTTAAGATTTCGAGTTCGAAATGGCGCCCCTTCAAAGATGGCGCTCCAGGGCGGTGCTTACCTTGATTACCGTATTTGGCCGCCCCTGGCTTGCATACAGAAATCCTGAAGTTCGTTTTCACTGTAAAGTGAGTGAGAAGAGAAATTTTTGACGCCGCGTCTATGCATCAATGTTAGTTAATCATTCGTTGTTCATCGGTGTGAGCCAAACTGAGATCGTGCTACATAATTTTTTTACAATCAAAACGCTCAGCATATTTTATTTTGATAGGCATTTCGAAAGCAAATTGTACAGAAGTATCAGAGGCGTAGCGAGAGCACCATAATTGGGGGGGGGGAGATAAAATATGCCAACTCTCTCAAAATTTGGAAAATTTCCAATTACCCTCGAAGTTGCCTGTTTCAAATCATTTTCCCCCATCATTTCTTTTAGCATAACTCTTTCTGTGTCTTTTAATAAAGCGCTAAAATAAATTTATTAAATAATTGAAATAAAATACGTTATACTGCGCATTGTAAGATATTAAATCGTTGCCAATACATGTTTCATTCCAAAGTTTCTATCCTGAAAATAATAATATCACAGCCAGGCTATCAAAACAAGACCATCGCCTTTTAATAAATCAGAAAGTCTATATTATATCCATTCAAACACATTTTATAGAATAAAAATGCAATAAGTATTAGAGAAAATGCAAGTAATAATAATTGAACTAGCAAAATGGCTCCATAATTTACTTAAATTAGGTGTAAGTTTTTTTTTTAAAGAGTACAGTGTACATCTACATAATTATCGATGTGTCTCAATTCTCTGGTTATTTAAGTATATAAATAAACGCTTTTGCATTTTATACAGAATTATACATAACTGTATTAAAAAAATAATTTTCTCAGTAATCTTTTATGTAGTACATGAAATGCAAACATCCTTGAAATGCAAAATTAAATTTTCACAAGTACACTACAATCAAGCATAATTTTATACTATACGGAAATCAATAATTGTCCTGGAAATACTATCGGCATAGAAAACAAAATTTTCACTTTAGACTCTGTGTTATCGAATTAATAGTAGATTTTTTTTCGAATGGCTCGCTTACACGCTGAGTTGCTCATATCGCTTGCCCGAAATTAAAGTAACCCCATTAAAAAATCATTTGTGTGTTATCAAACAGATAAGTCTAACTTACGTACGTCTAACAACAGAAAATGCGTCATAAAATGTCATAGTTATCTGGAGGGGCGGCAGATTGTGCGAAAAAAATGTGAAATGATTATGCCTATACGTCAGCGGAATAATACGCAAAATGAATGTTTTTTGAGGGTCAGTTTTCTTGCGGCAAACCAATATGTTATTAAGTAATTTAGAAATGATTCATGCATCAGTCATCTCTTAAAAGTACAAAGAATATTTTTTTATGCGTGTGTTATTTCTTACACCTGCTTGTAGATTGCGTGACGCTTCGTAATTGTGAAACATTCGAATAGACGAATTTTGAGCTTCAGTAAAAATTGATAGACTTTTCCTTTGTATACAATTTATAAGGCTTATTTGTTGAAAGAAGTGAAATATTTCCATGTATTGAGTTTACTAAATCAATAAGTTTTTATTGACGTTTGTAGTATACAATGAGTCAAAAATTAAATAGTTTTAGATAGGAAAATATTTATTTTAATGATTATGAAAAATAAATAAAAAGTAGCTTCGTTAAAAAAGCATTTATGCGTTGAACAGAAAACAGCCATCATTTTGAAGAAAATACTTTTCATATTTCATTACTTAAATATGTTTCAGTAATGTGTTACGTCGGATTTTTCTGTGAACTTACTTTATAGCATTTTGTAGAGGATATATAAATATATACATACGCGTACAGGTATAATTTAAATACTATGGAAAGTTGCTTATAAAGGACAACAGCAATAACAAATTTCTAAATATCAGAGGGTCTTTGGTGTAATTTATATAGCTCGGTGTTGGATAACCGTAAACTTTGTAAATAATCTACATAAGTGTTGTAATTGTATTTGGACTTACAAAATGCATTCAATACAAAGATAAGAATTTTATGTTTATTATAATTAGTGTGCTATTAAATTAAATGCATACGCAACAGTAGCGCAAAAATAGTTCCGCTAAGCAACGAAAATAGTTCCTGTTTTCAACTACTAGAATGCTACTTTCTGAAAAACGGAAGAGGACTTTTTCTGCAACATTAATAACAGAAACCTGATGAAAATCGTTAAAATTTTAGTTTTTTACTATTTCCATAAGGGTAACTTGAAGAAAGTTGCACACGCATACAGTTCAAAAATGTAAATTTGGTGTTGAAAATAATTTTAGTGGAAATTGAATTCAGAAGCAAGACTTTTCATCTTGCATCCAAGTTCATAATGTGCAAGGAGAAAATAAGAATGAAGTAAGCAAAATTTTACTTCTCGAGTTTATCATATGTTACAGATCCTGTTTAGCATATTTGTCGTCATCTGCTGAGCAACTGTGGCTATAGATTTTTCACTGCAGTATATTTGTTTTAACATTTTAATTCAAAGTATATCATAGAGAATAGATGATATTCAACTGCAAACGTTATAAAATAGAGACTTATATAATTACAAAAGACGTTAGAGATTTATAAAAGTACATTTTTGAATTAATTAAATTTTTCTTAGCTTTTTCATAGAAATATCTCTGATACATACAACTAAAAACACTCGTGAAAGTATAAATTTTGAAATAATTTCATATTTTCGGTCTTTTTAAATTTCTGTTTGCTTTTAAAGTAGAGTGAAGCACTTTCAGCAGAACGATTAGCTCTTTTAACATATTTATGTGAATCTTTTTCAGCCAATTTATAGTCTTACACAATTCTGGCCAAAGAAAAGAAGATACCAAATGAATCGGAACATAAATATAAAAAAAATAATACCCAAAGATTCATCTTTGTAAAATTCGGTAAGTAATTACAACAGTATGTCTTTCCCAGTATTTTTAAAAATTGTCTTTATGCCATACTTTCTCTCCGCTGAAATCAACGAAACCACTTCAGTAGAGCAGATACCTGACTATTATGAAGTCAAACTGGCCGAAATAATTTCTCAAAAAGTGGGTTTCTCATACGAAACCGTGATACCGAAAGACAAAGAATGGGGAAGTCTTTTATCGGGTGGGAAATGGAGCGGTATGATCGGGGTGCTGCAACGAAATGAAGCCGACTTGATTATTAGTTCGCTGTCGATGACGGAGAAAAGAAGCCATGTGATAGACTACAGCTACCCCTATCACGTAGACAGACTGGTTTTTGCCACAAGAAGCTTGGGACAAACTCATACTAAATATTCTTTCTTAAAACCATTCACCCTTGAAGCATGGATGAGCATTTGTGGATTCGTTTTGATATTGCCTGTCGTAAACTACTCGTTCATTCGGAGAATAATATCATTCAGCCATTTTGAAAATTATTTTAGAAATTTTGTGAGAGTATCTGATAATACCCCAAAGAGAATTAGTGAAAGTCTATCAAGAATATCTTGGCTCATTTTGCTGACTTTGTTACGATGGTTTTATGCTGCTGTGCTGTTGTCTTTCCTGACATTTCCATCGCTGAATGGCGTTCGGAATATTCCAGAATTAGCTGAAGCTGTTCGTCTTGGTACGCACGAATGTACAGCTTTTCCTGGTGCATATTATGCAGACGAATTAATGGATTCTGTCGACGCCAACTTGAAAATAATTGGTCGCAGTTTGAAAGGAAACGAAAGTTTTACTGATTTTGTAGAAGTAATGAGTAATAAAAAACAATCTACGGTTCCTGCTTACTTAGCTACAGAAAGTCATTTTATTGTTGTTCGAAAGAAGTTTTTCGTTTCAGAAGATGGTCTTTTTCCTGACTATCTAGCAATAGGGATTAGGAAAGATTTCTGCTGTAAAGCTGAGTTAGATTCAGCCATACACGATATCTGGGCTTCAGGTATTTATACTCACCTTTTGAAAGAATTTTGGAGAAAATATTTTTTTAATAAGCTTTGGAAGGCATTGGATGTTGATGGAAGTACTAAAAGAATACCTTTGTCACTGGCTGAGTTTCAGGGTGCATTCATTTTATTAGCAGCTGGATATTTACTGGCAACTTCAGTATTTTTCATAGAATTATCTCTCGCAAAATCCAGAAGAATAATTCAATCCCGTAGATAAATTCAGTGTATGAATCTTGTATCTATGTATCCATAGTAAAATGATTGAAATATTGAAAAAAAACCGCCAATGTAGTTAGTTATATGTGCATTGAAATATTAATTGTTTTACCAATTTAAGAGACTAGGCGCCAAGGTCTCTAGACTCACAACTCTCGCTTTTTATACTAGGCATACGAGGCCTAATAAGACTTACTCGTAAAAAGGTATAATTTTTACAGACAAAACCCGAAGATTGAATCAAATAGAATGTTACCAAGTTACACATTGCTTGGTTCTTGCATATTTCTTGAAACATAAAAATTTAAACCACAATTTATGTAAATATGTAAACTGTATGAAAAAACTTGTTATTTACCATCCACAGTAGTTTTACATAATTTTGCTACTTACGCATGCGTTTAGTTAATCATCATTTCTCATTAAGTTTGTAAAAAAAAAAAAAACAATGTTTCATATATTTTCTTTGCTAAAAGGCATCTAGGATATCTTTCACCAAAGACGACTTTCAATTATTTGGCGATTTACACATGCGCATAATTAATGATTAATTCCGACGTAAGTTTGCCATGAAAACAGTTTTTCATATATTCGTATACATAATCCTTTGCAGACTGACGTATTTAGCACCGCGAAACATTTTATCTCGCCGTGCTGGCAAATATCGAAGCTGTATGAAAACTGTTATAATGGCATAGTTAACGCCGCCAAATATTTCTATTCGAAAAGGGGAGGCAAATACCTAAGCTGAACCTAACTGGCATTACTATAATCTGCATTGAATTATTTTTCGCTCTCACCCTGGGTAGATTACTGATTACCATTTTTCAAACGTGTGGATGTGTTTGCACGAGAACTCCTAAGCTCAGCGGTTCTCAACCTTTTAACATCGTACCCCCCCAACAAAGGCTAACTTACGGTGGCGTCCCCCCCTCACATTTTTCAGGATACTTTCAGTTTTTTAATCTTTAACAATGAACATTTAGTGAAATTTTCTACAAAATAATGTTATCAGTAAAGTTTGAATGAACATTTTAAGCGAAAATGGATATATTTTTGAGTAAAAATGAGAATAAATAAGATGATTAGAAAAAAATATGCATCACTACTTGCTCTTTGGTTTTTCTCGCGCCCCGCCCTGCAAACGCTTTGCGCCGCCCTTGGGGGTCGCGCCCCACAGGTTGAGAAACGCTGTCTAATCTTATGTTTTTATAAGCGACTTACTTGATGTATCAAACATAATACATTTCGTCATTTCATAGCATATAATAATTTTCTTCAAAAATTTAAAGTATGCAAGTGACAAGCACACAGTTTTTTTAAAATAATATTATCATGTATTAACAGGCATCAACATTTAATATCCATTAATGAGTTTTGAAAAGGGTGAAGGAAATTCAGTTGGTGAATCAACTTTCCAAAATCAAATACACGTAGTTTGTTTCAGATTTACGTGTTAGTATTACTAATATTTGAAAGCAAGATGGCTCAAATTACTATAATTTCTTTTGTTGCGTGAATTTCTTTCATTGATTGAAATTACTTTACTTTATATATGGGTAAATTAGTTTCAAGAAATAAGAAAATGTATCAGTGAGTTGTATTCTTCATTCCGGAAAGCCATGATAATTTTAAAATCAATTATATATTTGAATTAATGCATATATTTATTTTTTCCTAGTTAAAAAATCGTACGTGCCATCGTGATAATTTCTTCAAAATCCGCACGTTTTGCAATTTCATTGCGAAAATATGCAAAATTCACAAAAATGCCTTCTGTGTATTATTATAATTCATTTCCATCTTTTTTTATGACACGTCAAGTAATTAATTTTCTTGTTAGTTTCCAATCTGAATGTTGAATTTCAGTCAAAAACGACTTCTTCGGTTAAAGCTTTTTTGCATAATATTTTAAAAATGTGTGATCTTTATGTATTAAAAATAGTTTTTTATTTCCATTTCACGAAATTTGTGTAAGGCCTGTAGTTCAAAAATTAAGAATGTTTAAGTTTGGAAAAATAAAGGTATAACATTTTAATTAACGTAGTCTTAATTCTTACCGTATTTTAAACGTTTTTGAAAGTTACTTTGATACTTATCGTTAATAAGTAAGGTATTACAGCCCTTTTAAATATATGTGGGACAATTTGCATGCAAAAAAAATGTTAAATGTAATCATGAGTACGATAAAGAATATCACAGGAAGATTTTAGTAGCTTTTCTCTTAAAACCAGCCCAGACAGTAGATAAACAAAGAAAAAAACAATACATAGTGATTGATTTTCCCTTTCAGGAAATTTTTATGCAAAAAGAATACATAAAAATTCCCTGAAAGGCAAGGATACAAATCTACATGCTTAAAAAAAAAAAACAAGTCTTTTCTTCGTTCCTGGAAGAAAATTCAAACACCTAAATTTTTCTTTTCCGGATAGCAAAGCACATAAAAGGCAAGTCTTCTTTTAGAATCTTTTCTTTTCATTCTTGTAGTCTGTTTCATTCCTTTAATTGTGACACAACAAGTGGCGAATTCTGATCCTAATAATAATTATTATTTTAGAAGGAGCAATCGGTACATACTTTTTCCGAAACTAGTGCACGGTCTTGAAACCGCTTTCCAGAAAAATTAAGAAAAGAATGGTCATGTCGGACATGGCATTCCTCAGAAGAATATTTATGACATTGTCTTCCTCCCCCTTTAACATCTGCAGTGTACATGGTGAACATATTTTGAACTGATTATGTGAACTTGTGTGCGAGGTATAGGGATGAGGCTCCAAGACCTCATCCCTATACCTCGCACCAGTCACAGTGTCTCTTTCAAAGACATGGGGAGGTGTGCGGCCATCCAACATGATGCCTGCCCAGACCATTAAACCTCCTCTGCCATAATGGTCGATTTCGCGGACATGGGAGAGTAGGTAGCGGGTCCCCGGTTCTCTCCATATGAACGTACGGCGAGAATCGGTGTTTAGGCTGAACCGGGACACATCAGTGAAGAGAACGGTCGCCTATTGATCCATACTTCAATCTCTATGTTCTCTGCACCATGCTAAACGGATTCTCCTGTTCGTAGAAGTGAGCGGACGCAAACAGCAGGTTTTCTTGCAAACAACCCTCTCTCATGAAATCTTTTGGAAACAGTGACCCTTGTACAGGATTCCTATGGTTGCATACAAGTCATGAAAGAGCCGAGAAGCTGTGGCACTCCTGTTATGTCTTGCTATAATGAACAAATGGCGACCTTCTCTGGCCGTCGTGGCTCTTGGGCGACTTTGCCCAGGCTTTCTCTCGATGGATCCTGTATCATGGAAGTGTTTCCATAAGTTAAATTGAACTCTCTACAAATCTAGACGTGAGATTGGCCTGCTTCTAGCCTACCCACAATTCGCTACCTCATTCCAACATCTAAACGTTGGTGGTTACTCATTTTTACTGTTACAATTTGAAATTATCTGATTGTAGCAAAATAACACCAAGGAATTCGCCGAGGTGTGCTAGCGAACGAAATGCGCCCAACTTACGCGCGCTTATAAAGCCTGTTTCTCTACAGGCTCCACCTATACACACAGTGTACGCTTACGTATTTGACGTACAAGATTTGCATTTTTGTCTAGAAGCAGTGGTTTTACAACCAGTTCAGTTCTTTTCGTGAAATTCGATGTTATAGGCAAATTCTCTTAATTTATTTCACCAGTGTTGTTGTTCTCGTGCCCATGGATAGACGTTCGCATAATCCATGGTAAGATGTGCCATAGCACCTGAAGTGGTTCGATTTCTGCCCGCTGGCTTCTAATTTTGAACCAATTCGAGATGACGGACTAACCACCTGAAATCGGCACCACAGAGGTATCATTTGGTACATGGAGGACATTGGAGACACGGCGGATTTTCGGTACATAATAAAATTTGAATGTGAAGTTTATTTTAAGTGGACGAAGACTAAATACGTTGAGTGTAGACATATTTTTGTGAAATATGCTGTTTTCTCCAGCTCCCATTGTAATTGCTTCCACAACGAGCTTTTTCTTCCAGTTTCTAATAATTTTTTTTTTCAACGGTTGGGCACTTCCCAGATAGCACAAACTTGTCCAGAACACGTCTTTTCATAGAGACCACAAACCTACAAGACGTCATATAGACAAGCTGACATGTCCATTAAACATCCAGGATTCGTCCAATTTACGTCAGTATGGCACTATAGGGCGCCCATATGACGTCTTATAGACATGCATATAGACGTAATTATGTATGTGCTTGTCTATTTATGGACTTAGTGTGGGCAAGTCTTGGACATCAACGTCTATATATGGACCTACTTAGGTCAAGTCTTAGACTTCTTCATCCTTATGTGGACATCAATGTCCAGAAAAGGTCCATATAAAGCCCATAATTCATGCCATTTCACTAAGGCAATATGGAATATCTGGGATACGTCTATAAAAAGACTTATTCTGGAAATTCTATATCTAGTTTTGGTCTACTCATGGACATTTTCTGGATTTTCCAGATTATGTCCATTTTAAGATGCCTTATGGATGTCCATTTATAGCCATGGACGTAATATGGGCGAGATGGATGAGAAATGGATATAAAATGGACAAGTGTGCTATCTGGGTTGCTGATTAGGCATTGTCCAATACAACTGTCCGAAGTTGTAGCGGCCATTTTATTAAGGGAATTGGCTTGCGTTACCCCTTATGAGGAGACGGACAACATCCATGCACAAACCGGGATTGGAACCCAGACTCAAGGCTTGATAGAGTGGTTCTTAAGCCGCTACACCACCTGGTTGGCAGTTACTAATAATGTACATATTACACATGTAACAAATTTTATCTAACAGCCTCGATTCAAGTACGTTTTCTTTTTTTCTTATTTTACAATTTCAATCGGGACACTTACAGAGAAGACACCTGCCTTCTGTAGTGTATTTTTCATTGTAAAGTTCACATTAGAGATGTTAGTATCAAAAGAAAGACTTGTTTAGATTGTGTTTCCTGACGTTGTATCGAAATAAAGAAATTAAATTAACATAAATAGAAATTTGTTATTAAAGTCTTTTCGGTACTTACGTATTATCCCGGCGGTCCGCCAAGACGTGCGAATTTTCGACAACATAAATGCCGGATACATGAAATTATGCATGGTTTGGAATACGATTGGCAACAGTTTGGCGGCACATTTGACGAAAACAATAGCTCGGCGGGAACGACCGCCGGGATAATACGTAAGTACCGTATTTTTACATTAACGATGTTTATGGCTAGAAAGAAAAAGTGCCTCCTAAGTTGTGCGTTGTAATTCCCTTAAAACAAAAATAGACGATTTCCGTTAACAGTTTGACTAATAACCAGAGCCGTAGCTAGGGGCTGGCCAGGTGGGCAGCTGCCAGAGGTGTAAGCCTCAGAAGCGCGCACTTGCAGACTTTTCCTACATTATAGTAGCTAAAAATAAGTCTTAGAGGCGTAAAATTCATATCTTGCCTGGGACGCTCATGACCCTAGCTACGACTCTGTCAAGAACTACAGAAACGAAACGCTTTGCATAATATGCTTAAATAAATGCAAATAAGTATTTTTTTCTTTTAGATTGATTTTTTATCCAACTAATGAATTGCATTTATTGTAATTAAGGAACTTGAAGCGAATACTTATAGAAAATAAAATTTATATCATAAAAAAAATATTATGAAGAACACTTTGTAAATACTTACACTATAGGCCATGAAATTTTCCACAATATTTTTTTCATCTCATCTATTTAATAAAATATATATCATATAAATGAAAAAGGAAATCTATACTATTAAAATCTGTGCGCGTCTGTCTGTCTGTCTGTCTGTCTCTCTCTCTCTCTCTCTCTCTCTCTCTCTGTGTGTGTGTGTGTGTGTGTGTGTGTGTGTGTGTGTGTGTGTGTGTGTGTGTGTGTAGCATCATCTCCTCCTAAACGGCTACGAGTTCAGTTTCGACCGAGGTATCCACGAATTTGGAAAATTTCGAGAAAGAACCTCCGCTAATTTAAATTTCGAAATTCGAATTAGTTTAGGAGATATTTATAAAAAAAACCCATCAAAAACGCTAATTTTTGCTCTCCGCAATTCCGGGATTGTAACCCCGTAGTCAAAAAAGTGAGAAATAAGCATCGAGGTTGCCATGTTTGGATATTTTATTAAATTATTTAGACTCCTGCAGTAAAAATAAAAGAATAATGATTCTTTTCTGTTTAGATTATTTACAAAGTTATTTTTTAATTAAAATTTTGCGTTCATGTTAAATCAGAGCAGGAATTCAATGTTTTTTATGTGTAAAAGAATAAGGGATTGAGAGATTTCCGAGACTAATATGTATATTTTTTAGTTTGGCGAAATAAAAATGGCTCATTTGGCGATTTTGAGAAAGTAGTAGGTTCTACCGATTTGCACAGTTTTGGGCTTGGCGCAAATTACTGAGAGCGTAACGAAATAGTATTTTTAATAACAAGTATAAGTTTTACGGCGCTATACTTCGATGTTTCATATAGAAATAATGCAGTTATTAAAGCGATTTTAAACGATCCATAGAATTTTCACCAAATTAAGTAAACTGATTTAAGTTAGAGGAATTCCGCCAAATTTCAGAAAATTGAAATTCTCGCATTTTGTAAATGGTAGTTAACGGTGATTAAAACCCGTTATAGTTAATAATAATTTAAATAACTGCTACTTATCAATAATAAGCCTGCATTAAATTTTGCCGATCGAACCATATAAATGATAGATAATTATTTCCCATTTTGATTGCTGTTAAATCAATGCTTTGAATGATTCCCTGAAAAGAAAAAAATCTCGCAAAATGGTGTATGTTGGCATTTTGGCGATCGAAGTACCGTGTAATAAATAATTGATTCTTATTTGTTAAAGCAGCGCTACGGAAGTTTCTTTTACTAGAAGCTGTTAGAAAGGCGTAATTAATACTATCTAATATATTTTTTATTTTACGAATTGAAATGTTTGTTGATTCCTACTTTAGTACATTTCTTAGCAAAGTTGGCGAAAAATATTCAAATGTAGTGCAGCTCTGTACATATTATTAATTCCATTCCACAACTCAGATGAGCCGATGTCACTAGCGTATGCATAGATATTTTTTTTTTTAATTCCGACAAATAGAGTATTGCGTATTGCCTTTAGTGTCAAGTTTAATTTGTGGTTTGAGCTATTTGCCATCGACTGGCGGTGTTAATTTCGCCAATATTGCAGTTCTAGCAAAGTAAACATGAATAACTCATTTCATGTTCTATTTTTAACATTCCTATAGTTTCCGTAGCAACGGAATCCATTGTTGCCAAGTTGTTAAATTTTACAATTATGTGAAACCACTCATTTCTACAGCTTTTAAAAATCGAAAAAGTGAAAACGCATCAATTGCGAAACAGATAGAACTGTAACAGACTTGCACCTTAAAAATAATCGAAGTTTTTATGCAATTCTACATACCTTTAATCTTATTTCCTTCCGTGTAGATGTCATTTTTTACGTCATTTTTGCTGTTTTGCTGGCAGATTATCCGGAGCAGCACATACCCTCTAATGTATTTGCTCCTCCGGAAGCAAGAGCGTGTCCGGCGCGTATTTGTGTAACCCCATTATGTTAATCAGAATTTTCTGGTGTCACATTTTTTAGACCATTTTTTTACCGCGGAGATTCCGATCCTGAAGTATATTGATTAAGCAGGAGTAGCCAGAATTTTTCATGGGAATGTTACGACTACCGCAACTCACATATATGTACACGTGTGTGCGATAAGGGAGTGAAGAATATACATTTTGTATGGCAAAAAATTCCGATTGGGGGGTTGTGACCCCCTATCCCCTCCTTAGCTACGCCACTGTACGCAAGCATAAGTTGTCACGTCATGAGAAACCGTCATAGATGGCAAACTCCGAAGTTGTACTGAGGGTTATACAAAATTAAAAATTTTACTTTTAGTAAATTTTATTTTTGATACAGTTCGAATATTTGGTTTTAATACATTTCGGCCACCAAAGTAAGATGAAATATTACTAAATACAGCAACCCAGAATTTTCTTAACTATTGAATTTGACACTATGCGACTACAGTAAATTCTCTATAACACGGTAGATACGTTCCGTGTTATAAGAATCCGTGTTGGACGGGTCCTGCGCTATACTCCACCTGGAGTGCGGACTGCGCGGTATAATCGCGGCAAAACTTATTTGCGCTCCGTAAAAATGCAATGATGTTTGGTGTTGCCACTCAAAAGGAATCTTAATTACAGGTGCTAAGGCGTCATAATATCAGAACATAGTCTCACTTTACCGTGCTGTACGAGTCTCTTTTAACGTGTTACACGAAAAACAATCCTAATGTTTTCGTCGTGTTCTAAGAATTCGTGTTGTAGACCCATGTTATAAAGGGTTCAACTGTAATCTGTAACAAATGAAAAATGAAATCAGTTATTTATTTAGGGCGAATTGACAGTGAGATAAACGTCTGTTTTATGTAACAAGTGTGATACTGCATTAAGAGTTCAATAAGGGTAATAAGCTTTTTCTCAGAAGTTACATCAAGAACGTTTTCATTTACAAACTGCATTAAGAGTTCAATAAGGGTAATAAGCTTTTTCTCAGAAGTTACATCAAGAACGTTTTCATTTACAAAAGCGACATGATTTTCACCGGAGCAGGGTACATTTTTGGCTTTCAAACGTAAATGATGCATTGATTGTTTCATGTAGGTTTTTTAATTTAGGTAAAATTTAATAAAGTCGTGTGTAACATAACTGCGCTAATGCATTGTCCACGCTTTGAAAAATGCAAGATAAAATTGTTGTCAACATCATGTAATGTTATTTATGTGGTATATACTATATATTAATGCTATAAATTAAACCTCACAAAGAGAATTATATGATGTAGAAATCAGGCATTTTTCGACAGAGAAAAGTTTTGTCTGCATACCATAAAGTTCTTTCTTTTTTGATCACCAGTCACATTGACGTAGTTTTTGTGTCCTGTTGCAATAGTCTAAAATTTGCACTCATGACGTCAACTTTTAGTCTTCACGTTTTGAGATTCCGCATTCTTAGGTTTAATTCGAATTATATATGTGTAAGGAAAATATGCGTTTCCCACCGTGCGGAGAACGGGTACGCAGCTAGTCTATACTATTAAAATCTGTGCGCGTCTGTCTGTGTGTGTGTGTGTGTGTGTGTGTGTGTGTGTGTGTGTGTGTGTGTGTGTGTGTGTGTGTGTAGCATCATCTCCTCCTAAACGGCTGGGAGTTGAGTTTCGAAAGAGGTATCCACGAATTCGGAAAATTTCGAGAAAGAACCTCCGCTAATTTAAATTTCGAAATTCGAATTAGTTTAGGAGATATTGATAAAAAACCCGTCAAAAACGCTAATTTTTGATCTCCGCAATTCCTCAATTGTAACCCCTGTAGTCAAAAAAGGGAGAAATAAGGATCTAGGTTGCCATGTTTGGCTATTTTATTAAATTATTTAGACTCCTGCAGTAAAAATAAAAGAATAATGATTCTTTTTCTGTTTAGATTATTTACAAAGTTATTTTTTAATTAAAATATTGCGTTCATGTGAAATCAGAGCAGGAATTCAATGTTTTTTATGTGTAAAAGAATAAGGGATTGAGAGATTTCGGAGACTAATATGTATATTTTATAGTTTGTCGAAAAAAAAAATGGCTGATTTGGCGATTTTGAGAAAGTAGTAGGTTCTACCGATTTGCACAGTTTTGGGCTTGGCGCAAATTACTGAGAGCGTAAGGAAATAGTATTTTTAATAAGAAGTATAAGTTTTATTAGAATACGGCGCTATACTTCGATTTTTCATACAGAAATAATGCAGTTATTAAGGCGATTTTAAACGATCTACAGAATTTTCGCCAAATTAAATAAACTGATTTAAATTGGAGGAATTCCGCCAAATTTCAGAAAATTGAAATTCTCTCACTTTGTACATTTTAGTTAACGCTGATTAAAACCCGTTATAGTTAATAATTTAAATAACTGCTACTAATCAATTAGATGCCTATTGGATTAAATTTTGGCGAGTGAACTATATAAATGATAGATAACTATTTCCCATTTTGATTGCTGTTAAATCAAACCTTTGAATGACCTGAAAACAAAAAGATCTCGCAAAATGGTGTATGTTGGCATTTTGGCGATTGAAGTACTACATGTGTATTAAATAGTTGATTCTTATATGTTAAAGCAGCGCTACGTTTCTTTTATTGGAAACTGTTAGAAACAGACATAATTAATACTGTCTAATATATTTTTTGTTTTACGAATTGAAATATATGTTGATTCCTACTTTAGTTCATTTCTTAGCAAAGTAGGCGAAAATATTCAAATGTAGTGCAACTCTGTTCGTATTATTAATTCCATTCCACAATTGAGATGAGCCGATGTCACTAGCGTATACATAGATATTTTATTTTTAAATTCCGCCAAACAAGGTATTGCGAATTGCCTTTAGTGTCAAGTTTAATTCGCGATTTGAGCCATTTGACATTGACTGGTGGCGTTAATGACGCCAATATGGCAGTTCTAGCAAAGTAAACATAAATAGCTCATTTCATGTTCTATTTTTAAGATTGCTATAGTTTCCGCAGCAACGGAACCCATTGTTGCCACTTAAGTTGTTAAATTTAACAATTAGAAGTGAAACCACTCATTTCTACAGCTTTTAAGACTCGTAAAAGGGAAAACGCATCAAATGTGAAACAAATAGAACTGTAAGAGACCTGCATTGCACTTTAAAAATAATCGAAGTTTTCATGCAATTCTACATACCTTTAATTTTACTTCCTTCGCGTGTGGGTGCCATTTTTATGTCAAATTTTGCTGCCTTGCTGGTAGATTATCCGGAGCTGCACATAAGCACTAATGTACATGTTCCTTCGGACATAAACAAGAGCGTATGTCCGGCGCGTATTTGTGTAACCTCCAAGGCCGTACTCGGGGTGGGGTGACCAGGGGGGCCGGTACCCCCCCGAAATCTAAAACTTTGTTAACAAAACAATAATAATGAAACTTTTTGTGAAAAATTGGGCTTTTTCATATTTTGGTCCCCCCCCCCCCTCCCCCCGAAATTTTTATCTGGGTACGGCCCATGCTATCCCACTGTGTTAATCAGAGTTTTCTGGGGTCAGATTTTTTAGACCATTTTTTTTTTCAATGGAGATCTCATCCTGAAGTATATAGATCACTGATACATGAAAAGAAAAATGATCAATTAGGAGCTAGCAGTGACGTAGCCAGAAATTTTTCATGGGGGTGTTACGACTACTGCAGCTCACACATATGTATGTATACGCGTGTGTGATAAGGGAGTGAAGAATATTCATTTTGTATGGCAATGAACTCCTCATGGGTGGTTGTGACCCCCTGTCTCCTCCTTGGCTACGCCACTGCACCCAAGCATATGTTGTCATGTCATGAAAAACCGTCGTAGATGGTAAACACCGAAGTTGTTTCGAGGGTTATACAGAATTTAAAATTTTGTAAAGTTTACTTTTGATACAGTTCGGATATTTGCCACCAAGGCGAGATGAAATATTACTAAATACGGCAATCCAGAATTTTCTTTTGAATTTGACACTATGCAACTACAATAGATTCCGTGTTGTACGGGTCCTGCGCTATACTCCACCTGGAGAGCGGACTGCGCGGAATAATCGCGGCAAAACTTATTTGCACTCCGTAGAAATGCAATGATGTTTGGTGTTGCCATTCAAAAGTTATGTTAATTACAGGAGCTAAAAAGTCTTAATATCAGAACATGTGTCACATTTTACCGTGCTGTACGAGTCTCTTTTAACGTGTTACACGAAAACGATCACAATTTTTTCGCCGTGTTCTACGAATTCGTGTTTGAGACCCATGTTATGAAGGGGTCTACTGTAAATTGTTAAAAATAAAACATGATATTAGTTATTTATTTAGGGTGAGTTGACAGTGAGACCAACGTCAGTTTTATGTAACAAGTGTGATACTGCATTAAGAGTTTAGTAAGGGTGATAAACTTTATCGCAGAAGTTACGTCACAAATGTTTTCATTTGAAATGCGACTTGATTTTCACGAAAACTGTGTGCAATTTTGACGTCTAACGTACGTGGTGCAACTATTATTTTATGTAATGTTTTGTTAATTTAGGTGAAATTCAATAAAGCCATCTGCAAAATAACTGCTCTAATGTATTTTCCACACTTTAGGAAATGCAAGATAAAATAAAATAGTTGTCAACATCATGTAATTTATTCATATGGCATTTATTAAATGCTATAATTAAGCCTAAAAAACAAAATTATATGATGTAGAAATCAGGCATTTTTCGAAAGAAAGAAGTTTCAGCTGGATACCGTAAAGATCTTCTTTTTTCATCGCCAGTGACACTGACGAAGTTTTTGTGTCATCAGGTTGCAATTATCTCAGATTTGCACTCATGACGTCAACTTTTAGTCACGATTCAAGTATCTTTTACGCGTTTTGAGATTCCGCATTACTGGGTTTAATTCGAATTATATGTTTAAGGAAAATATTCGATTCCCACCGTGCGGAGAACGGGTAAGCAGCTAGTATCAGTATATTTTCCGTCAGTGTTTATTTTTTGTAAATATTTGTGTCAAATATGTGCTATAGACTGTTTCTGAATTCATTGTGCTTCATATTTCAAAGTGCTTGTTCTTCGAATACTTATTACCAGAACAATTTCATTCAAAATTTGATTGTAAGCTCTTGGATTAGTGATAGACACTATGAAAACTTATGAGTGCTATTTAAATAAATTTTATCCATGTATTAATACTTTTTGAAAATTTAATTTTATGATAGATTTCTTTTACAGTAAAATAAAGATTTGGAAAATTTTCGCCAAATACAGTCGGCGCAATCACCAAACTGGGTTCAGTTTTGGAAACCCGACTGGGTGTCAAATTCACCGGTGATTTTGCAAAAGTCGCGAAGCATAGCAGCAGTTGGCGAGATTTTTGGCATGGTAGAATTTATTCATGGCACATCTATGCATGGGATATCTGCGTAGGACTGGGAGTGCCTTGGTCGGAAGACATTCTAATGAGTTCTAACGCGCATCTGGAGAAAACCGACCAAAACTCCAGACAGTTAGATCGACAGCCGCGTGACGAACCTGAACACGGCACCTTCAGATTTCTGCCGTCTACCATTTCGAGTGTCTTATCTACTCAGCCGTCGAGGGGCCCCGGCATGGTCCAAACAATGGCTGCTCATAGATATTAATGTATTAAAGTCCTTTGGGAGACCCTGTAAAAAAAAACTACCCCGTCGATTGCAATGAAAATTGCTATGTTCAGTAAAACAGTACAAATATCAAAGTGAAAAATTGCCTTTATTTTGTATGAATGTCAATCAGAATATCAAATCCCATTTTAGTTCGTATCATTTTTTTCCTACCGTGCTCTTTGTTAGTGACTTAATTAACCACAATTATATGTTTGCAAAAATGTTTCCAAACGTTTTTAATTTTCAACACACGCAATCTGAAAAAAATAAGTAAATGAAAAACAATCATTTTTAGAACATTTTAATTTCCCGTCTCACACAGTTTATAAAAAAAACGAAACATACATCAATGTTTGATGATTAAAGCAACACGTGGTTTAGTAAGCACATCAATGACTTGAATAAAGATTGTTGATTGGAATGCAATATCACGCAAAACCTGTCATGCAACGTATTTGTATTTATTGCAGTGATTAATTCATAAAATCTGCAGTAACATGCATGCTAATTACAAGGTAAAGTTTTAAAAAAACACTCGAAAAGCTATTTCAAACTATTACTTAAAAGTTATTTGTGATTATTAATAAGGAAATAACAATTGTAAATGTATAGTGGAAGCGAATAAACTATACTCCCACGCCCTTCTAAATTGCAGGAAAATTGCTTTTATTGAGTACAAAAGAACTTATACAGTTCACTTTGAAAGAAAATTATTTAACTTTTATTATAATTCGCGTTACTAAGTTTCTGTCGATGTCGCATATGAAAACGTTTTATTTTGAACTTTCGTTGAATGATACATTTTTTGTTGAGTATTCTTTTCTTTTGAGTTGCTATTTCAAATTTTTTATAATCTGTAAACATAAAAATCTGGAGTGACTCCACTCGACTTCCCGAATATTTGATTTTTACCAAACATTTAAATAAATTTGATTAGATTAAATTTAATGCAGTATGACACTTGTTTACTTTAAATAGTTTGCGTCTAAGGGCCATAATTTATCAGAACTCTTTGTTGCACCCATGTACTAAGACTAATACCAACACACACCAAAATCTATACAGGCCGTGTGACGGTAGCCTAATATACATAATTAATTTGAACTTATTCGAATACATCTCTTAGGCACTAACACAATTTAAATGGTTTGCGCCAAGGCCGTAATTAATGATAATTCTTTTCTGCAAAGCTGTGAACAAACTATTAGTTCTACACTCATGCAAATGGGTGCAATGGCACCTATTTCCATGAGTGTAGAACTAATATTTCCATATTTAAGAAGTAGACCCGATCAGAACATCCATATATTGCTCCATACAGTCAGGCAAAACAATATCTCCCTTGAACTGAAGATTCACGTAACATAACTAAAAGAATACAGGATATTAGAAAAAAGGAGTTACCATGAACGTCCGTTAAGGCACAGATGTGTAACAAAAATGGCCCGATGCAAAATTTTTCCACCCATCTATGATTCAAAAAACAAATATATTGAGCAAAAATTGTAGCAATCACATATGCAAGCTACATACATCTGATTTTTTCTCCAGTTTGTCAATTAAAAGAGGTACAATCTAAAAAGTAACACACACAAATATTATATTTTATTAATATACTCATGTTTTTGTGTTTGTTGTATTATTTTTCAAACACATATTATGTTTTTTTAAGGAATTATTCTTTTTAAAATTAATATAGTTTTATAATTTTGTAAAAATTAAACTCCTGTTGTTAGTATTTGATGTTTGCTTTCTAATGACCCAAATATTACAAGTGCATAGTAAATGCGAACAGAACAGCAGAGTTAAACATAGAAGAAACTTGTCTGTCTGATACTATCCTATCTCTTCCCCTTAATAAAAATTTTGCATTCTCTTCTTCAAAAAAGGGATCTGCTTCAAAACAAAATCCTTCAGCTTAAGAAAAAAACAACCCTTTCAACACAAAAAAGATAAATGACATTCATAACGTCTTTTAAACAAGCTATATTCTCGAATAAATATCATAAGCACGCACTTTGCAACATAACTATATTAACACAAGAAAAATGTATTTAATGGTTAATTTAATCTTTTTGACATTTCCATCGGAATATATTAGATACATGAAATATTCAAATTGGGGGAAATCTACAAATTGAGCATTCTATTTCAAATAATTTTCGTGCTAGACCAGTATGTGCTACTGATATGAGACTCGCTTTAGTATAAAGTCCTACATATTCAATATTTGGAGGAAATTATATCCCCCGAAGGCAATTGTTGTACCTGTGTTATAACATATTAAATTTTTTTATATTACAGAATATTTCCAAACTATTTATTGTTCATCCTGTTTCATGTGTTGTTCCAAAATTTCATCAACATGATTATTGAGCTGTGAACAAAAAGATAAAAAAAGATCGTGTAAAGAACATTGCTGCATAATAATATATATGCTTTAAATTGATTGAAGAATATCGATGTGTTTTAATGATTTATTTTTTCGCTTATTTTTTATATATAAGGTGCATATCCTTACACATAATTTTTATTATATGCATTGACATATCTGTTTTGGGCGTTCCTTTTCTGTTTATACTTATGATTGGTATGGTATTCAGTTATGATAGTAAATCGATTTGACATCATGCACATTTTCGTTAGATTAAATCTTCCTCCAAGAACTAGTTCCAGACACTTAAATGTAGTTTAATTACTCCATCATATATTTTGTTTCATCAATTTTTGCTTTAGGTTTCATGGTAGTTAAAATTTAAAGGTTGATGAGCTTTGTGGTATTTAATAAATGACTTGTCTTTTCATACGAATGTTTAATTTCCCAGTCATGTAAAATGATGTATACGTATGCCTAGTACGAAAGCGAAGATTACCTCATCACTAAATTGCTTCAATTTTACGCAGTGAAATGTTGTTTGATTTTACAAATTAATTAAGAATGTTGCAATTCTTAGATTTTTTAAATATCAGCATCTACTTGAAAGTGAAATTCCCTTTTGACCTATACGAAAAAGTCAAATGCCAGCAAACTTAGCGACAGCATTTATGGTCGTGTAAATAATTCAGACAAATGGGCTATATCATGACGTCACTATTTCGTAGTACCTCGTCAAAGGAGAAAAGCAATGGGTAAGACATTTAAGTATTTGCATTACTCTTGAAGTACTTAATGCAGAAACAAAAGATCGAGAAAATTACCAAAAAATTTTACTATCACGTAAGCATTTGAGACAGCACGCTTTATGGCAGCTTCTGGGTTCATTATAGATCATATTTCAATTATTTTCCGGTGCTTGTTGATAGAGCCGTTAATTAAATGTTGATATTTGCTGCTTCCTCTAGAATCACTTATTTGGAAAATATTTCTTTTTGTCTCTTTTTTGTTAATCACTTTGTTTCCAATTGACTGTTTTCAAACTGATGAGATATATTTATTGTAATCAAAAGAAGACAAATACGTTGTTCGAACATAATATTTAAATTATTAAGTACATAATTAAAGATTTTTGGTAAATTTTTAAGCAGCTGTATGACCCATTTATATATTCCAGAATTTGTGGCAAACTCATAGAAGTTTGAAATGAAATTAAAATAAAATTTTAGATTTATACTTATCACACAGCAATACTTCTTTAAACATTCAGATGGTGTTTTAAGATGTGATGCATTAACAGTTCTGAAGCTTCGTTTGATGTATTTATAATTAAATGATGGGAGTAATTACATTACAAAATTTTATCAAATCGCCAACAAGTAAATGGAGGTATATCGAAGGGATTTTTAGCACATCAGTATTTTAATTTGTATTTCACTCTTCGAAATTATCTATAATATTCGTTCATTACTATACTTTAGAGGTATTTTGGAGTATTCTTAGTGAGCTTTTCAATAGACTCTTTAGAGCATGGTTCTGTCACAAAAATTGAAAGTTGCTTTTTACTTACCTCCTTCAATGGAAGGATATAAAACCATTGAAGAATATCTGGAATCAAAGTACGATCCCGATTTCAGAATATTTCGCATGATATCAGAAGCCTTGAGCTTTAATTATGAGGCTGTAACTTACAAAATACTAAGTAACCTAACAATTCCCCCAAACACTTCTTGGACAGGATCTATTGGAATGGTAAATCGTTCCGAAGTGGATATGATACCAGAATTGTTCCTGGTAACAGAACAAAGGAAAGATGCGGTGCACTTTACTTATCCTTTTAGACTTTATGCCACTACTTTTGTTATTAAAAAACCTGAATATTCCCCTCAGAAGTTCGGAATAATTAATGTTTTTCCATCCTCTGTCTGGTTAACTATAGGATTGTTTGCAATTGCAATGTCAATAATAAAATCGCTATTAATGAAGAAGAAGCATACATTACCTGATACCATGTTCGATGTATTTGCAATATGCTTAAAACAGCCAACTGTCATAAAATCGTGGACATTGAGTGAAAATTTATTGACGTATAGTTGGATGGTCGGCGTTATGTTTCTAGGCTTTTGTTACACTTCGGTTCTTCTGTCTTTCCTTACTTTTCCCACCAACTTTAAAATTAAAGACATTAAAGACTTAGCCCACGCCGTTGAAAACCATGGATATAAATGCATGTTTGATTTCTATGTAACTGCCGGACCAACTATGATGGCGAAATCTGAATTGAAACCTTTGGCGATAGTGGGTGAGAACATGCTTGCTAATCCAAATGTTTTTGGAAGCCTCGAGGACTTCTTTCGGATGAAGATGGAAAAAGTGGCTTTTTTCATTAAAAAAGAAGCAATTCCGCATTTACCAGATAATTATTTTGTGTCTGATGATAACATTCTTGAAGTCATGCCAGCAATGATTGTCCGTAAAGACTTTCCTTGCAAGGAGCAGTTGGATATGATAATTCACCGGATAATGGCTGCAGGAATTTATACAAAAGTAAAGCAGGACAAAGTATTTTTATCTTCAAATTTTGAATTTGGAGATGCTGATGCACAATTTGAACGGAAATTGACTTTAAAAGACTTTACATTAGCATTTATGATGCTGTTAATGGGTCATGCTCTGTCGGTCATTGTTTTAGTTTATGAAGTAGTAGTTGGTTTTAGAAAAGCTGTAACGTTAAAGATAAAATGAGGGAAAAGCACATATGATGTATTTTAGAAACAACCTGTGTGCCTTACAAATTTGTACAACTGTGATATAAGATTGCATGAAAAGGAGATGAAGTCTGACCATCATCGTAACAAGTATTTATTTTTGCATGAAATTGAAATAAAGAGAAATAATTCATATCTAGAGACACTTTGGTATAAGTAATTAGAACATCTTGAAAGTACGATGGATGTTATCACAACTTTTGTTCAGTGTTGCTCCATCACATACAATTAAGAATTACAATTTATTGAATTCTTCGTTCTACTACCAGCAGACATTCGGGTAAGGCTACCTTCGCCAGTCTCCACGATCTGGACTTATCTGACGCTACCTATTGTCATCAACGAATTTATTGAACTGGGTCCAGTAATATAAATTAAAAATAGGTCATAATCTTAAGCAAAAACATTTCTTTGAATAATTAACAACCAAGTAAAATGATAAAGATACAGTGTAAACAATAAAAAAGCTTTTTTAAAGTTAAATTGAAGACATACCAAAGACATACCTTGCTGTTTCAGTAGTGTGTATATAAAACGGTAAAGTTGTATCTAGCTTGCGTTATTGAAGCAATAATAATGTGTTGTCATGTATATGGAAAATACAACATATATTTCAAGGGAAATGAGGGGGTGGCGCATTTAACCCTTTTATTGCCGAACGACGATATATCGTTGTCCTCTACACTTGCGAAAAGTGCCAAAGACGATATATCGTTGCGCAAGCATTGGCGCCTATTGTATGCATCACAAGAGTTCTGTATTTCAAAATTATAAAGGTTGCGTGTGCTTGCGTCTTTAGTAAGCCATAACTAAGTAACTAAATCAACCCAATAACTAAAACAGGAACTGTTCACAAACTCATTATTGGAAGTATGAGTGCACACTCGACGGCAGGCACCTGTTTTCATGCGGTACTAAAAGGGTTAAAATGAGCCCTCTTCTCCACTAATCCTCATCAAATTTATAGACCAATAATGAAATGCTTTATAATTTTATGAAATGTGACTTCCTGAGTGAGGTTTACAAAAGTATTTTTAAAGTATCGCTATAATGGAATAACAGAAGTAGTTTATGTTTACATTTTATTTATAAGGGCACTGTGGCGGGCCCTTGGATAGTACGTTCCAGTCCTCTCCGCCTTCAGAATGTTGCTCAAGTACAGTCCTTCAGTTTCGACGCTCTGGATGGCCTTTCAGCCATAAGTTGCTTTTTGTAGCCTCTCTACTCACGAGCGGACTTATGTTAAACGCTCTGTAGCCGGTTATATAAGACCAATGAAAGGTGTTAGTTTTTGCCTTGCTGTTTGAATTTACAATTAGTAGCCATGCCAGGGGCAGAAGCATCTTTTTCACAGCTAGCACGAGGTGCCTATTACTGTTTTATTGTTTAACTATTGTTATTATTTAATAAATTGTTATTATACCTATAATTTCCAGAAATTCAATTTCCTTTACTGTAGCCCTTTTTCTGAGATGCATACTTGTGTGAACTAAGTGTATAACCGTTAACACAAGTTTTTTGAAACCTTTGTATTAAGGCTGTTCTACCTAAAAACGGAGGATTTCGGTTGACTTTCGCTGAGGATAGGAAATAAATTTAAAATCATATAACTATGAGAATTTTCCGAATGTTTCCTCTTAACTATACTGTGAACTGACATTGAACTAAAATTTGAAAAGTTATTTAATTAATATATATATATATGTAGGATCCGAAGTTTCACTCGGAGCGCAGCTGCCTCACCCCTTCCTTTGAGACACCCCCTGACGTGGGAGGTCACGTGGTGTTTTGTTTTTCGTGGCCGGCGAATTTCGGAAGAAGCGAGCAGTGAGTTAGAGTGAAGTTGATAGAGACGGACGGAGAGATTTGAACGTAGATGGAATGGAACCTTTTTTGGTGCATGCCTGGGTGGCGTATATTCTTGTTCTTTTTTAAGCAGTGAATCCTGTGTGGATGATGTTTTGTTTACGTACCTAAGTGGTACCAATTTCAAGCATACCTGTGTAAATAGAAGATTTATTAAATGTGTGTGTTTCAGTAACTTAGACTCGTCATTCCGTAAATGTCCTGCTTTTAATTAGAAGCACATAATAGTAATTCGTCAATTCATAGGATCAGTATACGACCCTATATATATATATATATATGTTATTAAACTTGACACTTTTTCAGGGAATTATTTATTTTCTTGACTTTTTCTCACGCTCAGAAATAAACTTACGGTCCCATAATCATGAAAATTTTCAGAATGTTTCCCCGGAAATTATACTGTGGACTATTGTAAATTTCAAATTTGAAGAATTTACCAGTTTTCATAAAAAGGAAAAAGAAAAAAAAAACACTGTGTTTTAGACTCAAATTCAAAATTGGCAGACTAAAGAAAATTCTATCAAACGTAACTTTGAAAAATATACTTGGGTCACTTCATTATACATTTAAGAATATTTCGGGGCCAAAAATGTACTACACTTTGTTTTTATAAATTTTATAGTTTTGAAACTCGTAATGCCTTATGAATCCTAACATACATGACTTCTGATCAAGATTTGAAATAAAATTACAGTAGAAGAGCTATTGAAAAATTTACAGTGTTTCTTTTATATTACGATGTTTTATAAACATTAAGTTTATGAAAGGAATTTAATTAAATAAAATAAACATGGTATTTGAGACTGGAATTCAAATTATCTCAGCAGTTTTACCGCGTTTCAATCGAATTTCATTTTAAAAAATGGACCTTACGTTCCTCTCTAGTACTTATTAAAATATTTTACAGCAAGAAAAGCCCATTTTATCTTTTCAATTTTAGAGTTTTAATTTTATTTCTAAAAACTATTAGCGATCTTAGAAAGATTAACAATACCAATTGGTTCTAGAGTATGAATAAAGATGGCGCGACATGCATCCTTAAACCCGAAAACCTCCTGTTTTTGCAGAAGTCTTGTGCCGGTCATCGCTCTTCAGGTTAAACACCCTTAACTGTAAAAACATGTTTTTTCCATTTTGTACATCAAAAACAAATTACAATGCAAATGAATTTTAGACAACTATATATCTAAATTATGAAAGTGATACGTATTTGAAATATTTGATACATATTGGATAGAATATAGTAAATAAATTAAGAATTCCAATAAATTCGGTGTGGGAAAATGTTTAATTTAAGAAATCTCTATCAAGTTTTTACCGTGTTACACTAAAATTACTATGGAGCAGGTGACGACTATGTTAATTTATACTCATCTCAATAGAGATGCTTTTACCGTATTTCCTATTAATATGAGCAATGTTTTTGCAGAATATTTAAAACAATTCAAGCGGCCATTTGGGAAAATGGTGCTGCATTAAAAAGTTTTTTATTAGTTCAATATTTTGCAAAAATTTCTTTTCAGGGAAAGAGGGAGCTCTGAACCTTTTTAAACCTATCCAATATTTGTAACCTGTCGAAGTCCTGTGTTACAATTATGTTGAATTTATTTTGTTTCAACTCCATGGTGAAAAAGATCATTATTTTAAATGATTACTGAGTTGGGGCTAGAGATAATGATAATAATAAAAAAATCTGGAGTGACTCCACTCGACTTTCCGAACACTTACGATTAACTGAAAAAACACTCAAAATACTGGTGTTAAACGATAAAGTAATTAAAAAACTTTGTAAAAAACACACGTTTTTCCTTTTACTTCTTATGTGTGTTTTTTACAAAGTTTTTTAATTACTTACGATTAAGATCATTACCAAGCATTTAAATAAACGCTAGCTCACTTTCAAGAATTTCTCCATATGTCACAATAAAAAGAAATCTTTCTCGTAGCCCTTTAGAAAAACTTTTGTAACGGATTTTTAATCTTCTTACGGAAAAAATTGATAATTATGGGAAAAAATTTAAATATTATTCATTTTTTTTATATAAATCCTTACGGATTTATAGCCATTTTAATTTCCAACGCGTTGGAAATTAAAACGGATACCAAAAATTAAGTCCTATACACATCAAAATCAATACCGGTCTTACGATGGTGGTTTATAACATATATACCCTACTGAGTTCAATCGAATGTACCTTTTAAACGCTAGCGCAAGAATTTCCCCCCATAGGCCACAATTTAAAAGAAATCTTCGTCGTAGCCCTGTAGGAAAGCTATAAGTCTTATATACACCAAAACCAATACCGGTCTTGCGACGGTGGTTTATAACATATATAAACGATTTGAGTTCAATCGAATGCCCCGTTTAGGAGCTATCGTGTTTACTGACATACACATAAATACACACACACACATAGATACATGTCGTAAAAATAGCATAAATGAATTCAGAAGACCTAAAAACGTGTAAAAACACCAAAATCTCGATATCGAATTTTTTCATGATTACAATACTTTCCTTGCATGATACATGTTCGGAAAGTAAAAAGCCCATGAAACTAGATGCAATAACATTATTACATTGCATAATTTATTTTCAGTTATATGGAAATTATAAACATGTTTTAGCGAATGGAATTTAATATTTTTTTAAAGAAGCACGGTGTACATTCTCTTTTACTTAATTGATTTTTATTAAATGCTTCTTTTGAAATATATTAATCGGCATTATTGATTGGACGCTTTTATTTTCTGTTTATGTGTGCTAACAAGACTTTTTCGTACTGCTGTCAAACAAATCTGTTTGAAGATCAATACTGTTTCGTTTTTTGAAGCTGATTTTAATCTGTAGAAACCATATGAAGATACACAAAGCTTTGTGATTGAATTGCACCATTTCAATGCGAAATTCACGCAGTCTTAAAGCAAATTAACGTTTTGTTGTTGACGAGCTATGTGAAAATCATGCGATTTTTTTTCGCATGAATATTTCATTTTCAAAGTACAAAAACACGCAATTCACTAACACTTGGAGTGAACGTTACTTCTCACAGCTTCATTACAAATTTTTCACCACAAAAATATTAAGCGATTTTAATTTGATAGACTTACACAACTTATAGTCATTCGAAGTATTTAAATGCACGGATGTTTTAATGCATTTGCGCATTCACATAGCCTCAAAAAATGTTCAGGTAACGTTCCGCTTTTCTGTTGAAACTACCGCGGGCTATATAGTAACGTAGGATCATTTATCGTTTAGTCCGTTGTAAGACTTCGTTGAAAAATCACGAAAGTAACAGTTTTAGTTTAATATACACGAAAGATTTATTAACAGTTTAAATTGTGCTTTAATCCATAGTATCGGGCGAATCTCCTGATTAATCGTTTTTTATTTAAATCTTTCATGGTTCAGCAGAAGAAAATAGTTTATTTATTTTAATCTCGTGAAAAATGCCAAATTGCGTAATCTCAAGGAGGTATTTAAAGTCGCGCAAATTGCAAAAATGGCGTAAATGTTGTGGCAGAGTTTATCAATCCCCACAATTTTCAATTTAGCTCACTTAGTTAAACCTAGTTTGTTTTTAATGGATTAATATTGAAATTCGAAAAAAAAAAAACCAAATTCTTTATATAGGACCGTTACTGAAGAACGTAATCCTACATTAAGAGAAAGAAAATTTAATGAGTACGTCTTTCAGTACCTGTATGAAATTTGAGACGAAAGTTAGCACACACACACAATTAGGAGAAGACAACAACTTTTCCTATAGCTTTTTGAGACACTTTAATATAGTCTTTTTAACTTTGGATTTTCACAGCATCTCAGTATCATTTCACAGTATCTCACAGTATAATCCACATAATGATTTTTAAAGAGCGAAAGAACTGCATGCATTGATGAATGTGGAAAAACATGCTTGTACTCACTCAACTGCATTTTGAGAGTTCAAAAACTGCGTTTATACATGCATTGTTTTACGCTGAGCTGCAGTTCTTAATGTTTAATATGTGAAAAAATAAATAAAAAGAATGTGAAAGGGAATTTTAATTTTTCCATTCCATTCGGAAGATTTTTACTGGGTTTAAAAAAATGTTTTTCTGAATGAAGAACTGATAATTTTAAATTGTTCTTTTAGAATCTTTAATTGTGCGAACATTTCGGTCGCACTTTTTGCACTCGAAAACGCATGTGACCTATGGTGTGTAGCCATTTTACTATGGTTATCTCAAACTAACATGACCTCACCCCCCTTGGTCACATGACTCTTCGTGTGTAAAGGGGTGTGGCCAAAATGTCAGCACCATAGCTTCTGTATGGCTTCTGCGAAAGACAGGATGCAGTGCTGACATTTGCGTTACACCTTTTCGCCCTCTAAGCGGCGTGTTACCTAGGGGGTGTGGCTATCGTAGTCCAAGACAGCCACAGTAAGATGGCGATCTTAGTCCAAGATAGCCACAGTAAGATGGCGATCTTAGTCCAAGATAGCCACAGTAAGATGGCGATCTTAGTCCATGATAGCCACAGTAAGATGACCATCTTAGTCCGAGACAGCCACAGTAAGGTGGCCACTCCCCGTAGGTCGCATGGCTCTTAGAGGGCAAAAAGTTGTGACCGAAATGTTAGCACCGCAGCCAGTGTTTCTCGTCAGTTACGATCTTTATGACTAATTTATTGCGTTTTTTTCCCCGAGATTTGACTTTATGAGGCCGTTCTTTACAGCCATATTAAAACACCACATATATTTTAATGATATTTGTATTTAGAATTCATTCATTATGTCATTCTATCATGAAATTGTTGGTCAAATTGTGTTAGCAGAGTTAAAAACTTAACCCATCAGCATCCAAGTTTTTTCAGCACATTCTCAAATTTATGATGATGCCAGAAGTGATAAATAAATTTTCAGTATTTGTGTGGTATGAAGAACGTAAATCTTTTTCTAAAAATATCAATAAGACAAGGAAGTATTCTCATTAAAAATTGTTATCGCTGAGTATTTTATGGGAATCAATTTTGTATTCAAGAAATTAAACTAGGAAAATAAACTAATGCTTAAATATTTCAGTGACTTACAAATTTCCCGTCGGTCGAAAAATAGTTATGGTTGTTAATGAGTTAACCTGATTCCAGTTATTCAAATAGTGTTTTGCTAGCGTATGCTGTTATGTAGATATGTATTTTAAGTAGTACATGATCCGTATCAGAAACACTTTTAGGTAGCTCCTATCCCAAAACAAGTGTTATTGATAAGATGATTTTAGCAGTGGCTTTTGATTTAAGGTTAGCAAAAGAGGATACTGGAATAGCTTAACAACTTTTCATTATTTGCTCTAAATTTCGAAATCTGAAGAAAAAATATTTGTTAGAATGCTCATCTGAACAATATTAAAGTAAAAAAAGTGTCATTTAGAAACTTCATACCATTGCTTTTACGAAACAAACTCAATTTGTTTGCACGGTATAGCGCTATCTGCATTCACCCTTCTGAATTAACTGTGGTAACACCAAAAGGAATTGCAAGGATGGGTTAGTATCACATTAATAACAAAAACGTGCCACTGTCTGAACAATTTTTTATCGTTTTTCTTTTGAAATGTATCCCAATTTTGAGTTACTGTAGAGTTACCTCGAAATCAATTATATGTTACACAAAAAATTGATACATTTAATAGAAGTGAACATTTTCTGGTTTGAGAAAAATTAGTGCTTGATCAATGATTTTAATCAAAAGACCGCGGATAGATTTTTATAGAGCCTCACTATAACCCTCTGCTTAAAGGTTAGTATTCTAAAATTAATTTTCTTCTTTCTCCGCACTATGCCAAAAAAATGAAATTATATACTAAGGTTTAAAATTTTAATATTTATATGGTCCCTTAAGGGTTTACCGTAACGGGGCATTTTTAAACTTGGAAAAGTGACTTAAGTCAAAATGCTTTGCTGCTTAATAACTCGGTGAATTTTGGACTTAAATGGGCGATTTCTTTTTTTAAATTTTGTGCGAAATTCTATTGTAATAGTTTTTCTAAATATAACTGATACGACAGCGGTACTGTATAAAAATTTAAATTTCGTAATTTTTATAGAAATTGATTTTGACTTCGATTGTTTCTGATATAATAGGTTATACAATTGAAAGACTTTTTGCAACTGGAACTATGTGTCTCTAACTAATGGTTTAGGAAATAGTCATTGGGCACTGTTAGGACTTGTCACCTTGCATATATACTCCTGTTTGTGAAAAATGCAAGAGCATGAAAGAATGACGCAATTGAACAGAAATTATCAGGAAATGCATATTATACTGTGTAAAGTAAATGATTAAAATTTCAAAGCCATCACGCTTACGTGGGCTGAGCAGCGCCCTCTGTACTGCTGTTGAAACCGCATAAATAAAGGGCTGTAGCGGCATGCTTTAAATATTCTGTGTTTATTTGTTTGTGGTAAACGTGAGGTGAGACTAACTATGTCTCGTCGACTGCAGAGGGCGGAATTTGGACAACTCACGGAGTTTAAACAGGGAAGAATCATCGGCCTTCGTGAAGGAGGATTTTCCTATCGCGAAAATAACAGCTTGTGTGCAGCGTACCAGTAGTATATTATGAGAACCAGACGGCTCGAAACTCCGGTGAGTGGACACCGAAAAATGACGTCAGTGAGAGATGATAGACATTTGTCCGCATGGTGCTGATGGAGCGGATAGCTTCATCTAAACAGTTTTCAGGACATTGGCCTACTGTTACAGGTGTATCACTGCTTCACCCATTCGCCAATGTTTGCTGCGCCGTGAACTGCGTTTACGAACACCTTTATACAGGATCCCCCTTCACGCAAAACCATCGACGCATGCAGAAGAAATGGGCTCTTGAACATAGAGTGCAGATTGGCAACGAATGAAGTTTTCTAACGAATCCCACTTTAATTTGGGGCACCATGATGGCTGCATTCATATCAGACGATATGCTGCATGGAGTGCATTATCGAACGTCATGGTGGACGATCACCCGGAGTTATGGTTTGGGGTGCGATGGCATATCATGGACGATCTCATGGCCTCCTTATTCGCCAGATATGTCACCTAGGCGTCGACACCTAGGTCGGCGTCTCGCACGTGATCCTCGTTCTACAGCTTCAACAGATGAACTTTGGGTACGCCTACAAGAAACATGAAATGCTCTTCCCCAAGAATACATTCAAAATCTGTTTGACTCTATGTCACGTCGTATAGCAGCACTTATTGCAGGGCATGGTGGCCACACCGAATACTGATTTTGGACACTTAATATTATTTTTTTGCTTTGAAAATTTTATCATTTATTTGTTCTAATACAAGTCGTTTTTTAATTAAATTTCATTTAATTCTAAGGATTCTTTTAAGTGTTGCATTTTTTACAAACATGAGTTTATATAACTCCAAATTATCATACAAATATATATTACAAATGGAGAAATCGAACTCGTTATTACAGTTTTTTATTAATTTTTGTTAATGTAACCACAGAATAGCAAAACAATACGAAGTTCATTGAAAACAAGATTAATATATATAAATGTTTTTCTTTGCAATCAATCATATACTATATTTTGTCGCTTTCGACTTCTTTGCAGACATACAGCAAAATCTCTGTCTTATTTCATGAAATTATTCATTTCACTTTATTATCATGTTATTATTGAATTGTATCGTATTGAATTGAAAACGTATCGAATTGAAATATTTTGAATATTTTATATAATATTTTTGAATATATTAATATAATTTTTGAATATATTATATATAAATTGAATATTTTATATTGAATTGAAAACGTATTATTTACGCGAAGTCTTGTAACATTATAATATTTTTAATGTATTCTCAGATGAAACTGAAATATTGACGATCATTTGTTCATTTCCCAAAACAGTTTTTGTTTTTTGCTCATTTAATCTTACTCATTGAATTGATATAAATTATTAAATTTCACTCATATAAATTAATAACAACGATTTTTTTCATATTTTCAATTGCGTAAAAGTAGTATGGTGTTCAGCCATCGAAGCAAATCGATTTACGACTTCATACATGAACTGATTTAATTTCGAGTTGCAGAAAGGGATGGCTAGTAATTGAATTACACTGTTATTGTGCGAAGTGTTCAAGTCTTAGAGAAAAAGTAATTTTACGTATGGTGAGGTTTGTGGTAATATACTATTCATTAACTGTTTTTCACGTAGCTCATTAAGAGAAATGTGCATCTGTTTGTCCATTACGATGAATTATGTTACATAATCATCTGAAGATTTCATTACAAGTTCTTCGTTGAAATCTTTTGAGATATATTCTTCATTGACTTTTCCATAGGAATGCTCGTTATTTATTGGATTCCTTTCTGACGGTTTTCTATCAGCTTGTGGTTCTAGAAGTATCATACTTACTGATTCTACTGATATGAAGACACTTAGTTTCTAACGTTTAATGTACAGTAAAAAAAGATATGCAAAACTACTAAATAGATTCTCCTTTATCAGTTAAAAAAAAGTTAGCATAAGCCCTTCAATCACTAGCTAATTATTTGTGGTACATCTCAATTTTGAAAATATAAATGAGTTGTTTCTTCATATCCAGATATAATTCATTTTAAAAGAATAGTAAGTACCGTCTTAAATTAAATGTCTCTTTTATTAATGTAACGGATTGCAGTACTTCGTAGATATCATGCGCTTTTCAATTTGACATGCTTCATGTACATCATTTTCACTAGTTCTTGAGAGAAGAATTAATTAAACCGACTTTGCATTTTTTCATGTGAAATATTTCCTGAGATTCCACACTTAAAGTACATTTCAAAATTTATTAAGTACATTTATTAGATTTCAACTTAAACCATTAATACGGAAAAGGAAAGCAATATATTCAGACAAACAGATAGATAGAGTAATATTTCTACTGTCTCATAAATGTATATTTTAGTATTTAAAATGAAATACATTATACATCAATCGAAATTTACAAACAGACTGGCTATTTAAAGTTATTTTCAAAAATCAAAATTTGTGTACATATTTTACGTATAATTCAAATCGATTATTAAAAAGCCATATATTTTATTTTTAAGTGTATTTGCATATAAAGTTTATCAATATCTTTTTCTAAAATGGTTATACCTCAAGAGTTGAAAGTGGCATTTTACTTACCTCCTTTCATGGAAGGGCATGCCACTATTGAATCATACTTGGAATCAAAATTTGATCCTGAATTCAGAATATTTCGCATGATAGCAGAATTTATGAAATTTGACTATGAAGCTATAACTTACAACACATCAAGTAAGCTCCTCCCTAACACTTCTTGGACAGGAGCTCTTGGCATGATAAATCGTTCGGAAGTTGATATGGTACCAGCACTATTCGTGCAAACCGAACAGAGAAGAGAAGCTGTGCACTTCTCTTATCCCTTTAGATTTTCCGCTTTCTCTTTTGCTGTTAAGAAGCCTGTATATTACCCGCAGACATTTGGAATATTGAAAGCTTTCTCTTCTTATGTCTGGATAATTTTAGCATTTGTGATAGCGGCCATTGTAGTAATTAGAAAGATATTATTGAAACGGAAGCATGCATTAATTGATGTTATATTTGATTTATTTGCAGTATGCCTGAAGCAGTCTGTTATCATAAAACCAGTGACATTATGTGAGCATTTATTGACCTATAATTGGATAGTTGGCACGATGTTTCTGGGCTTTTGTTACACGTCAGTTCTTCTGTCTTTCCTTACTTTTCCCTCTGTGAATCCCATTAAAACTTTACAAGATTTAGCACATGCAGTAGAAAATGATGGGTATAACTGCATGTTTGATTACCGTGCGGCTGCTGCACCAAAATTAATGGCGGAGTCTGAATTAAAACCACTACTAGTAATTGGTAAAAACGTGCTGGCTTATTCACATGGCTTCGGAAAACTGGAAGATTTCATTTTCATTAAGGAGAAAATTGCTTTCTTCAATCTGCAGGAAGGAATTCCATACTTAGCAGAAGATTATTATTATGTATCTCAAGAAAATGCTCTGGAAGGAATGTCATCCATGATCATCCGGAAAAAACTTTTGCTGTAAAGAACAGCTGGATGCTTTAGTTCACAGGATAATGGCCGCTGGGCTTTACGTAAAAGTACACCAAGACAACAGGTTTCTGTCTGGTTTAAAGTTTGAATATGCAGACGTTAAAGCAAGCAGTGAAAGAAGGCTGACCCTAAGAGATTTTTCGCTAGCGTTTATCATGTTGATATTTGGTCATATTTTCTCTTCAATCACTTTAATCGCTGAAATATTGTTGTGTAATAGTACATTTTCCCTAAAGTACTAAACGTTTTATATCTCTTGGAATGTATGAATATTAAAGTTAAGGAAATAGCAAGTAAAACTCAGAAAAAAAACTGTTATAAATTATTATGAAATACTACTGTTAAAGATGATCTGGACCGACACTGGGCCGTTCAATCGCAGCATTTAACATTCGCACTAGACTTTTTCCAAAAAAAAATTGACAAACGGACACTGAAATCTCCGATTTGACCACATAAAGCTGTGCTACAGCAACTACTGCTGACTGCGTGTGGCTCTAATTGCGATTAATCTATTAAAACAATAATTCGTTCTTCGATAAGTGTTGTATAGGAAGTTTTTATCATACTTGTGGTAATCTGGAGGCGCAAACCTCCAGCAGATGGCATCACAACCCGGCATCTACGGCAGCTGCAGGTTAACAGAGTCTAGGAGTTCAAGGCGCCAGATCCGGACGAGACCACGCTCGCGTAGGAGCGATGTCGGACGTAGCTCTCTGATCGCGCGTAGGCGATTCGACTCCAGAATGACCACGAGAAGGTGGCCAGTGGCTCCTGTATGATAAGGAAACCTATCCCTGTTAGCGACACCACTAATTCATGTTCTGCAATATCTCTCCTTTCTTTTGTAAATAGCTCTCCTGTCATATTTAGTTTAGCAATAAACGTGATTGAGAACAGTAGGAGTGCTTCAAGTCTTATCTCGAAGTCGCCTCCTACAACCATGGGGGGTCAGGTACTGTAAATTTTTCGTTTTCACAATAGTACTAATTTTTGCTGTTCATGTTTCACCTCAATATGAGTTTCTTAAATAATTTAAACAAAAGTGATTTAAAAGACTTCGCTGAAAAAATAGTAGCGAGAAAGTTCCAGATAATGCTAAAAAAGCCGATATAAGAAAAATTATTGAGAATTCAGATGTTTTTAAAACCAATCCTGAACATGTTCGAGGCCTCTTAAAATCGATCACGGAGGATCGAACGCCTAAATCCACTAACAAGGAATGTTTATTAGAAATAGAGCGCCTTAAATTAGCGCAAATCGAGAAACAGATAGAACTAGAAAAATTAAGAAGTCAATCGCTATCTGGCGAAAAACGAAAGGGGCAATGTAGCATAGAAAATTTGATTAAAAGCATAAAAATCCTCACTATATCTGTCCCTGAAAGGCCAGAGGCATTTCATTTGTTTTTAGCTTCCTTGGAAAAAGCGTTTGCAACAAAAGATGTCCCACCAGATTTAAAAGCAGAAATACTCATTAATTTGTTAGGAGTCGAAGCTAATAATCTTTTAACGTATGCAAATCAAGAAGAATTGTCGGATTACGAAAAACTTAAAGCTTTATTTTTAGCTGAATTTCAGCCGACACCGCGAGAAATTCTGCACAATTTTAAACATGCTCAACGCTTAGCAGACGAATCCCATGTTCAGTTTGCATCAAGATTAACGGCAACATTGTCAGGTACGAGAAATAGAGAAGGACTATAAAAAGCTATGTGATTTAATTGTTGAAGATAAATTACATGAAACGCTATATTTCAAAACAAATTAATACAACAGTGTTTGCGAAGGGAAAACATCGTTCAATCGCACCCAATTAGGACGAGAATGTGATTTATTTTTCTCACCTCGCGGGAAATCATTATCGGAAATAAATAATCCTAAATTTCAACCCCACGAAACGAAAGTACTTCATAAGGCACAGCAAGCTGAATCTTTAAAGAGTGAATCATTCTGCCGAAACAAAAATCTAAGCAAAAGCGGAGAGCAATGTGTATCTCCGTCACCGAAATCTTGCCACGTATGTGGGGCGACTAGAAGGGGCTTCCATTACCCTCGTAACTGCCCAAGAGGTTTTAATAAACAAACCGAATCAGATAACCCTTTGAGGCGCAACCCTTTCCCAATGCTGAAAAAAGGGCAGCCGTTGCCATCGCTCTACTTAACTACCAGCAAGATGGCGGACGGTCGAAACGTTCATCGCGTGCCACAGATCTAGAGACCCTTTTTTTGACGGCAGCTGTCTGTGCGCTGTGCGAGCGATGGCACCGGCTGCCCTTTTTTCAGCATTGGGCAATCTATCCAGCTGTTCTCGCCTTCTTCCATTTTTCAGCAGATGTCAGTGCAGTTAAAAAATATCGAGACAATTTTTTGACGGGAAATGACGTGCTAAAAAGGGAAGGATTCTCGTGGAGCTATGTCGCCCGCAACTATTTTTATAGAAATCAAATCTATTCTTCTTGACTAGCAACAGTCAAAACGTCAGAGTTTGGTGTTCCCAGAGCGGGAACACTGCGCATTAAAGGGATAAAGAGACGGGACTAAAAAACAAAACAAGCGTTAATACTGTCAGTTTTATTCACGAGTTGCAATATGCTGATATATTCATAGACAGTCAAAATATAAAGGCACTTATTGACTCAGGCGCACAAATTCCGGTTATAAATTCATCATTAATTGAAATAAAATCACCAATGGAGGGTAAAATAATACTCGGTTCATGTTTTGAGGAGAAAAAAAGAGGCAGATATTGCTAGAGTAGATTTATCTTTGAAGCGAAATTCGCCGAAGTTAGAAATCATTGTCGCTGTGGTAGAACAACTATATTTTCCTTTAATTTTGGCACCGAATATTTATTCTCAACTGTTGAAAGTCGGTCAGGAAGAAAAAATTGTAGCACAAATTCCTAAAAATAGAAATGATTTCCAAAGCGAATGAAGTGTGGAAGAATGTTTTTTATTAAATGTTGCAAATGTAGTTAATGAATATGATCTTGATTTATTGCGCACGATTTATTGATGCACGTTAATGATGTAAATATTAGAAAGGATTTATCACTATTGTTTAATAATTATAAACCGAACAAAATTAAAGACACCAATTTAAAATTGAATGTTGTGTTAAAAGATGACATTCCAGTATCGCTACGATCTCGGAGATTATCATTTGCAAAACAAAACATTGCTGATAAACAGATAGATGAACAGGTAGATCATTTCCGACAAGGGATCTGCCTTCACGTCAATGGACTTTTGCCGATTGCAGTCAAGATGAAGGAATTCAGCACATATCGATCACAACAGTAGTGCCAAGAGGCAATGGCCAGATTGAACGAATGCATGAAATTCTCATCCCAGTTCTTTCAAAATTGTCGATTGAAGATCTTACAAAATGGTACAAGTTCGTCCCAGATGTCCAACGAATCATCAAAAGTACAGTTAGCCGACCCACCAAGTTCACTCCATTCGAATAGATGACAGGCGTGAAAATGAAACAAAAAGAAGACCAACGGATAAAGGAAATCCTTGAAGAAGAATTTCTGAAATACGCAATCCAGGAGAAAGAAAATATACGTGAAGAAGCCAAGAAAAATACCGGGTGCACCAAAAGCTCGTTACAACTTTAAAAATTCATAAAAAAAGGAAGAAATGAAGATAAAGACTTGCGGTTTGTACGTAAAGGCTTAACAGGAAGTCGGATTTTTTTTAGAAACAACAAAAATTTTAGTTAAAAAAGTCACCAGTAGAGGGCGCTTACAAACCGAAACACAATCAGTAGGACAACAGTACGCTTCATTCACTTATTTTGGCAATAACAAATATTCAACATGACTTCCAGAACATTCTACGACACAAGTAAGGCGACTCACAAAGCCCGTTACAGCTGAATGCAACAGGTCGGAATGAATTGCAGAAACCTCTGGACAGATAGAATGTTTCAATTCGGCCAATGTTGAAGGGCATGAACGGTACACAAGTGACTTCAAGTAGCCCAACAGCCAGAAGTCAACCGGGATGAGGTAGGGGGATCGTGTAGGCCACAGGTTTAATTTGCATAATACGGCTGAATTTGTCGCATATCAGCACACATCTACCGGTGACTTTTTTAACTAAAATTTTTGTTGTTCCTAAAAAAAATCCGACTTCCTGTTAAGCGTTTACGTACAAACCGCACTTCTTTATCTTCATGTCTTCCTTTTTTATGAATTTTTAAAGTTGTAACGAACTTTTGGCGCACCGGGTATATTAAAAATCCAAGATGAAAACCGACGGCAATACAATCGAATTCGCAAAACCGCTCCTGTCTATAAAGTCAACGTCTTGGTAGCAATCCAAAGAACCCAATTTGGAGGAGGTCTGAAACTACGACCCAAGTTCTTAGAACCATACTGAGTCATAAAAATAAAACCACATGACCGCTACGATGTAGCAAAAGTAGGATATCATGAAGGACCTGAAGCAGCCTCCACTTCAGCTGACCACATGAAACCCTGGTCTACTGGAACAGCAATTTGAGATCATCCTACTACAAACTCTTTTTTACCTTTTCTCAACATTTCTTTTTGTTTTTTTAATCATTATTTTCGTTTATTACTTCCTTGTACGTAGTATAAGGAAGTAATGTGATTCCGAAAAATTTTGGGGGCCAAATTTCGACAAAAAATCCGATTTTGACTACCTCTAAATTTAATTTTAAGAATTTTTTCGATGCATCTCATCGTAGGCTAGCATGCACGATCCTATTAACACGTCTGCAACTCCTTTTGACGAGCGGCGAGTTTATTGTGGTCAGTTTTTCCATGCCGTCTGTACGTACGTACGTATGTATGTAACTCGCATATCTCAAAAAACTATGGGTCGTAGAATGTTGAGATTTGATATTTAGGATTGTTCTATGATCTAGTTGTGCACCTCCCCTTTTGGTCGCAATCGAATGAATAGTTTATGTACAGGACCGCACAAAAGATTCGAAATACATTACGCTCTATGGGCCGAAATTCATTAAACTCGCATATCTCAAAAACTATTAGGCGTAGAATGTTGAAACTTTATATTTAGGATTGTTGTAACATCTAGTTGTGCACCTCCCCTTTCGGTTCCATTCGACTGGATAGTTTATCTACAGAACCGCCTAGTTAGAAAAGGAATTTCTCCATTAAAAAAAGTGTCTTTATCATTTACAGTTCTGCTACAGGAACACTCAAAAGATTTCCAATACATTACGGTCAATGGCAATTTTAGGAGATTCATCCATTTCAAGCACAATACCGTCCTACCACATAAGTTAGGTAATGGTCCGACCACGGTCACGTGCCTCCCTCAAGAACTATGCCAAAAGTCGTCAAGCTTGGCGACTTTTTTGTGTACGTGTGTGCATATTTAACTCTCAAATCTCAAAAACTATTATGAAATGTCATATATAAGATTGTTGTAACATCTAGTTGTGCATCTCGATTTTTGGTTAAAATCTACTGGAGAGTTTATTTACAGGACCACCGAAAAGAATTTCAGTACTTTAATGTCTATGGACATCTTCAATATAATACAATTGTAGACAGTCATTGTTTGGTACATGCCCAAAATCTCGCCGTCTGTCCACGACCTTGGCGTGTTTTGCCGAAATGTCGCCAAATTTGGCGATAGTCAGTCATTTGGTCCATGCCCAAAGTATCGCCATTTGTCATCGTTCTAGGCGAGTTTTGGCGAAATATCGCCAAATTTGGCGATAATCTGTCATTTTCGGTCCATGCTTAATATCTCGCCAAATGTCGTCGACATTGACGAGTTTCGCTGAAATATCGCCAAATTTGGCGCCAAAAATTATTTCGTATTTTGTATAACTCTAAAACTTTAACCCGTAGAATTTTGAACTTTTGTATTTAGAACTATATTATAATATCTAACGGTTTTCAATATCTTTTTTGACAGCAATCGACTGGGAATTTATTTACAGGGTGAGCCAAATGATTTTAAATACATTAAGGTGTATGGATGCATTCAATTCATTGAAAGTCTGTGGTCAATGACTACTTTGGCTATCCCCAAAATCTCGCAAACTATTTCAAGTTTGTCGGCTTTTGGTGAAATATCGCCAAATAAAGTGTCAGAAAGAAATCTTTCAAATTGAACTCAGCTTGGCGATATCGAAATTTTTGGCTAGAAATCGCTATATCTTACTATTATTGATATTTTATATCTTTCAAACAAATAAGTTTAGAGGAAGTGCGTAAAAAACATTTTTGATTTAATAGACGTGCAAGGAAGTCATGTGTTGGACACATCAGATTTTTTTTTCTTTTCATTTTAAGTTTCAGGTTCGGAGGTCCTTACACGTCGATGGCCTAGCGTTGTGGTAATTAGGAAGCGCAACCCTCCAGCAGATGGCATCACAACCCGGCATCTACGACAGCTGCAGGTTAACAGAGTCTAGGAGCGCCAGATCCGGACGAGACCACGCTCGCGTAGGAGCGATGTCGGACGTAGCTCTCCGATCGCGCGTAGGCGATTCGACTCCAGAACGACCACGAGAAGGTGACCAGTGGCTCCTGTATGATAAGGAAACCTATCCCTGTTACCGACACCACTAATTCATGTTCTGCAATATCTCTCCTTTCTTTTGTAATAGTTCTCCTGTCATATTTAGTTTAGCAATAAACGTGATTGAGAACAAACAGTAGGAGTGCTTCAAGTCTTATCTCGAAGTCGCCTCCTACATACTTATCGTTTTAACGTACGTCACTTTAAAAATTATAATGAATACAAATAGGATTTCTTGGCCAACTATTGTTTCATTTATTTGCACACAATTCAGATATTTGTTTTTCTAATCACTTTTTTTCTGTACAACAACTAGCATATAAAAAAACCCAGTGATGTGACGATTCCGGGTTGTACCACATACAAAAAAAAAAAGAAAAAATGTTTTGTTGAATCCAACAAAATTTTGTTGATTTAACATTGTTGATTTTTGAGAAAAAATTCAATTTTTTGTCTAAAAGTACCTGTAAATTTATTAATTTCATACGTATAACTTAACTTTTATTACAAGATACACTTTAATATCAATAGAATGTTTATGTAAAATTTCATTAAGATATCTTAAAATTTTTAGAGTAGTTACTGTTATCAAGACGCAAGGTAACAAAAAGCACAGTTTTCCAGAAAACGCCTTTAGAAATTTATTTTAGCATCTATGTTCAACTGGAAGAAGCATTCAAACAGCTATATCTTCCTTTATATTTATCGTAGAAACAAAAGTAAAACAGTTTTGGAATCTTAAGAATATGCTTTTTCAACTAAAACAATGAAAGAAAAATCGATTTTTTTCCCCCGCAAAAATAGCTTTTTAGACCTAGGCCACCTTAATTGAATGGAAAACTTGTGTACGTTCTTTAGTGAATTGAATTTCATGTTTATTTACAAGCAGAGTGCGTTCCCTCTTTGCTTGATTGATCTTTCTTAAATGCACCTTTTGAATTCTGTTAATCCACTTTATTGATTAGTCAGTTTATTTTCTGCTTAAATACGTTAAAAAAAAACTTTTGCGCACAGCAATTGAAGCAAATCCATCCGAAGATCAATAGTGTTTCATTTTTCAAGGTGATTTTAATACCTGGAAATCAGATGAATTGACACAAGGCTATGTGAAAGATCTGGAAAATATTGTTGGATGAATATTTTATCTTCTGATTACATAAATTTGCATTTCCCTAGTACTGCACTTGGGTATAGAACATCATTACAAATTTTTCGTCGTTAAATTGTTTTGCTCAGTCATGAAGCTTTTAAACATATCAGAGTAGTAGCTAGCCTATAACAGATGGTATATATTATTTGTGATTTATTAGTTAAGATTTTTTTGTGACATGGTCCAATCAGAAAAGCTGAAAGTTGCGTTTCCCTTTTCTGCTTCAGTAAAGAGACACGGAACTATTGAAACATTCTTAGACTCAAAATATCACATTGATTACAGAATATCTCTCTTGATATCACAAGCTCTGGATTTTGATTTTGATGTTGTAACTTACGACACTGGGAATAATGTAACAAGTCTTCCTAACTCAGCTTGGACATTACCTATTGCCATGTTGAATCTTTCCGAAGCGGACATGGCACCAGGACTATTTTTTGAAAACGAAGACAGGAAAGATATTGTGCACTTTCCTTATCCCTTTGAACTGTACTCTTCTACTTTTATAATTGAAAAACCCGAGTATTCACCTCAAGCACTTGGAATATTTAAGCCTTTCTCCTTTGATGCATGGTTGACTTTAGCGATTTTCGCAGCAATCATTGTAATGCTGAAATCAATGATGACAAGGTATTCAGTGTTTGATGTCATATTTGATGTACTTGCGACATTTTTGAAGCAATCTGTTATTTTAAAATCATGTACACTGAGTCAAGATTTACTGACAATTTTCTGTATAGTTGGCAGTATGTTTCTAGGCTTTTGTTATTCTTCGGTACTTTTGTCCTTTTTAACTTTCCCCACCATTTTTCACATTAAAGATATGCAGGATTTAGCTCATGCCGTTGAATATGGTGAATATAACTGCATGTTTGAATCCTATGCAACTGCCGGACCAACGGTAATGGCTATGTCTAAATCAAAACCGCTGGAAATATTGGGTAAAAACATGCTATCCAACCCAAATGTTTTTGGTAAACTGGAAGATTTTTTGCGCATGAAGAGAAAAAATGTAGCTTTTTTCCTTCTGAGAGATACAATTCCGTCTTTTCCAGACAATTATTTTGTATCCGATGATAATATTCTCGAATGCATGGCAGGAATGATTGTCAGGAAAGATTTTTGTTGCAAAGATCAGTTAGACGTGGTAATTCACAGAATAATGGCTGCTGGACTTATTGCAAAAATAAAGCAGGATAGTGCTTTTTTATCTGGTTTAAAGCTTGAATATGCAGATGGTAAAAGAAACAGTGTAAGACAATTGACGTTAAAGGAATTGCCACTAGCTTTTACGATATTAATATGTGGACACGTTCTGGCTTTCGGAGTTTTAGTTGTTGAAATAGTATTTGATTTTAAAAGAAATGGTACTCCTAAAAAAAGAAATAAAGTTTATTAAATGTATTTTAGAAAATAATTGATCGTCTAAGATATTTGCACTCTAGTCATAAGAAATCACAAAGATGTACAACTGAAAAATAATGGATATTCTAATGAATGTACTATAGAACGATCAATGGACTATTAATGTAAAACCACAACAATTCATTTTCATGACGTGATATATAGGTTATGATAAATATAATAAACCAGAGATTCTGTGTAATAGCCGGTCATTATGTTTAGTCCCCAATAGTTACAGTTAATATAATAAATAACTGGCTGCATTCAAATTAACCTGGTACTTTAGAAAATCCTCAACTTATGTTGGTGAATGTAACAAAAATCATGGCTGATATTTTAAAATAGAAAAATAAGTAAGAATAAGTGATTTATTTAACTCATAGTAAACTGAAACAAAATAAGCACTGTGCCTGGCGAACACTTGAATGTCTTCTACCAGAGGTCTTTCGCTAAATTAAAGAAAGCACCAGTGAGATTGGACTTTTCCTATAAAAGGCCTTCGAAAATCAGCTACGTCTGTTCTTTTGTTTTTCTATATAAACATCAATGGGTCTCGTTAACGCTGTGGAAGACCTCTTTCGAAAATTCACTGCCAGAGGGCAATAATTATGCTTAGCTGTGGACTAGAAGCAAAGCGGCTGTGCAAACATTGCACATTATGGTAAATGCATGGACTTATATTCGGAAGTACAATTGGGGAATACGCAAAATAACAGGTTAATTTGATAAATATTCAATCAGTTTTCATATTGACAGAATTCAGTCAGGATTATTCGTAATGACTGCCGATTATGAACAATTCCTTGCATTTATTTGACTTACCTTTAGTCTTTAAATTCACAGAAAAATGAAACTAGATATCGCAGACTGTAGCAAAGCCTTAAATTTGTATATCAAATGTAATTAGAAATATTTGGCATCCCAATATAAGACACTTATTTAAACACTATTTGTTATTAACTTTTCTTTTAATTAGAGTAACTAGGTTAAGTATTTTCCTCACAAACTTCATGAAAAATTTTTTTCTCGAAAGAGGAGTATTGTACCTCATACATGTATTAAATACTAAATTATATGTTACAAGTCGCATTATTCATTTCATTTCATTTTAACCCTTTAACACGCAGTGTTTCCGCTCTGGGAACACCCAACTCTGACGTTCTGACTGTTGCCAGTCACGAAGAATAGATTTGATTTCTATAAAAATAGTTGGGGGTGACATAGCTCCACGAGAATCCTCTACTTTCTAGTACGTCATTTCCCGTAAAAAAAGGGTCAGGATTCTTTTTAACAGCACTGACATCTGCTGAAAAATGGAAGAATACGAGAACCGCTGGAATACGAGAACCCTTAATAGAAGAATACGAGAACCCTTTCCCAATGCTGAAAAAAGGGCAGCCGTTGCCATCGTTCGACTTAACTACCAGCAAGATGGCGGACGATCGAAACTTTCATCGCGTGCCACAGATCTAGAGACCCCTTTTTTGACGTCCTGTCGTATCGACCAGCTGTATCGTCCGCCATCTTGCTGGTAGTTAAGTCGAGCGATGGCAACGCCTGCCCTTTTTTCAGCATTGGGAAAGGGTTGCGCCTCAAAGGATTAAAGGAGGAAGAATTTCAAATTGAAAAATTACTGGTTTTGGACCAGATATGAAAAATAAAATGTTTGAAAAACAATAGCATTGGAGCATTTTAATGTCTGAAATATTCGCTGAGAAATGAAAATAAAAATTTGTAAAAGAACCTTTTAATATTATAAAATATCTTAAATCCTATATTCAGATGAGTGGGAATTGTCGATGCATTTCTCTCATTTGAATTTCATTTGGTTTGATTTGAAGGATTACGGCCGATTACTTACTCGAGGGATCTGGGCCGAAAAAGGGGGTATCCTCCGTGGGGGTCTCTCTAAGGTGTCCTAACCCGTATTTACGAGGAGTTTCCGAGAAAAACACGGAAAACTCCTAACGGCAAGGCCGACGGACTCGACTTGGGTTTGAACCAGGTACTTTCTGTCTCCCAGTTGAGAGCGCTATGCGTTTGGCAACTGGTCGGGCTTTCTCGTTTGAAATGCATGCCCTTTCCTTAATACGGTATACATTAGAGTTAATATTTTACTTTTACTCATTATTTTCATTTCCTGCTTTTTATATGCATTGATATTTCATTTTTTAAAAATTCAATATTCCTTATTTAATACGTATAAATTATTAAATTAAATTTATACAAATTATTGATTTCGAGTTTTTTATATGCATTTCATATTTCATTTTTTTAAAAATTCAATTTTCCTTATTTAATACGTATAAATTATTATAAATTAAATTTATACAAATTATTGATTTCGAGTTTTTTATATGCATTTCATATTTCATTTTTTAAAAATTCAATATTCCTTATTTAATACATATAAATTATTAAATTAAATTTATACAAATTATTGATTTCGAGTTTTTTCTTTCGACATTTTCAATTACGTAAAAGACTGATTTGTATTCAGACATCGATTTAAGATTTGATGCAACTTCACTAACAAACTGATTTAATCTGGGCCACTCGATGCAGAGACGAAAGTTTTAATGATTGAATTAAGCTGTTATTCTACAGGGTAATCAATTTAAAAGAGTATCCGGTGATTTTTTTTTTTTTTAATCCTTAAATCTGACAGACGTGACAAATATTATAACAGTGAATTATAACTGTTTGAACCTTGTTTAATTGTGGGAAACAATTTATAACACTGTTGGACAGTTACAATTTTATTTTTGGGGTTAAACAGGAATGGAGATTTAAAATTTTACTTAATCCTGCGACGATTTTATTTTTGAAAAACATAATTTATTTTGGTGTATCAAAAAATGGGTAGCACGCTTTTAATTCTTTATCTATTAGAGATAAGTGGGGAATGCAAATAGAAATTAAAAGAGCTTAACATTTCTTTTGTTAATTTTCAAAAGTAATAATTTTTTTATTTGCATACGATCACTTTAAAAAAAAAATCCCAATTAGTGAAATGCGCCCCATACACTCAAGAGGTGATGTGCAAAATTTGAGAATTATATCCCAAAAACTGACAGAGAAAACCGTACATAAAAATTGAAATTCTCTAATCTATCAGGCGCATCACTTTTGAACACCATTGCCCGGAAATATCACTAACAATAGAAATGGAAGGAGAAAGCTTAGCTCGTGATTTCGACGGGATCGAGAAGGAAGTGGTTAAATGAATCAAGCTTCTTTATAGTCAGATCATTTAATTTTCTAAAGAAAAACATTTACAGTCTTAAAATAGATGCTCATTTTACAAATGAAGCGGTTTATAAATCCCTGGTAGATCTTACACGTTTTTCAATTTGACTTAACCCATTAAGCACCAAAGCTCCCGTTACGGGAACATCTATTATATATTATTTTTCTTAAAATATTTTAACGCAATTTACGAAATACACATTTTATATGCACATTTAGACTATATAGCACACCCTATAGTGTAAATGTTTATATAAAATGTGTATTTCGCAAATTGCGTTAAAATATTTTAAGAAAAAATAGATATACTATAGATGTTCCCGTATCGGGAGCTTTGGAGCTTAGTGGGTTAAATCATGTACATGCATCCGCTTAACTGATTACTGAAAGAAAAAAAAAGGAGTGACTCCACTCGACTTTCCAAACACTTAGTATTTACTATAAGCGTTTAAATAAATTTCATTCAATCCAATGGGATCTAGCGTTCAGGCACTAGAGCACTTAAAATGGTTTGAGAGTATAGGCCGCAATGTATAAGAATACCTTTTTGTAGCTCCGTAAAAAACTGTAGGGCATGCACTCGCTAAAATTTATGCAGTATGTGAGGCAGTGACCTATGATATGCGTACCTAATTTTATGTCAATCGAATGGACCATTTAGACACTAGCTCACTTTAAATGATTTACTTCCTCAGACGGGTAATATATGTAAAAATTACTGTTTGCAAGTCTGTGAGCAAAGTATCAGCTCTAGAAACACCACTATCTATGCAAGTCATGAGACCGTGACCTATATAATATTCATACCCAATTTGAGCTCAGTCGAATGCACCCCAAAGACACTAGCGTGTTTTGAAGAATTTCCGTCCATAGGTTATAATGTAAAAGAACACGCATTTGTTGCCCTGTCACAGCAGACTATAAGTCCTGTACACAGCAAAATCTAAACATGTTGTTGTGACGGTGACCAATATTATATATACCCAACTTCTTCGAATGCACCATTTAGCACACTAGCTCATTTTAAATGATTTGCGTCCATTACCCGTAATGTATAAGAATTATTTTTTGCAATCCTGCGAACAAACTATCAACCTTACACACACCAAAATTTATGCATCGCATATCATGTGATCGTGACCTTTTATAGACATGCCTAATTTGTGATCAATCTAATGCACCGTTTAGACGCTAACGCACTTTCAAGAATTCCCCTTCATTGGCCATAATGTAAAAGATCATTTTCGAATCCTTGTAAACAACAACAACAAAAAAAAAACTATAAGACCTATACACACAAAATCAATACCGATCTTGCGACGGTAGTTTATAACATAAATACCAAATTCGAGAACAATCGAATGCACCGTTTAGGAGCTATCGTGTTCACTCACATACACACAAACACACACACATACATCTCGTTGCTGTTGTTGCTTTCCGAACATATACCATATATGGAAAGTATTGTAATCATGAAAAAATTCGACCTCGAGATTTTGGTGTATTTACACGTTTTGAGGTCTTCTGAATTCATTTATGCTATTTTTACGAGATGTATGTATGTATGTGTGTGTGTATGTGTGTATGTGTGTTTGTATGTATGTGAGTGAACACGATAGCTCTTAAACGTGGCATTCGATTGAGCTCAAATTGGGTATATATGTCATAAACCACAGCCGCAAGACCGGTATTGATTTTGGTATGTATAGGGCTTACAGTTTTTCTACAGGGCTACGACAAAGGTTTCTTTTACAGCATGGCCTATGCGGGGAGATTCTTGAAATTGCGGTATCGTTTAAACGGTACACTCGATTGAGCTTTGGTATATTGGTTGAAGTATTCATCGATTAATATTTATTTAAATGCTTGGAAATGATCTTAATCGTAAATGTTCGGAAAGTCGAGTGGAGTCACTCCAGATTTTTGTAGTTACTTATGACCTCTGACATCCGCATACGGTGCCAGATTCCCCAAGGTAGGGAGGCAATGGACAAAGGGAGTGCCTTCCATTTTCAGGGCCCCTGTGGGAGGAAGTACGACTTTAGTCCGTGGTACCCTAATTTTGAACCGTTTCCAGAGGAGGGACCAACCCCCAGAAATCGGCACCCCCAGAGGTATCATTTAACAACTTGGAGGACATTGGGGCCAAGACAGATTTTACGTGCACCAGCTCTCCCATTAGAGTGCACGACCCCACAGCAGTCGAGCTGAGAGGGAGTTGACCCTCCCAAGCACTGGACAAGCAGGATGCTACTTCACTTGCCGTGTTCGTATGGGGACAGAGTTTAGCACCCAGACCACTGCGGGGGCACACATCTCGCAAAAATACCAGGCAGAATTCAGAAAACCTCAAAGTGTATAAATACATCAAAATATCGAAGTCGAATTTTTTCATGATTAAAATACTTTCTTTACACGGTATATGTTAGGATAGTAAAAATTAATAATTAATTCGACTTCGAGATATTTTTTCACGTGAAATATTTTGTGAGATTCCAGACTTAAAGTGCATATCAAAGCTTGCCAAGTATTCTCATCAAGTTTCCATTTAAATTCATTGGCCCCGGAAAAGGAAGACAGCAATAACATTCCGACAACATTTACAATAACACGAATGAAATATCCAGTTAATACTCCTTTTCAGCATTTCACAATTGTGCGTCTAACAATCTAGTTCCCGAGAGCATTTTTTAAACACTTTTTAATTTTACAGAATTTTTTTTAAAAAGGTCCTTTAGAATAACAACTCAATTGAGAGTAAACATGTGATAGAGCTTTTACAATCGCTAGCTAATTTTTCGTGGTGCATCTCAATTTTTAATACGTAAATGAACATTTTAAATATTTTGAATAGGTGTATGTATGTAGAGGACATGTTTTTACTGCCCTTTAAGTGTATAATTTTGGTATATGCTTTGAGGTGAAAGAATATTTGTAAAATGTGATACATCACACCAATAGAAATTTCACTAATAGGATGTCTATAATTTAAAGCTAATTTAACAAATCAAATTTTTTTTCTAGGTATTTTACATATAAGAGACATTTCCAAAATTGGGTGCCATTTGGAAATATAAGAAGCAAAAGTACAATTTCAAAATATAAATAGTTTTTTTCCATAGTATAAAATATACCTTGCTTCAGCACATCGAGTATTATTCATGTATTTTTTTTAAATTTAAATTTTTTAGATTTTTCAGCTATCAGACTTGATGAAATGTGTAATGTTTACTACGGGATATTTCCTTTAAAATTTGTATACTTATGTTTAGTACAAAATAATGCAATGTGAGGTATTACATGAGTATAGAGTCGTTTTGTCCATATGATATAGTCTTTTCCATTTAAAAATATTTTAATGAATTCCTGGAAATCCATTCTTGCTCCAATACCTCTGCTACGGTCATAGCGTCTTGATCGGGAATTGGATGCGCTTCGGATCATTTAGGGAAATAATCTAGGACAACTACGGTAGGGTGTATTTGTTGCCATCCGAAGTTCGCGGAAGAGGCCCCAAAATGTCGAGGGCAATTATTTCAAAAGGCGCTCCTACATTATAACGATGTAGTTTTCCATGCCTACGTTTCTTCGGGCCTTATTAATTATAGGGTGATTGTGTTACTTATTTTCTCAGTAGAAGCATTTTTATTCGCAATGAAAGACAGAAAACTATTATCATGTTATAAAATAATTTTATATTTTGCAGAAGGAGCAAAAAAAAAAAAAAAAAAAAAAAAAATCCAAGGAGAAGTAAACCGACCGCACCCTTCCTACATAAAAACGCTTTGTAATAAGTCCACAGCGAAAGAAATCGTTTTTTAGAGAGTACCTAAAATGCATCTCTCAGAATTTTAGTATTATAATTGTTCAATTACTTTCGGTCAGAATCATAACAATAATAGAATATCAGAATAAATGTGTATTTTGTGCTCCCGTCAGCAGTGGGTCCAAAATTCCGTACCCAAAAAGCCTTGTTAATTTCGAAATATACAGTAAAACTAAGTAAGCTAGATTTAACGAAAATTATTGCTTTCATCTGTCTCTATATTTTGTTTATGCACTTAAAGCATCGGGACGTTGCAGTTGGGGGGATTTTTTTTGTTTGTTTGTTTCAGTAGCTAGCAGCGCAGCCTAAGTCATTATTCATCAACTAATATTGATATGGATATACGTAATATATATTGTTCAATGCCTTTTACCTTATATAATGTACGTACAAATTGTACATACCTTTTCATTAGCTTGTTTATTATATTCGTACATAGCTGCCAACTCTTATATATTTTCCTGAGGATTTTCCACCAGAATCTTTAAATAGTGTTACTTTAGTGAAAATTTAGACTTGTTTTCAGTTGCGATGCGTGAACTAGTAGTGGCAAATCTTCCGATAAAATCGGAAGAGTCGGCAGCTGTGATTATACTTACAATATCAGTACACCAGCAGCACTATAAAGGAATGAGATGTAAAATAATAATATTTTTTTGGATCAACTGGCTCCATGGTAATGAAAATGGGCTAGGCTTCAGGAAGAAAATAACCTTGGTTTAATCTTCCGTAAACGGTTACATCTTGATTATAATTACAGAAAAATATGCATACTTTTATAAGAGGCAGAGGTAAAATCGAAATCAACAAAAAAAAAAGTGTTTTCTTGGAACATACGCGAAATTGTCGCCAGTTTACGAGGCAGTGGATCCTTTTAGGTTGACTAGAAAGACAGGCTGCGGTGCTGTCATTTCGGGTAAGATTGTGACCAAAATATCAGCAGCTCAGCCTGCCTTTCTCGCCAGCCCCGTCATGGGTTGCACAGCTCCAGCTTTCTCAAGAGAGCGGAAAGAAGAGATCGTATTCTTACAGAATCTGTATCCGTATTGGTCACACTGGCTTTGTAGCTTGTTCGTCACAGAGAGGTCGGAATAAATTGCCGCATGAACAGTTTTTTTCGACATAACATGGTGGCCATCATGGAATCAAAAGTGAACTACATGAAATGTGAAATTAGATATCACGCACATGTTTAACACATGTCACGCACATGTGTTCAAAGAGATCGAGATTTCATTGCATTTATTTTATAAAGAGTTTGCACAAAAATCTTTTTTTCACTCTCTGGAAACCTTTGTGTTTCAAAAAAAAATATTTTTCACAAATTATTCCAGAACACTGAAACACGTATCACTTGACCGCTGAGCTGATGAAATAAATTCATACAACTAAATTTTGAAGCATTCTGCATTTGTTGTTTCTTCTTTTAGATAGAAAACAATAACTTTATTATGAACGGAAACGTATATAACTTTTGTCTGAATATTTCACTATAAGTTGTAGAAAATATGTATTCGTTATTTTCACAATATTAAAGAAAAATCATCATTCAAAATAATAATATTGATCATAAAAAATGATTCGCTTTTTCATTACTTTTACATAATTATTTTGATCTTAGCAAAGATGGACACAGGAAGAGGTGGTATCGGCGTTGTATTTTTCTGACGAGAACAGGAAATAGGTTGACAATTTGTAACGCATTTCACATGTGTATATGAAGTGGCCCTTTAAAGTTGTTTACAAATGATCCGTTTGGCATGATTTAACATTCTTGTTCTTTATCTTCCAGATAATAAGCTTTAACAATCAGCATCATTTAAAAACAACATTGAGCATGTTTTTAATTCTTTCTCATTTCAAGATTACGATTCACCAAAGAAGCGATCACTACTTCAACAACTAAAACAACGAAAGACAAAACGTATCCTAAAATTAATATCATGAATGCTAGTGAAAAGTCTTTTAAGGTCAACTTTCTAACACTGTTAATTTTGTCTTCTTCATATTTAAATTTTAAACTGGATAAAAATGCTCTATCTTTATTTACTTTTGAATGGAGTCCAGAGGCCATTATTCGGTGAATTATCACGTCCAGTTGTTCCTTGCAACAAAAGTCTTTACCCACAATCATGCCTCCAATGCCTTCGATGACGCTTTCATCAGACACAAAATAGTAAGCCTCTGGTAAAGATGGAATTCCTTCCTTCATATTGAAGTAAGCAATTTTTTCCTTTCTCATTCGTAGGAAGTCTTCGAAATTTCCAAAACCATTTGGGTTAGATAGCATGTTTTCTCCCAGGATGACTAGCGGTTGTATTTTTGAATCCGCCAGTAATTTTGGAACGGCTGCTGCGTACGAATCGAACATGCAGTTATAGCCATCGTTTTCTACGGCATCAGCTAAATCTTGCATGGTTCTAATTTGAAACATTGAGGGGAAGGTGAGAAATGACAGAAACACTGACGTATAGCACAGGCCTAGAAGCATAGTACCAGTTATCCAGTTAAATGTCAATATATGTTGGCTGAGTGTCTGTGGTTTTATGACAACAGTCTGTTTCAAGCATACTGAAATAATATCAAATATGGCGTCAGCAAGTGAATGCTCTGGCTTCATTAACATCGATTTTAGTGCTACCATGACTATTACAAACAATGCTAAAATTAGCCAGATTTCTAAAGAAAATGCTTTAAATATTCCGAAAATGTGGGGAGTATATTGGGCTTTTCCAATTACAAATGAGGCGGAGTAAAGCTGAAAAGGATAAGAGAAATGCACCACTTTCGTCCTATCTTCGGTTATCACAAACAACTCTGGTACGATGTCCACTTCTGAGCGGTTTATCATCTCAATAGCTTCCGTCCAAGAATCATTAGTCAGCAACCTATCTTCAGTGTTGTAAGTTATTACTTCAAAATTGACGCCCAAAGCTGCTGATATCATCTGCAGAATTCTAAAATCAGGATCATGTTTCGATTTCAAGTAAGATTCAATAGTTTTGTGCCCCTCCAGTGAAGCAGGTAAACGGAAAGCTGCTGTCAAATATTTTAAATTAACCATGGTAAAAATAGAGAAATAGTTAGTCGAAAAATGTTGTCAAAATATTGGAGCACTAAAATATAAATGTCATTAAATTTGTAATTTTAAAAGCTAGTTAAATAGCTGTATAAACATATATCATAAATCAGCTTTAAAATGTCTACAACTTAACATATAGATGCGATTCTGATACAGTACACTTGTCTTGTTGCTTAAATCAAAATTTAAAGTTTTCTAGCTATCTTTTGAAAAAAGTGAGCTGCGGTTATCTCCAATAGTTTATCATTTCAAAGTATTAATTAATGTTTCTTTAATAATCTCAAAACTTTATTCTTTTACTTTTTCATGAAATTATTTCGAAATTCTTGCTATGAAACTTACAGTTCGATGATACATATACGAAATATTTTATAACAAGTGCATTTTATTACAGTCACTTGGTCATGTTTGACTATAAGAATTTCAATCTTTCAGACAAGACCATAATTTAGCTTTTTGACATTTAAAAACATATAGTTTTAAATTATTAAAGGAGAATAGAACTTTTTCACGCGTTGGTAATCATTAAACCAGCTGTATTAATTACTTCAAAAACTCACGAGAAAAAGTAACAGTTCATATGACACTTTTTTAAAAATTACATAAATAATTAGAATGATGAGAAAAAATTGTTTTTGCAGCCATACCTTTCTTAATTTTTTTTTGTCAGTGGAAATTGAAAATTGGTACCCGCGTTCTTGATAGGTTTAGTTTATTGCATGCCGATGACTTTATTAAAATTATAATAAAAACCTGAGTATGATTTTAATCTTACGATAGTGACAATCTTATAAAACGTATTTTCTAATTCCCATTGTTCCTGAGATTCAAATTTCGCATGAAAACCGTATAATGAAGATAGCATATAGATCATGTAATTTTTATTTCGGTTAGTGTTATTTCAAACTATTATTATAATCGTGTTGTGATAGACCGAAATAAATAAAACTGTTAAAATATTTATTGTTTGAAGTTCTTTGTGTTATCTTTAAGTTTCAAAAATGAGTAAAAGATGTATATATACATACGCATATAAATAAAATGTACTTTAGTAAGTATTTTTTCTGTGCGTTAATTCATTAAAAGAATTTTTAGTGCCTATTGTGCTGCTTTTAAGGATGTTTTGCATGTATGTTAAGTGAATTGTAGTATAAAATCTCTTCTACAAGAAACATAATGGGATTTGAGTGTGACAAATACACTAAAAAACATGAAACATTAACAAAGAAACCATTAATATTTCGCTAAAACCTTGCTTGTCTCTTCTGCTAAGTAATACCATGAACATGCAAAAGTATTTGCTCTTCAATAAATTTAATCCATTGAAAAAATTCCACGTTGACATTTAAGATTACTATTCGTTCAAGAAGGTCACCAAATTACGCATCTCTACATTATTAATATCAATCAAATGAAAAGGAGACAAAAGTTAGGCTGACACTTCAATTTCAGAACGAGGTAAGCAAATGAATTTTTATGAAGGAAGGAAGCCGAACATGCATGAAGAACCCCTGTTTCTCCCTGATTTGGGAGAACGAAAATGTTCAAGCCATAAATTGTGCATTTATACCCGTACTTTGTGAGACATAATTGCTAATAATGTTTCACAGTTTATCGACAAAGAAAGCACTAAAAGGAAATTATTTCTAAAACCATCCTCGAACTGTGCAATGAAATATACCTAGTATATCAACTTTGAAAAGCTGAAAAAATTCCTGACTTGGGAAAAACTTTTAGTGACAGAAGGTGGTCTCTTTAGGATTTCGGAAAACCAGCACACTTTTTATGTAAAATGATTGAATGATTCATTCATGTTAAATTATTAATTATTCCTTTTGATTGCACAATCTATTGTAAGCCATAAAGCATCTAATTTGTTTGAAGAACTTTTCTAAATAAATGATGGAAAAATCGAACATTTAAGTAGCTATGTCTGAAAAGGATACAAATGGTACAGCAGCAGCTTCTAAGTCTAAGTGTGTTTAGTCATATCGATTTTTTAAGACAAAGCACTGAAGTATGCCCTCGTTAATAAAGGCAAATAAGAATATATATGATGAAGGAATCAATAAGTCAATAGTAATACTGTCTATGAGTTACATTTAAAGGAAAAAATAAGAAAAAGATCCTCTGAATTAACAATAGCAATATATTATGCTTCATTATGTATTTAGCTTCTTACAAATTTGAACAATGTTTCTTCTTCATTTGACAAATTCTACATCACACATATTTTGGACATTATTTTTTAACAAAAAGAAAATTTAACATTAATTAACTTTCGTACGAAATTGGTTTTCTAAAGCATGCTTTCTAAGGCTGGTCATAATACAGGGTTACGAAAATTAAACTAACGTTATTGAATGGACGTTTGCTACTGTTCTACGGAACTGATAGGAATGAAACTTCAAAAATACTCTATTTATATGATAGTATTCAATTGCATTTATTAAAATAGACACAAAAAATTATGAAAATTAGGTTTTTTCTTATTCAGCACAACTTTCTGATATCGGCATAAATTAAATAATTTTTTTTTATGATTTTATATTAAAATTGCTATTTAATATTGACTGATAAGATCCCCTAACAAGTTGTTGCATTATACTCAGGTTTCTGGCTTTCTGCTTTAGCCGGTGATGGTAAGAGCAGGCTTTCACACACACTCACAAAAGGGTAAATTAACATAGACCAAAGAACAGCTCGGAAAAATGTGTTAATTTATTACGGGTAAGTTGTTCTACAAAGTGATTCTACACTGGCTTTTAATATGATGACACTTATATGCTGTAGTTTATTCGATAAAATGTATGATCCTAAAAACCGTCACGAGTCATTTCACCACATTAAATGGTGAGAAAGTTACGCGAACAGAATAATGCGTACAGCGTGGTGCGGTAACTGAGAAAGCAATATTTATAGCATTTTATATTTTCTTTTGGGTAAAGTCAAAACATAACTATTAGTTGTTCAGCTTCATTTTTGTTCCAAGCACCACTTCAACAACTAGAATCAAGGTAAACAAACCGTGTTGTGACCAAACAATAATACCATGAAAGCTAATGAAAAACTCTTAAAGTGAATTTTCTCACATTATTTGTCTGCTCATTTGCATATTCGACCTTTAAGCCAGACAAAAACGCACTGTCTTCCCTCATTTTGGAATAAAGTCGGGCGGAGGTTATTCTGTGAATAACCACATCCAATAGTTCCTTAATAATAATAATAATAATAACAGAACTCTTTCTGTACAATCATTGCTGCTTCAAGAATGTTATCCTTGGATACAAAATAATAATCTTCTAGTAAGTATGGAAGGGTTTCCTTTATACTAAAGAAAGCAATTTCATCTTTTTTTCACTCTTAGGAAATGTTCCAATTTTCTGAAAGTATTTGTATTAGCATATTTTTTCCTACTACACCCAGAGGTTTCAGCATAGACTCTGCCATTGCTGCTGGTTCGACAGTTATACGAACATCGAACATGCACATATAACCATCTTTTTCTACGGTATGAGCTAAACCTTGCATGTTTTTAGTATAATGGGTAGAGCGGAAAGTACGAAAAAACAGAAGTACGGTTGTGTAACAAAACCCTAGAAGCGTAGTTCCGACCATCCAAATATATGTCAGTATATTTTGATTCAATGTCCGTGGTTTTAAGACTACCCAGCAAACACACAACTGCCCGCAAAATGACGGCTGGTACCCGTCGTGCTAAAGTGCCGTATACCGGGAGCAAGGTAGATTGCCATCGTCTGGAAGTCACTGGAGTACCAGTGTCTGAAAAGTGCATATGCGCCGATACATAACTAGTAACGGCGAACTGCCATGTGTCTATGACATGCACAAAAAAGTTAACGGCGTGGTACTGTTTAAAATGTACCGGACCAGCACTATTTGGCGGCAATGGGCCTGTATATATTTCGTAGTGTTAGCATAAAATTTCGTTATTTTAATAAAATAATATTATTTTACTTTCATACTGTCTAGAAGTGTTTTCCGTACACCCAAAGGCAGGGTCACAGTTAAGATTTTTTTTGGAGGGGGGAGGGGGTGTAAGGGGAAGAGTTCATATTGTGTTTTCAAATATTATAGTACTAAAAACTAAAATAAAACTAATGAGTTCAGTATGCTATAAAAATGTTCGCTACATCCACAGTGAAACCCCCACCCTGCATATGAGTGCCTATGTACAAAATATGAATTTTATATTCTTATAAAATTCATATTCTGTATTCATTATTTTTATAATTCATATTAATTTTTCACAATTTTGCTAAAATTTTCCTGAAAAAAAATACTTGAAGATTTTTTGTACGTTAAGCCCCTTTTAAAATCTACCGTCATGTAATAGTCAAAAATAGAAAGCAATGGTTTGGGTTCACTTAGGAATTATATTTTCTTTACGCTGTTTCGTTGCTCTTGAATTAAATGTTTGATTTACCTTGGGCCTCACATGTAAAACTATATACGCAACAGACCAGACGTCTAGCCCAAGAAATGCTTGTGTGCTCAGCTAATTTCTCACGCGTCGAGTTTACAAGCTTCGAACTGTTATCGCGGATTTGGCTACATTAATTCAGATTATTTATGCGTTTGAAGGCAGAAAATAAAAAATTGCTTATCTATTTTAATAAGAGGTGTGTATAAGTGTCATTATATATGTTTCTTTTCAAAGAATCTTTTAATAGTTTATTGGAAATTTCAGAGGCTGCCCGACACGGTAAAGTAAGCATCGCATCGAGGCGCTGTCTTCGAAGGGGCGCAATATCGAGCTCAAAACGTGGAAAATGTATAAAAGGAGAGCCTTTTATATGTTTGCCGGGGGCCACCACGTACCTTAGGGTCGCTCCTGGAAAATTTTACAAAATTGCTGCTACCTCGTACTCCAAGGGGCATAAAATAGATCTAATATAATAATAGATCTAATTCTATTTAGAATAGCTAACATAAGAAAAATCATTTGATCTAAACAACCTGCACAATACATAGCAAAATGTTACCCTAAAGTTATGTGTGTGTAACCATAGTAGAGCTTTTTTTATTATTTATTGATTAAAAAAATGGCTTGAATATAAATTGATTGGATAGAGGTTAATAAAAGCTTATTTTACCTAAACGAAACGTACAGTAAATCCAAATGCTACCCTTAAGCAATGTCTTTTTTGGGGGGGAGGAGGGGGGTTGATGAATAAGCCCCCTAACCCCTCCCCTGGATACGATACTTGCTCGTATTTTAATTACGGCAGCATTGCTGTGAATAGGCACTAAGCCGGCACAGTGCCATTATATTACAGTCACTGTTAAGCTATCAGGCCAGTGCCTTTATTTTTAATAATTACCAGCACCCCGCCGTTTCATTTTAGGCATTTTAAACTTAATGGTCCAGTGCCTTTATTGTAAATGATGGCCGGCACATGCAGTAGCGCCAGCACAGTGCCATTGCCTTCCCGGGCTTCTGGCAAGATGCTTCTCGGGCGACCACTTTTGGTACGATTCAGTTACTTTTTGCAGTGCCGGGCCGGTGCTGGACGTAAAGGCAGAAAGGCACTGGAAAGGTACTCCGCCCCAGCAGGTGTGTGTTTGCTGGGTATGGCCTGTGTCAAAACTATTGAAAATACATGAAATATGGCATCAAGTAATGAATCCTTTCTGTTAATTGCTGCCAAAATGATTATTATCATGAAAATAGCAATAGAGAGCCAAACACATAATTAGCCAAACAGATGATGAAAACAGCTTAACTATTTCAAAAATCTGATGCGAATACTCAGATTTTGCTATTACGAAAGTAGAGGGATGCAGTCTAAAGGGATAAGAAAAGTGCACTGCTTCTTTCCTTTCTTCCGTTTCCATGAAAATTCCTGGTAACATGTCAATTTCAGAGCGGTTTATCATACTAATCCCTCCTGTCCAAGAAGTGTTAGGGAGAAGTTTTAGCTGACTCCCGGTTTTGTAAGCTACAACTTCGTAATCAAAGCTCATGGCTTCTGATATTACGCTTATATTCTGAAATTAGGATCGTACATCGGTTCCGTGTGAGATTCAATAGTTTTATGTCCTTCAACAGAAGCAGGTAAGAAGAATCCAACTTTTAAATGTCTTGAGATAACTATGTTGAAAAAAAAAAGGATTAATAACTTCAAAAATTATCCCCAGTATATCTATGGGAAAAAAAAAATTCTTTTCAAGATGCAGTGAGTGAAATAGTTGTAAAAATCTTGTTGTGATAATGGCACTTTAAAACAAAAGTGCACATTGCTTCTGAAATGACTGTAAGTCTACTATGAAACCACATATTTCAGAAGAATTTATTTTACTATAGTTTCTCTTCGAAGACCAGCATGCAATAGCACAGGGTGGCCATAATTAAACTGCAAGTGTTCAAGGGGTGCTGGAGAGGAAACTACCAAGAATTTTCCAGTGAAATTTGGTATCTACACGTTTCAGAACATGCTCAAGTCAAATATGCAAAAAAGAAAATCGCCATATTCACCCGATAGATGTCGCTGTACCGTATTTCAAAGCTCACCGATGGCTTATACAACTTCCAAAACCGATAGAAAGAGCATAATGACATTCTAAGAGGCATATAAACAATAAAAACATCATTTACAGTTTATCAAAATTCCAGGTGAGGTGTGTTACACCAGAGATTTTAAATGCGACGGTGGACCATGCTGTTTCACATTTTCAGCATGTAGTTGCATCTGGTGGTTCGCATATTGAGCACATCATGTGATAATTTCATTGAATAAATAATGGTTTAATTGTTTTCCAAAGCGTCTTTATGAATTGTTTAATTTGGGATCTTAATTTATGTTCATTTTTGATTACATGTTACTGTAAAAATTTAATTAGTGAAGCGAATTGTATGGCATTTTGATAAATTGTAAATGTTTTTATTGTTTATATACCTCTTAGAATGCCATTATGCTGTGTCTATCGGCTTTGGAAGTTGTATATGTCATCGGTGAGCTTTGAAATACGATACAGCGCCATCTATCGGGTGAAAAGGGCGATTTTCTTTTTTTGCATATTTGACTTGCGCATGTTCTGAAACGTGTAAATACCAAATTTCACTGAAATATTCCGGGTAGTTTTCTCTCCATCACCTCTTGAACACTTGCAGTTTAATTACGGCCACCATGTATATAGGTATTGTATTATGGCAGCCAGAACAACCAACGAGAAAATAATATGTTATTAAATAGACGAATGGTACCTTAAAAGACGCTCTAAACTCCTGTCACAGAGCTACTGATGGCCCACTGGATATAATCTACAGCTTGGTCTGTTTTTTATTTTGAAAACCTAGAAAGGTGTTATATGATTATATAGTAACGATAAACTATGTAAATAAATTTATTAATGTTAATTTAGGTAGCAAAAAAAACCTTCGTAAGTCAAAAAATGAAATTTTTGAAGATCGATTTGCTAAATTACAAAGCGCATTCCATAAAAACTGAGTGTAAAATCTTAAAAATCTCAATAAATATATTTACAGTAAAAAATGCATCATTCCTTTCAAAATACCTTCAGTCAGATGATATGCAACGGTCCCTGTTACGTGAATTTCACACTATCCCTTGCCGGGGCCTCATGATTGCCTCACCACTAGAGGTCGCTGGACAATCTAGAATTCTAACTCTTTTTATTTTCTTTTCAGATTGAACCTCGATGTAATCCAGATAAGACGTGATGTTTCCTTTATTCTTAACTTGCGTGTAAAATTTTGTATATAGGATAGTTAAAATGTGTGTAATTAAAACGTTGAAGTAATCCTTGAAACGCTAACTCTACTGCCGGTCGACGACGCGTCTCGGGAATAAAAGGTAAGGTGAAGATTTTTTATTTTTATCCAGTCCTTACCAATAGACATTGCCGATGTACGCGACAGTCCCATCGTTCAACCCACTTTTCAAAACAAGTAGAGAAGCCCTTTTCTGGAAGCTGCTTGAAAGAACCCTCCACTGCTGAAATAACTTCAGAATCTGTGTTTAACTGTGAATCATTCATCTCAATTTCTGTAGGCCAAATAAAACAGTTCTTTAAACAAGCACAGAACTAGGAAAATAAAATCGTCTGCTTCGTTTAGAATTTTGTATAAATATACAGTTAACAGTTTAAAAAATCGCCTGCACTTCTATTTTTTAGTTTCGCGGTGTTGCCACTACGTAAAAAAATAACTCTTAGTTTTTATATATAGAGAGAAAGGCAAGTATATAATTTGGAATTTCGATACAGCTCCTCTCGAATATAAACACACTTTTTAAGTATAACTGCAAAATACAACATCGACTTCATCATCATTAAAAACCTCAGTGAAAACATTACAGTATCTCATTACAATTCATCTTATGCAATAAAGTGTAAATGGAAAATACAAATGTGGAAAATCATACGTACTCATATGCGTAGTAAAAAAAAGTAGATTGCGTTCAACGTCAAACGATAAAATAGTCCGCGTATTGCACTTTATTAGTTATTCAACATTTCACATATAGCTACAGAGTTATTCAATAAAAATTGAATTTTATATTAATATTCTTTCTCTTAAACATATTTGCATAACATTGTGATATTTTATATGTGAAATACAAAATCCTGAATAGCTTTTTAAAACATGGAATTTATCAACGGAAAAAATTGATTCATACATAGTAGTTTGATTAAAACAAAAATAATTACGTTGCTTAAAACACGAATGAACGAAGCCAACTTACTTGGTTCGTTAAACTAATAAAAGCATTAAAACCAAATTAAATTACAATCAAAGTTGTAACTTTTGTTTGCAGCTTTTAAAATTCTGACTATCTTTCCAGTCAATTGCTAAGGAAATGATCAAATTATTCCAACCCTCTTTTATGATACTAATTCACTGTAATATGCATTTATATGCATATGAAAAAACATTTACCAATATGAAAAAATATATGAAAATTAATGAAAAAATATTTACCAATATATCGCCACACTTGGTGGAAAAAAGTCCCCAAACTTTGATTAAAATGAAATTCTTTCGTAGTATTTATAGAATATTAAACAGTAAATAAAATGATCTCCAATTAATCAATTCAGATTAGGGAATGCAATCCTGCACTGTTTTTCGTCCTGCGGGATTTCGGGATTGAGATTCATTGATCCTGCGGGATCCCGCAATCCCGCGGAATTGACATTTCATTTAGCTAGGACTTCATTTCAACAGAGAAAAGTAGAAAAAAGTAAGATTTTAAGCACTATGAAGTCTAACTTTTATAATAATAATTAATCTTATGAGGTAATTAATACAATAACTTAGAAATATGAAAATTATAATCATGATATTCAGAATTGTCTTATGTAAAATGAGGAATATACAATTTATAGATATGTTAGCATACTTACATTATTTTCGTAGTTGCTAAAAAAAGAACGTACAAAATCAAACAAATCCAATGAATCATTTCCTAGTCTAGATTTAACTTTAGTAAAATAATTAAAAGTGTGAATTATATAAAAAAAATTAAAAACTAAAATGAAAACTTTTTATAATTAATTCGTGACTGTTTGTAAAGAGATAAATAGTATGGAACATTTCAGTTCATTTGCAGATTGGGAACTTTACGGAAAATTTATATTACAATGTTTAGATTTAGATGTTCGATCCAGACTCTCATTGGAAGATAATTTTAAGAAAAGCTTTAAATTAAAATTTGTAATTATTCGTTTATTGTTAGATGAGAGACATAAATATGCAAAATTTTTCGGTCTATTGATTGGGAAAGCACTGTGAAATTGTAATAAAAAATAATTTATTTCTCAGTGTCAATCCCGCGGGATTACGATCGTAATCCTCCGGGACTAGTCCCGCACACATTTGTACGGGATCGCGCAGGATCCCGTTCCCGCGGGATCGTTATTGCATTCCCTAATTCAGATAAAACAAAATATAAATATTTTCTAGTTCAAGTAAAGCAATGTTTTTATCAGATTTAAACGCAAGTCAGGAGGCAATTTTTACGCTAACAATTAATTTTAGTTTCTACTACAGTAATAAAGTAGAGCGTTGATAATCCGGTACTTTGGTGACTGGACCCCGTCGAGATTTTGAAAAGAACCTAATATGGCTCTTTCAGTTTATATATAAAAAATGAAAAATTGCTAAAACCGACAGTAATTCACTTTAATTGGAGTTGGTAAATTAAACGATTGAATTAAATGAACATATAATATATTTTCAAGAAATAATGTGCATACATATGTAATGTATAATATGTACATAAGAATTCCATACAGTTTATACATTGCCATAATTTAATGCAGTTTATGTAGGTAAAATATTTTTATATCAATGTAATTAAATAAAAGCTAAATAAAACTGCCAAGATTTGAAGTAAAACATATTTTAAGTATCTGCATTTGCTACCACAAAATGTAAATGTGAACGAAAAAAAAAATGTATAATAAATGAAAGCAGACAGCTGTTTTGCGTCTAATAATGAAATCCTTTGTTTGTGCTGGTGGCAACAAACATGTAACAAAATAAGAGGTTGAAAAAAAATTGATTTAAAAATTTCAACAGTAGACACTGGCAATGGGCAATCTATATATGACTCAATTTCTTTTTTCAAACAAAATTTAATCCCATTATAAACGGTCCGGATTTATGACGCCAGGATTATAGACGCTCTACTGTACTTTTCATGGGTGCCAACTTATAAATAGTACCATTCTTCAGATTTCAGACTCTTAGATAGCAAATATACATGTTTTTCACTTTAAAAATTGACTTCTTCTTTTCCATTCCTAGCGATTATGACTGATTGAGGAACAGAACACCACTTCAACAAGTAAACCAATAAAAGAACAAAAGTACCCAATTAATAAAATCATGAAAGGTAGTAGAAAGTCCTTTAAAGTCAACTTTCTCACGCTGTTTATTTTAGGATCGCCGTATTCAAACTTCAAACTAGATAAAAATGCTGTGTCCCGTTTCACTTTTGCATGAAGTCCTGCAGCCATTATTCGGTGAATTACAGCATCCACCTGTTTCTTGCAGCAAAAGTCTTTCAGGACAATCATTGCGGCCATGCCTTCAAGAATGGTATCGTCGGACACAAAATAATAATCCGTAGGCAAATATGGAATTGCTTCCTGTACGTTGAAATAGGCTATTTTCTTTCCCTTCATACGAAGGAAATCCGCTAGTTTTCCAAAACCACCCGAGTCACTTAGCATTTTCCTACCCAGGATTACCATCGATTTTATTTTTGACTCCGCCATTAATGTTGGTCCAACTCTTACATAGGAATCGCACATGCAGCTGTAGCCATTGTTTATCACTGCCTCTGCTAAATCTCGAATGGTTCTAATTTCTTGGACAGGGGGAATTGTAAGGAAGGACAATAGCACGGACGCATAGCAAAATCCTAGAAACATAGTTCCCGAAATCCAGCTATACGTAAGTAAATGTTGGCTCAATGTCCGTGATTTAACGATTGTGGACTGATTGAAGCATATCGCAAGTGTATCAAGTATGACGTCATGTAATGAATGCTTTCGCTTTATCGACATCGATTTCAATCCTACAATGACTATCGCAAACAATGTTAAAGTCAACCAGACATTTATAGAAAAAGGTTTAATCATTCCGAATATCTGAGGGGTGTACTCAGGTTTTTCAATCACAAACGTAGAAGAGTAAAGTCGAAAAGGATAGCAGAAGTGAACCATGTCCATTCTTTCCTCAGTGATCATGAATAATTCTGGTATAATGTCCACTTTTGAACTGTTTATCAGGCCTATGGCTCCTGTCAAAGAACCATTAGTCCGCAATTTATTGTCTGTGTCATATGTTACAGCTTCAAAATCAAACTTCATGGCGTCTGCTATCATGCGAAGAATCCGAAAATCTGGATTATGTGTCGATTCCAAGTAGGATTCGATAGTCGTATATCCTGCAACCGAGGCAGGTGAACGAAAGGCAACTTGTAATTTCTTGGATGCAACCATACTCAACTTTAAATCTTTTAGCACTTTAGCAGCTGTCAGCACGAAGTGCGATATAATCACTTTTCAAAATTCTATTTTAAGTAAGATTGAAACATCTAAAATTGTCCAAATTTTAAATAAAAGTACCGTGCCTTTAATTTATTGATACTTTATGTGTATGTATATATTTTACTTTAAGTAAAGTCGTTATTGGCTCATACATTTAGGATCTTCATAATCCAGTAAGTAAGCTATGTTTGGCAAATAAAAATGTGATGATATTTAGTACGTTAATTTTTATCTCATTTTTAGTTCATCTTCTCACAATATTAACAGTTATTGGTTAAGAAATAACTGCAATATTTCTTTATTTCCGTTATGTGTTCAAGAAACTCATGCAACACTATATACAGAAAACCTTTTAAAAACAAATAATTTCTTAATGATATATTTTACTGAGTATTTATGATGTTTGTATGATACTTTTTTCTTATTTTAATGAACAAACATGCAGTAGCTTTTTTTTTCAGATACAGTCAATCGCAAGTAGTGAATAAAATATCTTACGTAAACAAAGTTTTTTGTATTCAAAATACAACGGCTTATTTTCTTTATTTTAAGGTCTCTGCGTGAAAATTTATATTTATATTTTAGTCAACTTTTTTTCAAAAATGAAAAGTAACCTAATTCAAATAGTAATATAATAACCTTATATACATGATTATTCTAAACCCGGGAACATTTTCTATTCATTTAAGCATAATATACACTTTTAAATTAAGTTTGGTGAACGCCACTGAATTTGCTTAAAGAACAAAAACTTAGAGCATCTTTCATTATTGGTAAATTTATAATCTTGAAAATATGTAGAATTACTCATTGTTTCTGATTTTATAAACTTCGCAAGAAGAAAGAAGTGATTTTAATGAACACCTCTCAGTGTTTTTGATGAACATCTCACCAGAAGGCAGTTCTTTTTATTAATATTAAATAATATTTTTCAGTTGGATGTATTTTATTTTTTTAGAATTTACAACGTAAATCGCAAGTAGTGAATAAAATATCTTATATAAACAAAGTTTTTGTATTCGAAATACAACGGCTTATTTTCTTGAGAGGATTCGAGAGGATTCCAATCATTGATTCATAATTTTATGTGATGCAAGGCAGTGAGAAACCTGACTGTGATGCAAACTGTGCTGTAAATGACAAGCTGAAGCAGCAATTACTTGTTGTGAATAGAATCAGGTTCATCATCCCTGCCACTAGGCATTTCTTGGCTCAAGAGCAAGAAAACACAAGTTTTTAAAATCGAGTGCACTTTGCTCTTCTCTGAAAAGGGAAGCACAGTCAACATATCCATAATTCAGTAAAACAAAAATCTGGTCTTTATTTTAATTAGTTTATCGGCTAGTTTTTCTTGTACACATACATATATATTTCGCATTGGCCATAGCGAGATGAAAATGAACACTCTGAAAAGGGAAAAGTTTTTCTCGAAAAAGTTTTTCTCTCTGAAAAGTTCTCTCTGAAAAAACTCTCTGAAAAGTTTTTCTCGAACTAATTATAGAGAGCTGGGTGAGGAAAATTTCGCCCTCCTAATGAAAATAAACGCATGCAGTAAAATTATTTGTGTCACGATATCAGCAACCAACATTTGAAATCTGATGAGGTCAGAACAATTGATCGAGATAAAAACTAGGAAATGTAGAAAGATGACGATTCGAGTAATACATTCCAAGAGCACAAAGTTTATGCATGGGTTTTAGGAGCAAAGGTAGAGCTTCATTCAAGATAGGCGGAAATGTTCTCACTACACTTTACGCAAAGCTGCTGGCACACAGTGTAGTAAGCTATGCAGGTAATAAAAGATTGCGTAAAAGAACGTTTCCTTACTGAGAATTACAGTTTTGGGAAATCACAAAATATTTCTCAATCGAAGCTTGTTGGATCGTTTTAATTCTTTACCACGAAGCCTATTTCTCCACTGAGGAACTGCACGCCTAAAGGCACAGCTGTAGAGTGATGAATAAATGGTTTGTATTAAATTCGTGATACTTATTTCAAGCAGCAGAAACCTTTATCACAAAACATTTTTTTCCCAAGAGCAAAAACATTTTGTTGAGCAAATATCGTGTTGGTTAATAAAAATATATATACTTGGGTTTTGTAATATACTTTCGGCTCTTAATCGTTAAAATTAGTTTAGAAGTGAAACTGTGTATCCTGCTTTTTATTTACTAAATTCGTAGTGGTTTTTCATTTTATTTTTATAATTAAATGACCCAAAAGTTACTTTTTGCTAAAATAACAAATCGAAATGTCCGTACTAATATTGTAGATTAAGTGGGTTCAAAATAAATAAATAATAATAATAATAATAATAATAGAATAATAGAATAAGATCGATACTATATAAAATGAAAATGGCTGGATGCTAATTCCAATAATGAAGTCAACCATTCTACTTTTTATTGTTTATTTCATGTCTTATACGTTTTAATCGATTTAATCTATTCTGAATTTTGCATGAAACATATTAATACCATATTTTGACGCACACACATACACACAGAAGAAAGAAAGAAAGAAATTGGCTTTTGTGAAAAATTCAAAGATATTTTTATATGTTCATATAAAACATGTATGCATTTTTATTATAAATGTACGTTAAAATATAATTTTTTTACTGCATTTTTTTGTTTTATAACTAAAAGTAAGAAGGCTCAAAAGATTACACTTTAAAAGGAAAAAATGAATCTGCAGATGGATTGATTACTCCAGCAAATCATGAGCTTAAGTAATTAAACACTTTCTAGGAGTAACTCCACCAAATCATCTGGGATAACCGACTCGTTTGCTACTTTTAAGCAGGGTAATTCCTGAGAATTTTTGAAGTAAAACTTCTTTAGGCGCAACTAGGGAGTAACTCAGATTTTTTTTTTCTGACGGAAGTACCTCTCACTAAAGGAAGTGACGTATCTCCCCCCCTTCCTACTACCTTCATTTGCGGAACAGCTCCCGGGGTTTCGTTGCTGTAAACATCCACTGTGCTCCCTGAGCGTCGACATTACTCCCTACCTGTTTTGAAGCAAGATCTTGTCTGATGACTCTGTTTAGTGGATAAGTGGACCGGCTCTTGCCAGAGCCACCGTGGGATGCATTTCGCTGCACAGGCGGCGATCCGGCGATCCTGCTGACTGTTTCTCACTGTTGTTACAGGCGGCGATCCAACCTGTCACCTCCGATAAACAAAGCCTACGCACCGAATACAGAAAGCGGCACAATGGTGCATTCCGCGGTCCAAGCTCCGTTGGTTTACTCACATGCTTTCAATGGCATTATTACAATATTTAATGGAATTATGAGTTAAAACGTGACATGATTGGTTGCCATGATACATATATATTGTTTGTCTGTACATAAATAGTATGTAATCTTGCTTTTAATATTGCTCATGAGTTTTTGAGTTATTTATAATAATGAGCCAAATATAAATTTTTAAGCAGAATAATACTTCGAGCAAAACCAGCAGAGGAAAACAAAGGTTTAAGAACACTGCCATAGAAAAACGCAATAATAGACCCTACGTGCATTCGATATCAACCGACCGAAGAAAAACCCTGCGGGAAAACGTTTTAAGAAAACAGTGAAAGAATAATAATTCAACACGGATACTTCCTGGATGCTAACCCGATATCCAGACTGAACAACGGTATAAGAACACGGGTATGTAACACCAGAAAGAAACAAACACTGGCTGCAAAGGGTTTAAGAACAAAATAAAAGAATAACAAATGGACACTCCGCGGATTCTAACCCAACCTCAAGACAGAGCAACGGTTTAACACGAGGATGGAACACCACAAAGAAACGGACCCTGGCTGCAATCAATCCCAAACAATAGACAGAACCTTCAGTTTAAAAACACGGATACAGAATAATAATTAGTAGACCGCGGATTATATGCACTTAAAGAGTGACAAAATATGCATTAAAAATCTAAAAATATGCACTAAAAATCTAAAAATATGCACTAAAAATCTGAAAATATGCACTGCAAAAATATTCACATATTAACAGAAAATAAAAACGTATTTACTTGTAAAATTATGACACATTTTTTTCTATTTGAAACTTCAAAACATCATGAAAGACAGAAGAAGAAATTTTTATTCACAGTCTTAGTCATATAAAATATGAATTAAAACTGCTTTCACTAATTTTTGTTGCAATACACAGTGTCACGTTGACACAACGTGCAATTTTTTAATGAAAAATTATTAATTCAAATCCTAATTAATATTGTCTAAATTTAAACTAATAATCTATTCTAAATTTAATTTAAAAGTTTTTAACAATAACTATCTTTTAAAGCTTTCAATTTTCCTCTTAGCCTTCTCAATTACAGCGCATTAACGTACTTCTAAAGCATTTCCCTCTTATCAGCTGCTTCGAAATAAAATAACAGTTGACGCCAGTTTTCTCTCCTGCTAAAAGAATAATCATAACAACACCTCTTCCTCGCATATATCTTTACTCTAGCTGAAGCAGATGTGTTTGCGGTTTTTCTCTGCTGCGCAAGAAGCATATTGTTCGAAAAACACCTGCTAAAATTGTTCCAGAAAAATCGAGCTCTTTCTATAGACATATGTTTTAACGGTTTTTTTTAGCAGTTAGAGAGTAATTTTCGGAGGGAGAAGCCACTCACTTCATGTGAGGAGGCTTTTGCCCACCGACACGTATTATACATCGCGTTCTTCGCCGCGTTCTTATACCGCGGGATTCGCATCTACGCTGATAACTTTATGGTGACGGAGGCGTTCACCCACAGAGATGCCAGGCCACTTTAGCACGCTGTATATTTTTTATGAAGATGCTCCCCTTAGTCATCATGTTTTTATTTGTGTATTTTTCTCAAGTTTTCAATAGTCAAGTGAATCTGATGTTCTGAGCAAATAAATATTTAAGCCAAAAAGAAAAAGTGATATGTGATCTCATCTTTTTTTGTTGTGTGGTTCAGTGTTCCTTCCTTCACTGTAGGAGAATCGACGTGCGGAAAGATGGATGTCTCTCGCCACAACAATACTATGGGTCAAAACTTTGTTGGCCCACGCCTTCAAGTGTGTGAATCGTTATTTTGTTGTGTTTCGCGGATTTGTTTGCTCGTATTCGAAGTAATACTCTGTCGCCGTGGAAGATCAAACTACAATCGTCTGACCTCCCTTAAGCCCATGGAAAAAAATTGCGCTCCTGAGTTTTCCATAGCGACTAACGACGCTGATGCCGACACGTAAATAAAAGAAGTGCCTGCCCTCCGTTATCTGAGATGATCTTTCTGTAGAGTGTTTACCATCCAGAAATCTGCGCCTCGTTTTTCTTTTTTTTTTTTTTACACGTCCACTGTTATTTTGAAAATCCGATGGAAATCGACGGAGTTTCACTGCCTTCATTGCACCCAAAACAGGCCCCCACGAGAAGTGTGTGCAACTGGTGAATTATTTCCCCTTTTCTCCGTGCCGAATATTTTTGTTTTTGTGCGTACAACTTAGGCTGACCGAAACTCCTCCTGCCTGCATTGAACTTGTGAGAGAAGATATTTTTTTTGTGTGTGTTTTGTTTATTGTTGAAGAATGACGATTTCGATTTGTGGATATTGATTTCTTTCGTAAAAGTAAACGATTTTTATTTTAGAGTTGAAGTGAACATTAGAGTATTATATTTAAATGATTATCAGTTGTGTGTGTTATCTTAAAAGTGCTATTTTAATGTTGATAAAAAAAAAAGATAGAAAGAAAAAAAAAATTGTATTGATATATCTGCGCTTGTTTTAATTAATATAGTATTTTCATTAAGGTAAGTTTACAATTGAATTGTGTTAGTAAATATTTTATTTCAATTGAAGTTTTATACGGGTCTTACTATTATTAAATTTATGATTAAATTACTACTGCGTTACCTATATTTCCTGAAGATTTGAAATTTGAATTTTTGTTATTTGCATACTATGACGTAGTTTAGATTCATTTGATTATTTACCTGAAATGACTTACCGATTGCCGATTGGGACTCTCAACTTGACACAAATTCGAATTTACTTGAGATTATGTCATTTTATTCACTGAAAAGTCACTTGAAAATTTATGACAAACTCATGCACCCGGCTACGATAACTTAAATGAAAACAGCAAATACTTATTGTGTCAATGTAAATAAAAAATTTTCTTGCATTATATTAGGTTTGCTTAAATGTAGATGTTTTAATTTGAATATTTACTGTGTAAAATTTTTGTGTGCCAAAATGATCGTATATTATTTCCTTTATTGAATAATGATGCCAACCATTTTTTTTAATGTAATAAAATTTAAATTTGCCTAGACGGTTAACTAGTAATAAAACCTCTGAGGAGGGTATTCGCCCTCAGATTGTTAAGAAGCACTAGTAATAACCAATTAAGAAAGCACAACAAGACATTGCTAGAAATAAAAAAATGTCAGGTCACATAAATGCAGTACCTCATGCAGGCTATCATTTATTGTATTACCTTGAAAAATTCTTCTAGCAAGCGTTCCTGTTAATACTGCTGTTTCACAGCTATGGTTTTCGAAATTTTCTATACACTATATACATAAATTACTCCATTTTGCCAACTCCATTTTTCCAAGTTATTTTCATTCCATTCACTTTATGCCATGCAAGCCAAAGCCATAAGTATTTGCCAAAGAAAATAAATGTCAGCCATATTTATCCATTTTGTTTAATTATATTACTATATTGTTGTTCAGTATCATTGTATCCCACCTAGGTTGTAAATATTTTACTTGTGATATTTTGAAAAAATTGTGCGCTCTCATTGTTTTATTGTTTATAGTAAGATTTTCGTACTATTGCATCATTATATTTTGTCAAATTTTAGAAACTGCATCCTGCCCCTCAAGTGTTGTACAACATAACTCCAGAATTCTAATCAGAAAAATTTAAGATGTCTAAACTGGAAAATTAGATTAGTTCGCAGTTTTTAAGATTAGGTTGCAAGGACGTCTGACTCGCAAGTGAGAGACTGGCCACCTCAATGATATTGCTCGTCATACTTATTTTGTTGGGGGGGATATTGTAATGTATAAAAAGGTAATTTGGGTTTTACTAGTTTGGGTATTGTTCAAGCGGGTACTTTCACTGTAAGTTTTGCTTTTCTGTCTTACTTGCCACGCGCGCTCTTGAGCTATGTTTTATTTATTTTGTTAATTGTCAGACATCAGGCCGTCGATTCTGAGTTCTTTAGAGTGGACACGTGTCCCCACGCCTTGTAGCCCCGGATGCGGGTCATGTTGGTAAATGTGTGTGGTTCGATCAGAGATAAGAGAGAGGCGGAGTTATGTCTTCGCAAACCACGTGGTGTGTTGAGCGTAAATACACCCGCACATCGAAAATCGAGAGACTTCTGCCACTGGAACTGCTTAATTAGTCCACGCTGAATTTTGTACCCGTCTCCCCTCCTCTCTTCTCATTCTATATTGTAACTTAAATGTAATGTTCAATAAACCATATTACCTGCCTTAACTCTGGAACTTTACTGAAATATCTGACGTCTCATGTATATATATATATATATATATATATACACATCTTTTTACTCATTTTTGAAATTTAAAGATAACAAAAAGAACTTCAAACAATAAATAAATATTTTAACTGATTAATTTATTACAGTTTATCACAATACGGTTATGATAATTGTTTGAAATGACATTAAACGAAGTAAAAATTACATGATCTATATGCTATCTTCATTATACGGTTTTCGTGTGAAATTTGAAACTCAGCAACAATGGGAGTTAGAATATACATTTTATAAGAGTGTGTTTATCATAAGATTAAAATCATACTGAGGTTTTCTGATTGTAATTAAATAAAGTCATCGGCATGCAATAAACTAAAACTATCAAGAACGCGTGTTCCAATTTTAAATTTCCACTGACGAAAAAAATTAAGAAAGTTGTGGCTGCAAAAACAATTTTTTCTAATCATTCTAATTATTTATGTATTTTTTAAAATAGTGTCATAAGAACAAGTTGCTTTTGCTCACGGGTTTTTGAAGTAATTAACACAGCTGTTTTAATGACTACCAACGCATGAAAAAGTTGTCTTCTCATTTAATAATTTAAAACTATATGTGTTTAAATGTCAAAAAGCTAAATTATGTGTCTTCAATTAAGGATTGAAATTCTTGTTGTCAAACATGACCGATTCACTGTAAGAAAATGCATATTACTTGTCATAAAATATTTCATATGTATCATTGAACTGTAAGTTTTATATAAGGAAGAATTTCGAAATAATTTCATAAAAAAGTAAAAGAATAAAGTTTTGAGATTATTAAAGAAACATTAATTAATACTTTGAAATGATAAACTATTAGCGATAACCGCACCTCATTTTTTAAAAAAGATATCTAGAAAAATTTAAATTTGGATTTAAGCAACAAGACAAGTTTGCTGTATAACAATCTCATCTATAATTTTATGTTAAGTTGTAGACATTTTAAAACTGATTTATGATATCGATGTTTATACAGCTGTTTAACGAGCTTTTAAAGTTTCAAATTTAATGACATTTATATGTTAGTACTCCAATATTTTGACAACATTTTTCGCCTAACTATAGATCTAATTTTATCATGGTTAATTTAAGATATTTGACAGCAGCTTTTCGTTTACCCGCTTCACTGGAGGAGCATAAAACTATTGAATCTTACTTGAAATCGAAACATGACCCTGATTTTAGAATTCTGCAGATGATATCAGCAGCTTTGGACGTCGATTTTGAAGTATTAACTTACAGCACTGGAAATACGTTGCTCACTAATTATTCTTGTACGAGACCTATTGAGATGATAAACCGCTCGGAAGTGGACATCGTACCAGAGTTATTTGTGATAACCGAAGATAGGACGAAAGTGGTGCATTTCTCTTATCCTTTTCAGCTTTACTCCGCCTCATTTGTAATTGGAAAAGCTCAATATACTCCCCACATTTTCGGAATATTTAAAGCCTTTTCTTTAGAAATCTGGCTAATTTTATTATTGTTTGTGATAGTCATGGTAGCAGCAAATTAGATATTAATGAAGCAACAGCATTCACTTGCTGACGCCATATTTGATATTATTTCAGTAAGCTTGAAACAGACTGTTGTCATAAAACCACAGTCACTGAGTCAACATATATTGACATTTAACTGGATAACTGGTACTATATTTCTAGGCCTGTGCTATACGTCATTGCTTCTGTCGTTTCTTACCTTCTCCTCTATAAATCAAATTTGAACCATGCAAGATTTAGCTGATGCCGTAGAAAACGTTGGCTATAACTGCGTGTTCGATTTGTATGCAGCAGCCGTTCCAAAATTAATGGCGGATTCGAAAATAAAACCGCTAGTCATCCTGTTAGAAAACATGCTATCTAACCCGAATGGTTTTGGAAAACTCGAAGACTTCCTACGAATGAGAAAGGAGAAAATTGCTTACTTCAATATGAAGGAAGGAATTCCATCTTTACCAGAGGCTTACTATTATGTGTCTGATGAAAGAGTCAGCGAAGGCATCGGAGGCATGATTGTCTGTAAAGACTTTTGTTGTAGGGAACAACTGGACGTGATAATTCACAGAACAATGGCCTCTGGACTCCATGAAAAAGTAAATAAAGACAGAGCATTTTTATCCAGTTTAAAATGTAAATATTAAGAAAAAATGTAAAAATTAAAAGTGTTAGAAAGTTGACCTTAAAAGACTTTTCACCAGCATTCATGATATTAATTTTGGGATACGTTTTGTCTTTCGTTGTTTTAGTTGCTGAACTAGTCATCGCTTCTTCGGTCAATCGTAATATTGAAATGAGAAAGAATTAAAAGCATGCTGATTGTTGTTTTTAAATAACATAAGCGTCTAATTAGGAAGATAAAAGAACAATAACGTTAAATCATGCCAAACGGATCATTTGTAAACAACTTTCCAGCGCCACTTCATATACACATGTGAAATGCGTTACAAATTGTCAACATATTTCCTGTTCTCGACAGAAAAAACAACGCCAATATCACCTCTTCCTGTGTCCATATTTGCTAAGATTAAAATAATTATGTAAAGTAATGAAAAAGCGAATCATTTTTTATTATCAATGTTACTATTTTTACTGATTTATTTTCTTTAATATAGTGAAAATAACGACTGTATATTTTCTACAACTTGTAGTGAAATATTCAGACGAAAGTTATATTCGTTTCCGTTCATAATAAAGTTATTGTTTTTTCTCTATACTAAAAAAAACATAACGGCCGTAGCCGCCGTTGGCAAGAGCTTGTTGGCCTATCTTCTCCTAAACCGTGGGGATTTGAATTTCGAGAAACGTGTCCACGGATTCGGAAAATTCCGAGGAATCTGATAAGCTGACTTAAATTTTGAAAACCGAATTATTTTAGAAGATACTAATAAAATCTGAAAAAATAAAACATAATAGTTGCCAGATTTAGCAATTAATCATTCATTCCTGTGCAATAAAGCAATTCCAAGTATGTAGAATCACGTGAAATTCTCAAACATGAATTAGAATGACACCAATTTTACACCAAATTAAAAAGTATATGAAATAAATAACTCAAAGTGCGTTACACAAAGTTGACAATTTTCAAATAGTAAGTTCGCTTAGACAACAGGAGTTTAGAATGAGCGACTATTCGTTTTTCCAAAACAGGCTAACTCATTGTAACTGATTTTAAAACCGCCATCTTGGCATTAGGAGTGATCAGGCAAAATAGTATCTCTTCGAACAACAGGGTTAATCTAAATTGCGAGTTCTGAAATACTTTCCTTCTTTCATATATAATTTACCGACCTACTTTAAGGGTGCGTATCGAAGTAACAAATCTGCCTTATAGACTTCGTATACAAATTAACCCTTTTAGGCGCAACCCTTTCCCAATGCTGAAAAAAAGGCAGCCGTTGCCATCACTCGACTTAACTACCAGCAAGATGGCGGACGATCGAAACGTTCATCGCGTGCCACAGATCTAGAGACCCTTTTTTCAGCAGGAACTTGTTATTATTGAGTGCGGAACTTCTGTTTTCAGACTTGTGTGCTTGGTTCAAAGAAACCGTTGATAAATCCTCGTCGAGTACAGTGCACAAAACTTTACTCGAATGAATTTTTTTTTTTTTTTTTTACTAGCACAGAGAAAATAAATTTAAACAACCAGGGTATGAGTGAGAATGGAACCCATGTTCGCGCGCTTAGGTCATTGGCGTGGTGTAGGACAGGCCCTGAACTTCCAAGCACCCGATATCCCAGCAGGGACTTGAAAAAAATCGGGATAGTTCTTTGTAAGCTGCGATAAGCTCTGGAATGAATGAAAAACGGTGCCTTTATGAAACTTTATTTGTGAGGCAAAACATAAACGAAGACACACAATGCTACTTAATCCTGTGATAATTTTATTTTTGAAAAACAGAACTTAATTCCATTTTTTTTTTTTTTACAATATCATTCCATTACTAACCCATTCGTGCCCAGATATTTTTTTGACTTCTTCCATTTTTGTTAATACCAGCAATAATAGATAAATCTCTGATGTCAACTTCTTGCACAAAAGATGATTTCTTTTAAAATCATTATGCATAAAAACTGAAGTGCCAACATCCTACATGGTCGCGTTAAAATATTTTGTGGAGTTGAGGTTCAATACTCATAAATAAGGGCTAGGAAAAATAAAGTACATTTTCCACTGAGAGCGAAAATGCCGCCCCAAAAAAAGGGACACTAGGCATAAAAGGGTTAATTATTCCTCACCACGTTGGTTTTGTGTGAGTGTGTGAGGGGGGGGGGAGTTATCTCAAAGACAGGGTTTTCCAATGAAATCCTGCAAACATCAAGGAGTTTAAGCAACTCATAACAGAAAAAAAATATCGTTAATAACACCAACAATGCTATGAAATGTGTCAAAAAACTTAGTTCGAAATGTTAGTTTTTGCATGAAAAATGGTGAAAAATATTGTCAACATTTGCCATAAGGAACGAAACATAAAAATTTGAATTAAATTATGTTTTTTCAAAAATAAACATATCGCAGGATCAAGTAAAATTGTTCGTCTCCATTCCTGTTTAACATCACAAATGCAGTTGTAACAGTCCAAGAGTGTTGGAAATTATTTCCCACACTTAAACAAAGGTTCAAACAATTATATTCAGTGCTATAATATATGTCACATCCGTCATATTTAAGGGTAATAAGAAACACCAACTGGTACTCTTTTGAATTGATCACCCAGTGTATCAGGAATGCAAACCGTGGATTATTATTATGGGTGGGCATCATCTGCGAGAATACGTTTTCCAAACAGTTTCGATTTTTACGACACTAGAAGTCGCTCGCCACTGCTATACCACTGTTATTCTAATTAATGGGCTTCATGGAAATGCTGTCACGCACACAAATAAATACATTTAAAAAGACTTATTACAGCATTAAAAGTCAGAGTATTTAGAAAGCGCCGGTAAGTATTAAAAAATTTCATGAAAATTTCATAATGAAAACAGCTTTACATTATTTACATTTTCCATAATATGTGGTACAACTTCTTTTTTGTTTTACTTGCATTCTCCTTAACTTCCGTTACTTACGCATTGCTTGTGGTAGCGAATGTTTAATATTACGTAAAAGGTACTCTCGCCGAACACCATTTCAGCTATTAAAGTGATTAAAGAGAATCATACCCAAATCACAATCCGAGAGACGCTAGCGAAAAATCTTTTAGTTTCAACTTTCTTTCACTACTAGCTTTAACGTCTCCATATTCGATCTTTAAACCAGTCAAAAACCTGAAGTCATCGAGTACTTTTAGGTATACCATCGTGTACTTTTAGGTAAAACCCAGCGGCTATGATCCTGTGAACCAAAACATCTAGCTGTTCTTTACAGCAAAAATTTTCCCGCGATATCATGGATGACATCATTTCTACTGCATTTTCATCAGATACATAATAATAATCTTCCGCTAAAAATGGAATAGCTTCTTTTAAATTGAAGAAGGAAATTTTTTCTTTAATCTGAAAGAAATCCTCGAGTTTTCCAGAATCGTCTGAATAAGCTAGCACGTTTTTACCGATTATTGCTAGTAGTTTTAATTTAGACACCACCCTTAATTTTGGTACAGCGGGTGAATAGTAATCAAACATGCAGTTATAACCATCGTTTACTGCATGCAAACATGCAGTTATAACCATCGTTGCAGTTATAAACATCGTTTAGCATAGGCCGTTTACTACGGCCTATGCTAAATCTTCCAGCCTTTTAATTTGATTGACAAACGGAAAAGTAATAAAAGACAAAAGAACTGACGTGTAACAGAAGTCCAGAAACGTAGAGCCAATTATCCGAATACATGTCAATAAATGTTGACGCGGTGTTCATGGTTGTATGACAGCAGACAGCTTCAAACATATTGCGAACAAATCAAATATCGCATCAAATAATGCACACTTACATCCCATCGATATCTTTCAAAGGGCTAGAATGGCTGCTGTCACTATTACTAAAATTAACCCCTTGACGGTTCAATTTTTTACGAGTTGGAGGGTAGAAAAATGTCAAATTTTTTAATGCATATTTTGATATACGTTTTTAAAACATAACACTTTTCTCATATAAGATTTCCTAAATCGTGTAGTGGGCAGAAAAGTAAATAAAAGTGTTTGAAAGCACACCGAATTAATTCGCAAAAGATTATCAAAAAAAAAATTCCTAATGCCCGAGCTACACTCGGAATAAACCAGAATGAAAAGTTTTACCTGCCCGAGCTCAGCTCGGGAAAATCCGGTAAGGGGTTAACCAAACATAAGAAGAGAATACTTTCAATATTTCAAATATCTGAGGGGGATATTCAGGCTTCTTAACACCTAAAGAATAAGCTGAAAGCCCAAATGCATAAGAGAAAAGCACTGCATCTCTTCTCTCTTCGGTTTGCTCAAATAATGCTGGTACCATATGCATTTCTGAACGATTTATCATGCCAATTCCTCCTGTCGAAGAACCATTCGGGAGAAACGTACTTAATGTGTTGTAAGTGACAATTTCATAGTCAGAATTCCTGGATTCTGATATCATGCGAAAGATTCTGAAATAAGGATCATATTTTGGTTTCAGGTATGATTCAATAGTTCTTTTCCCTTCTTTTGAAGGAGGTAAATAAATTGCAACTTTCAACTTTTGCGATATAGCCATGTATGAAAATGCTATTGTAAAACTTAACTAAGCATGTATATCTGAAAGAGGAAAAACTCGGCTGTTCCAGCCTCGTCAGGGGGAGACCCTCTTGAACCCCCTAATTTTTTAGTTTCATTATTGCCATATTAAAACGATATTAATTGACTATGCCATGTTATCTCTCATCTTTTGTGTATTTCGCCTGGTTACCCCATGTTCAAATTTTTATGATTGTAACCTATTTATAGAAAAATACACGTGATGCATATTCTACAGCTTACGAAATATTGTAACAATAGATTAAAGCTGTTGTGAACTAATAGTATTTAAATATATGTAAAATTATGTCGCATACTTATATGTCGCTTTTTTATGTTCCATTTTTCGGACAATTTTCAATAAAGGGTGTGAGAGATAAAATGACATAGTCATTAAAAATTAAAACTTTTCAAACATCGAACAATCAATAAAATATCTATAGAATCTTGCTAAGCGCTTTTAAAATATCGTAATCCATATTTAGATAAGATTGCGTGATTACTTTCCATATTTACGCACAAATTTATTATCTTCCGAAGCACTTACACCGGCAAAGTTTTGAAACAAAAATATGTGAACAATTTTTATGAATTGTAAATCATTTTGAATAAGATTATTTATGTGTTTCATTGTTGAAAATTAAGTTATCAGATTTAAAAGTTGATGCTTATAATAATTTCAATTTTTAAATGTTTTGAAATTTTTTTAAGTTAAAATATAGTTCCTAAGTTTTTAAGTTGAAATATAGAGCTATTAGACATTTCCAATAGAAATATACGAAAAATCATTCTGTATAGAAATTTTTCAAAATGAAACATGATTAATGAGAAATTACTTTCAGGCTCCAGAAAAACACGCGTATGATTGATTAATAAAGAAAGTATATCATCCAGCCATTTATTTCATATCATAGAAAAATTTTTAAGTTTTTTTTTGCCATTTAACTTTCTCGTAAAAAAAACCCATTTTAAATGGAAATTCAATATGCGTACTCAACAAATTTTCAAATATGCTTTAAGTCCGGGATCTCGCACTTCACTTAAAAAAGAAATAGGGTTGCAAAATTTATTTAGCTAATTCTACTCTAAAGAACTAGTAGAATGGATGCACTTGTATAAGATATGTATAAAACTAAAAAACGCATGAGTATCAGGTATTGAAAACCACTTCATACGTTAAATAACCATTTGTTTTAACTCTATAAATATTTTGAATAGAGAATCGACTGATCTGGAATATCCACCGTAATTTTCGTACATCCACACGCGAACGAGAACAGCATTATCAGTAATAAACATTTCTATAAAAAAAAGTTCTAAAAGGATACATCGCAAACTATTTCAAAGAAGAAAAGTAATGAAGCCTTTCAATGTTTAAGTTACATTATCCAACGCATCAGACAAACGGATGCATGTTAATTTAAAGAGCAAATGAACAAACAGTAGATGATTATTCTCGTCAATACCACAAACGTCCCTATCACGCATCTTGCATCGAACAAGAACTAAAGAATTCACTAGAACTGACGTGGAAGTTTGGGAAATGCAGATAGCAACTTCGTTTTAAATTTCATTGAAGTTTTTTGCAGTTTATATTTTCGACTTGTGTAACGTTATAATTTCGTGCAATTATTACTTTTGTGTGTGTGTGTTTGGTTGTAAACACCTCGTCCTCTTTACATCAAGTATACATCCAAGTATGTTTTCAGAATTTGATCTCTATGCATGTGATTAATATTAAGCAGCATAATTCTATATATAACATATAAAACAGGAAACCCTTTTGAAATCCCAATTTTCTATGGGGTCCCTTCAACATTTACATGAATGTAGCGACTTTCGTTTTCAAACAACTACTTTAAAACGCATGATCTAAATTTAATAAAAGGCAGTTAGTATATCTCCCCCGAGTTCCGCATCTCACAGGTACCATCGGCTATGGCGAGCTTCAGGGAATTTCCATTGACCTGATACCCAGATACTTTAATAGACAATAGACGTAAAAAGAATTACTAGGAGATCGGACCTCTATAACGTTATAGAAACACCATCACCGTTGATTGAGCTGGTTTTTCGTGAACCCTCATCCTTATGGGTCTGTGCTGAGCTGTGGTAAAATTTAAATAAGTTATGTAACAGATATAGTGTCTTCATTCAATATATTGACAGCCACTACAAGTAAATGATGTCACACATTCTTTCTATTTTTTTTTTTTTTTACTCCCTTTGTCACAGTGTTACACATCACCATACTCCCTCCCCGTATCTTCTCATCTTCTCTGTGTTACATCAACATATAGGGGAAGGTGGCCCAAAATAATCCCCTATAGGAGAAAACTTGCATAAAATTACATAAATGTTAAATAAAACTTAACACTATATTTTGCATCATAAACGTATTTTAATAATATTATAAATCCAAATTGAGTAACCAAAAAATAAAATTTTGAAAAAGTTGTCACATGTTCTCTGTGTTACCTCAACATGTAGGGGAAGGCGGCTGTAAGTAAGGTGGTGGTAGATGTATGTGATTATGTATATTATTAGATGCAGTAGATGTATGTCTTCTGTTATATCCAGAGAATGCAATCCCGCACTTTTTTTCGTGTCGCGGGATTTCGAGATTCAGATTTATTGATTCCGCGAGATCCCGCAATCCCACGGTATTCACATTTCATTCAAATAAAAATTTATTTTAATACAGAAATGTAGGAAAAAGTACGATTGTAAGCACTACCTAGTTTAACACTTTATCTTATTTGATAATTAATCCGATACCTTACATTAATATGAAAATTATAGTCATAATATAGACTTCCCGCGGTAATGGGATTGCATTCCCTAGAAGAGGAAGCCTCCCCCCCCCCCACAAATCCTGAAAATTCTGTTTAACTTGGCAAAATTAGATACCTAGTCTGCAAACTTTTAATAATAATAATAAAAAAATTAACGAAAACTATAATTTACTCTCTATTTCTGGTTCACTCTGCAAAATTTCACAAACCCAGTTTCCAAAAGTAAGAAGTTGGTAATATAAGTTGGTAAAAAAATAAATAAGTTGGTAAAAACCGATATTTTACTTCGCAGTTTATTGACACCTACCTCTCCCCTCCCCTAAAAAAAAAACTCTTAGCAATGTTTCTGCTTGAAAGTTGAAAACGAATCGGTTTTCCCAGATGATTTGCTGGAGTTACATTTAGAAAGTGTCTGATTACTAAAGCTCATGATTTGCTGGAGTGATCAATCCATCTGCAGATTAATTTTTTTCTGTTAAAAATGTAATCTTTCGAGCCTTCTAACTTTTACTTATAAAACAAAAAATGCAATAATAAAAAGTATATTTTTACCGTACATTTATAATAAAAATGCGTATATACTTTATGTGAACATATAAAAATATCAGCGTTGAATTTTTTACAAAAGCTAATTTCTTTTTCTGTTTTTTTTTTTTTTTTTTTGTGTGTGTGTGTGTTAAAATATTGCATTAACAGTAGGTAAAGTGGTGTGAGTCATCATTTTCAAAATTAATTTCCTCCCTAACTATTTCACTTAGAGACACGAGATTTGTTTTATTAATTTTCTTAGGCAAAGAACAACATTTTTCTAAATGTAAAGGGTAGAAAAGGAGGGACCGTATAAAAATTAAATTTCGTATTTTAATATGTATACATCCCCCAGTAAAAAAATGCCATATCTGAAAGCTACACTTAATTTGACGAGCTTTTCTGATTGGAAGTATGTTTCGATCCCTTACGGTTTAAAAAATAATCGCCTTAACATCTATTTTGAATCATCCGGTATGTTCAACAAAATTTTTTGTGCTCTTTAAGGGGATGGTGGACACCCAAATCATCAAAATTGGCCCCAAAAATGTGTTTTTTCCTTTTTTACATACTAATATTCTAAAGTTAAAGCTGAACCATGGAGAAAAAAACCGCGTATGTCTACGGCAATTTTTTAAAAAGATATTAGGGTTTGAAAAAATTAAAAGGGACAGTTAAATGTCCACAAAAATGCAAACAAACGCGTAAATAAACACGTCACAAATTTTAGTGAACGTTTTACAAAATAAGCTAATATTCGAATGAAATTATTTAAAAAATATGTCTTTAAGGTAAAATCACAAATAAAATTATTCAGAAGAGACTGTATTAAAGGTAAATGGAAAATTACACTTTAAACTGTATTTTCTCCAAATAAAGTTTTTTGTGATTTTCTTGCCTTCTAAATGCTCCATGCGACTTAATTTTGGTCCGAATTGTACAAAATTTACTACAAACATTCTTCTCATATACTCAAATAAATCTGTCTATCCTTTTTAAATAGGGTCAAAATTTCGATTATGAAATTTCACTTTTATTTACGAAAACTGAAAAATTTCGGGAAAGTTTAGTATATACCCATGAAAATATTTCTAAAAAAATTAACTACTCGGTCGAATCAAAAACCGATAAACAGACTTTTTTTAAATATATTTTTATGCTATTATAAAACAAAATTACAAAAAAAAAGTTAAAATTAAATCGCATGGAGCATTTTTTCGAAACTAAAAAAGTAATTAATTTTTAATTCATTACTAATATTTTTAAAATTTATTTTTTTTTCAGTTGTTTATAATTCTTTTAGTTTAATGTATTAAAATACAAAATTTCATAATCCTATCTTATTAAATAAAAAAAAACTTTTTAATGTCCACCATCCCCTTAGAACGATATCTTATGATATACGTTTATGCTGCTTGAAAAAAGTATCCCGATTTAAACCAAAATCATTTTTATTCACCATTCTACAAATATGCCTTTAGTCGTCCAGGTCCTCAGCGGAGAGAGAGGCTTCAAGGAAAAATGATCCAACAAGAGAAATATTTTGTGATTTTCCAAAATTGAAATTCTCAGTAAGGAAACCTCGATCTTTTATTGCCTGCATAGCTTACTACACTGTGTGCCAGCAGCTTTACGCAAAGCGTACCACCTTTGTTCCTAAAACCGATGCATAAACTTTGTGCGTTTGGAATGTATTACTAGAGTCGTCATCTTTCTACTCCTAGCTTTCAGTCGATCAATTCCTCTGATCTTATCTGATTTCAAATGTTTATTGCTGATATTGTGGCACAAATAACTTTACGACGGGCGTTTATTTTCATTATCAGGGCGAATTTTTTTTCCACCCAGCACTCTTTAATTAGTTCGAGAAAAACTTACTTATGCGTGACTGGGGGTTGGTGTGTTCATTTTCATCGGGTTATCGCCAATGCGAAATATGTATGTATGCGTACACGAAAAAAGAGTAGCCTACATACTAAAGACCAGGTTTTTTTTTACTGCATTATGGATATTTCGACTGTACTTTAATTTTAAGAGATGAACAAAGTACACTCGATTTTAAAAAATTCAGAGTTTTCTTTCTGTTGAACCTCGAAATGCCTAGTGTCAGGGATGGTGAACCAGATTCTATTTACAACAGTAAGTAAATTGCTATTTCAGTTGGTCATTTATTCCACAGTTTGCATCACAGTCACGTTTCTCACTGCCTTGCATCATATAAAATTACTAGCTGACCCGGCAAACGTTGTTTTGCCATATAAATTATTCCTAGGATTATTTTAGTAGAAAAAAATGACTAACTAATTGTAAGTGTGTGAGGAAGTGGTATATGAGTGGAAGAGGCATGGAGCGCTGTGAACGATGCTGGAATATAAAAATAATACAATACCAAACATTTATATTTTTAATTCATTGTAATTTATTCTTTAAATTTATATATATCGCTAATTACAATAATTTTACTAAAAATAATATCAATCCCTTAACCGAATAGAGTGAACAATATTTTTTGTTATCCCATCTTTCGCTAACACAAACAAACTGGATGGTTTGCCCACTCGAGAGCATGCCACGTATAATTCTCCGTGTGAAAATCATGGTGTGCTCAAATCTAAGCCACAAACAGACATAGTTTGGCCTTGAGACTTATTGATAGTCATCCCATAAAAAATTTTGTCCAAAAAAATAAAATAAAAAAAGGATGAAAATCTGAAACACTTTCAGATTTTAAATACGCACTATAGTGCTATATATTAAAATCGTATCATAATTTATACGCCGTCCCTGTTTTTCTTCCTTATTCCATTAAGTTGGAAAGTGTATCATTATGCTGTGCTGTTACTCATGATTGAAAGTGTATCATTATGCCGTGCATTGTTATTCATGACTGTGCTGTATTTTTCTTTCTTGTTTCGTAAAACCCGTCTTTGGAATCGAATCTATCTTAAAAATCGCCTACTAAAGCTATTTTACAATCTTCGCCAAGTATATTACAACTTTACTTCATCGTTTATATATTGTTTCGAATGTGCATCATAGTCCATGGGTGTACCGTGTTTGTCGTTCTTGGGTTGATTCCTACTTTAACGCCTTGACTCTCGCCAAGGGGGCAATCATTAAACATTGCATTTACCATGAAGATTTTTTGCATTTATGTGGCAATCGTAATTTAGAATTAAAATGGCGATTTGGAACAACATGTAAGTACAGCATGCCGTTACATTTTTATTTATTTTGGACTGCCAATTAATGTAGTTTTAATAATTAAGTGTCTTCAAATTCCTTAACTGGTGCGTTTATCACTCATTTGTTTACTTTAGTTTTCATCTAGTTCTTTTGGGAGCGTTGAAAACGGTACTTATGTATTATCCCGGCGGTCACTTCCGCCAAACTACTTTTTCGTCAAATTTGCTAGCAAACTGTTGCCAATCGTATTCAAAACCATCAACAATTTCATATGCCCGGAATTTATCTTGGTGAAATATTGCTTGTCTTGGCGGACCGCTGGGATAATACGTAAATACCGTTGAAACATGTGCATAACTCCCAGAGACCCCTGACTGCAAAGCTCGCCAAAGTACGAGGATTTTTTAGTTTGGAGAGAATGGGGGCGTTAAAATAGGAATCAACTCTTTTATGTACCTTAAAACACATCTTTGGAATCGAAATCTATCTTAAAATCGCGTACTGAAACTGTTTTACAATCTTCGCCAGGCATATTCGTCCTATAGGCATATTCCAACTATACCGCAAAGACATTTTAAATACTGTTTGGAATGGGCAGCATAATCCATGAGTGTACCGTGTTTTCCTTTCTTGTTCCACAAAGCACTTCTTCGGAATAGAAATCTATATTAAAATCACCTAATAAAACTGTTTTATAATATACGTCAGGCGTTTTCTAACTATACTCGAAATATATTTATAATAAATTGTCACGTTTTGGCACCACATTTAGCGATGAATTATCAAAAATTGTAAACCTTGTGCGACTTTCAACATTTTATTAACGCCGCCCCCCCTCTCCACATTATCTGGCAAACACATTTGAAAAGTGACTCGACGCGCTAATGTCTACACAAAAAACCTGATTGAAATTAATAGCACTCTGGTGCTAAAAATTTTGGGGTGGACGGCCCTTATGACTTAGGGGTATGAGACATAGTTAAAAACCTATTCTCAGACCTAACGAATATACATATAAAATTTCATTAAAATCGGTCGAGCCGTTTCGGAGGAGTATGGTAACTAGCACTGTGACACGAGAATTTTATATATTAGACTAGATAAGGAATTATTTTAATTTCCCTAAAATAGTGATAGCCAGAAGCAGGGCATATTAAAGGAATAAATCCAGGACCGTATCAAGAAAAAAATTTCAGGGAGGGTCCAAACCGTGGAAAAGGCAGAATTGTTCACAAAAGGACGTCATTATTATTATTTTATTAACAAATATCGATATTTTTTGGAGGGAGGGGAGGGTCTGGACCCCCTGGGTACGGCCTCGAATAATCACTCTATAAAAAGTGCCGGCCACTTTTAAAAATGGTCATAGCTCACTCTTGATTAGAGAGGTCCACTCTTTAAGGTATGGCGTGTTCTCAACCTTTCCTTAGAGTGAGGCTCTCTTTCCAGGAGTGCGTTTTTGAATTCTTACTCCTAGTCGAGATTCAGAAATGTCACTCCTCGAAATAGTGCTTTCTCACTCTATGGAGGTTGGCTGATTTTTGCCACGAAGGTAGGGTGATGTATCACTCCTCATCACTGGTTTTTTACTCTTGATTATTAAGAGAGTGAGTTTCTGAAATAACCCCTTACCTGTAGAGGTTACTGAAGTGACAATTTGTTTCTAGGCGTAACTTTTTAAGCTGATTCCGAAAATGTTATCAAAATTTGCCTATCTTCTTTAGTTTATTCAGGGCGCTGCATTTGTTAAAAAACATCATGGATTTTTTTCAGCATGTTTGGTCCGAAGCACATGTTTTAAATTTTTATATGTTGTTAAGATGGTATGCCACTACATCAAAAAAAAAAAAAAAAAGAATTTAATCTTGGCTTCCTGCTCAGAAGCTGAGCAAAGAAATTATCAAAAGTTCACATGACTTTTCGTATATTGGATCTAGTAATAAGTTTTAAAGAGCGTGTCAAAGAAATGAATGTGCAATAATACCTTTATTTGTCAAAGTAATCTTCATTATTTCACAGAACCCACCGCCAACGGTCAGGTAACGCACGGATGCCAGCAGCATAGAAGGATTCATCTTTTGATGCGATGAATTCATCACTGGATTTTCACACTTCGTCCACTGCGGGAAAGTGTACAGAAGACAAGGTATTGTTCATTGACGGAAATAAATGATGGTTCGAAGTGGCTGTGCCAGTTCTAAAGGCCGGGTGATCCAAAACTTCCAACCCTAAATTCACTAACGTGTCATTGATCGGTTTTGCAACATGAGACCTTACCGGGAGGGATATGAAAAGGTGTGTGCTTTATTGCAAATTATTGGAGCCCGATGAAAGTGTAACTGCTGAAAGCTATAAACAAGAAGTGCTGTGACTGAAGCAAGAAATCGATCATAAACGTCCATTTACTGGCAAAGATTTGCAGTCCGTCAATTTGCTCCATGACAATGCAAGAACTCATGTTGCAAAAACTGGTCAAGGAGACGCTGGTAAAGTTTGGCTGGGAAGTTTTGAAACACCCGGACATATCCCCGACATAGCCCCTTCGGACTATCATCTACTTCGGTCGATGAACAATGCCTTGTCTTCTGTATACTTCCCCATAGTTGACGAAGTACGAAAATCCATTGATGACTTCATCGCATCAAAAGATGAATCTTTCTGTGCAGCTGGCATCCATGCGCTACCTGACCGTTGATGGTTGGTTCTGGGAAATAATATAGATTATTGTACACTTCCCCATAGTTGACGAGGTTCTGGGAAATAATATAGATTATTGTACACTTCCCCATAGTTGACGAAGTACGAAAATCCATTGATGATTTCATCGCATCAAAAGATGAATCTTTCTGTGCAGCTGGCATCCATGCGCTACCTGACCGTTGATGGTTGGTTCTGGGAAATAATATAGATTATTTTGACGAATAAAGGTATTACTGCATATTCATTTCTTTGATACGCTCTTTAAAACACATTATTAGACCCATTAAGCGAAAAGTCACATGAAAAATTATTAATTTTTTTGCACATCTGAGCAGAGAGCCATGATGAAAAGTTTTTGGAATGTAGTGGCATGCCATCTTAACAACATATAAAAATACAAAATATGTGCTTCTGATCAATCAAGCCCCAAAAAAATTCATGATGTTTCTTAGCAATAAATTGCTCATGCATAAACTATTGAAGATAGGCAAATTTTGATAACATTTTTGAAATCAGCAAAAAAGTTACGCCTCGAAACAAAATTTTCACTTCAGTAACTTCTACAGGTAAGGAGTAATTTAAGAAATTCTTAGAAAAAATGGCGTAGCTTGAAGAAAACTTAAAAATTTGCATAGTTAATTTTTCGGTAATTAATTATCTTGGAACCTTCGAAATTGAGATTTGGAGTTATCCTATTCTAAAAATCATTCGCACAAAATTTGAGGAAAATCTGAAATGGCGTGGTGAACTTTCCCAATTTTGTGTTTGATTTGACGTAGAATTACCTATATGATACTGTACCAGATCTTCATATTTGTTTGTTATGTGTTATGACAAGCCTACACGAGAGGCATCTGCATACATGGAAGTGTACCTTGGTTGGAGGACTTTTTAAGGAGTTCTAACGTGTATTCGCGTTACATCGAGAGAAAACCGACCAAAACTCCATAGCGTTAGGTCGACATGTATATGTAAGAGTTTAAAAATGCCCTACTCTTAGTTTAACATTTCTAACATCTATTCCAGTATATTATGCCAAAAATATCTATGCACCTTCTCTCAGTGCTGTCTCTGGTCTTTTACAATGCTGCTTTTCGCAAATGCTGTACGCCGTGACTTTCGTCATACATGTATCGTTCTAATTCCACTTAAAGTCCTTTAATGCGGAAAATGAAAATCAATTTTCGCAGAAAAAAAAGAGGGTGTTGCCATCAGAAAATTTCGAAATGATTTCATTATAACTGTAACCGTGAAAGATTCTATTGTTTTCAATAATTCCAATCTCGAGCGTATACCGTGGATAGTGAATAAAAATAAGTTGACCAGATAGGCAACACCTCCTAGATACAGAAAGCCTGAGAGCAGAAGCTTTTACGTCACTATTAGGTCCGCTAAAATAACGTAATCACAGTTTTATTTCCACAAAGTAAAACTACTTAAAATCTGTGGTGGATTCACTCACGCATGAACCGTTTTAATGATTTATGATAGAAAATTTAATTTTTACGACAAATAACAACTTATAATAGAATATGACGCAGAAATAGGTCATTATGAATTAATTTTTATCAGAAAGCAGAGCTGCCAAGTCTCCGGCTTTTTCCGGGAGATTTCCCACCACAATTTTTAGACAGTTTTATTTTACATTAAATATTTGGGCTTATTTTAACAATAAATTTGTGAGTAAAAATTAGTAGTGAGAAATCTCCCGAAAAACGCCGAAGATTAGGCAGCTCTGAGAAAGGTATTTCAATTTTTATCTTTTACTTAAGATATCTATATAAATAAAATTAGACTTTTGTCTGTACATTTCTTGGAATTCAAAAATTTTGCGAATTCTATCCGTTTCAAGCACCCGGAAATCCGATGCGACCCTCAAAAAAAAGTTTGTCTGTCTGTCATTCTGTCCGTGACGCTTTTTTTGTTTAAGCATCACGTAAGAACGACTGAAGCGAATGATATGAAATTGGGTGTCATGATAGGTGGTCACTCAACTTAAAACATAGGCATCGAATTTTAAAAAAATCTTGATTAGATTTTCAGATTTTGCGAAAATCGTTTCAAACTGCGTAAATTTGTGTTCAAGCATCACGCAAAAACGACTGAAGCGAATGATATGAAATTGGGTGTCATGATAGGTGGTCACTCAACTTAAAATATAGGCGTTGAATTTCTAAAAAATCTTGATTGGATTTTGAGATTTTGCGAAAATCCTTTCAAACTGCGTAAATTTGTGTTCAAGCATCACGTAAAAACGACTGAAGCGAATGATATGAAATTAGGTGTCATGATAGGTGGTTACTCAACTTAAAAAACAGGCGTCGAATTTTTAAAAAATCTTGATTAGATTTTGAGATTTTGCGAAAGTTGTTTCAAACTGCGTAAATTTGTGTTCGCACATCACGTAATAACTGCAAAGGTGAAAAAATGGTATTTGGTGAAATGATAGGTGGTCACCTTAAACTACGAGCATCTAAAAATAAACCGATCAAATTTTGGGATTTTGCGAAAATCGCTTCAAACTGAGTGAATTTTTGTTCACGCATTACGTAATAACGACTAAAGCGAATGATATGAAATTTGGTCACATGATAGGTTGTTGCTCAACATAAAGTATAGATGTCTAATTTTTTAAACATTTTTATTAGATTTTGAGATTTTGTGAAAATTCTCCCAAAATGCGGTTATATTTCTTCAAGCATCGCGTAATAACGACTAATACGAAATTTGCTGACATGATAGGTAGTTGCTAATCTTAATTTATAGGTGTTGAATTTTTAAAATATTTTGATTACATTTTGAGATTTTGTGAAAATCGTTTAAAAATGCTAAAATTTTTGTTCCAGCATCACGAAATAAAGACTGCGGGGCATTAATCGAAATTGGGTGACATGATAGGTTGTCACTCAACTTAAATTCTAAGCTTCCAATTTTTCAAAAATGTTGATTAGATTTTGAGATTTTGCGAAAATTATTTCAATATGTGTAAATATTCGTTCGCGCATCCCATAATGAAGACTAAAGCGAATGAAATGATATGACTTAGTTACTTTTTAACCTGTAATATTTTAACAATGCATAAAAATTATAATTTCGCTTTCTTTACTTTGGCAACATACTACATCCATTCTGTGTACTCCTACTATGCGTACGAAAGTTCTTGCTTTTAGAAATTTGCATTCAGTACTAACCCGTCAACGACGGGTACTTCAGTTAGTTCTCTGATATTTGTAGTATTCACCAGAAATTTTAGATAATTTTACTTTGTAGAAACAAAATCATGATGGCGTCATTTTAGTGAACGTAATGATGACGTATTAGCTTCTGATCTGAGGCTTTCTGTATCTAGGAGGTGTTGAGATAGGCCGCTTAAGAGAATTGGGATAATTTTTTCATAATCGCCCTGTATATGAAACTATACAGGGTGTCCCATAATGATTGGGACAAACTTGAAGGGGAGGTTGGGCAGGTAATAAGGATTGACAATCACATAGCAATGTGGGGTCAGAAACCTCGTCTTCATGTAGCTTGTAATAATCACTTTGGAACAAGTGTTGAAATAATAGTTAAGTGTGCGAACATTGCTAGTCAAAAAGTAATGCATCATTCGCAGCAAATACGTGAATAAAACTAACAGTTTAAAAATTTTTTTCATTTATGAAATTTTTGGAGACTCGACGTCTATGAAGCTTGGTTTAGAAATTAGACTAGCACGTCAACTCTTTTCCCAAAGTGATTATTAACAAGGTAAGGAAAAAAGGCGTTTCTGACCCCTCATTGCTATGTGATACCTGATTACTTATGGTGTGACCTATCTCCCCTTAGAGTTCGTCCCAAAAATTATGGGACACCCTGTATATGCAAATGCATTTCAATAACCGTTATCTCTTTTTTTTGCAGAAACTTTCAAGAGAGGTAGTATCTGCTCCGTATGAAAAAACATTGCTTTCATACGGAGAATCTTTTGAAAATTTTTTTGGAAAATTGAGGTTGTAAAAAGCATTAGAAGACTAATTTCATCGAAATTGGCTGAAAATTGAATCTACGGCAATACAGTTTTATGCAGTATCTCAAGAATAAGAAAACTGCACCGTTTTACTGATGAATAAGTATTCTTTAAAACTTTACTAAATCCTTTGAATCTACGTATTCTACTTTGAAAATGTATTAATGTATGATGAATCGCAAAAATTTGCTAGATATGGACTGAGCTTTTTATACAGGAAGGTACAATGTGCTCTGAGTATAAGTGGATAATCAGTAATTTTTATCTGGCATATCTACATTGAAATTTATCTGTTATATTATTTAGATGTCTTTCTGAATTGTAAGCAATTAATAATTAATTATTAGGAACGCAAAGAAATTTAAACCATTGCAAAGAGTTTGCGAAACCGAAAATGTTACTAGTAGCCAGTATTAATTATTTAACAGCAATTTTATAATTTTACATTTGTAGGTGTATATACATGACCAATGCATCATTATTTAATAAATGGAAAGGTAGACTTTGTGTTATTAAAAACGTCATCACATTAATAATAAGTTTTTTGATTAGGAAAATAAACAGTGTTCTAAATGCAAGTCCACAATTAGCAAACAGAAAATTTCATAACAATTTGTATATTATGTTATTGGTTTTTCAGTGAAACTAACTATCAGGCACGCAAAAGGATTTTGCTACTTTAAAAGTTGAATACGCAACACCAAACGCAACACTTAGAGTAAGCAACATCTAACTGATCTTATTTCAACCACCTTAATTCAAGCACGTTTCCGATTTAAAAAAAATAATTTTGCTTTTTAAGGTGGAATGATATCGAGAAGGCACCTTTATGCATTGTACATTTTCGAACAACAAAGAACTTTTTTACATAGATTTTTATTACGATGTGTCATGATTTGGTATGCATCACCAACACTAATTTTTGCTTCGAATTATAATTTTGAAATATTGTTAACAAAGATGATATAAATACGCAAAAAATGAAAGCAATTACATTTTTAAAATCTTATTATAGAAGCTTACAAGCTTATGTTTAAACACATCAAGATATTTACTCGCACTTCTCTCTGTTACATATCTCAAAAAACGTTGTTTTGCTTACTTCTGAAATACGCTACAGACTTAGAAAAAAGATTTTCACTAGCTTTTTATCCCAATATGGTTTCATCAAAAAAGTTGAAAGTTGCATTTCTTTTACCTAATTCAATGTCAGGAAATGAAAATATTGTATCTTATCTGGAATCAAATTATGATCCCTATTTTAGAATGATTCGCATGATATCAGAAGCTATGCACTTTGATTTTGATGCAGCAAGATTTTACACCGGAGGTGAGCTGAAACTTGGCCCTAATACTTCTTGGACAGGAGCTATTGGCAAGTTAAACCGTTCAGAAGTTGATATGACTTCAGGATTATTCGTAGAAACCGAAGAAAGAAAAGAAGCGGTGCTCTTCTCTTATCCTGTTAGACTTCACCCTTATACTTTTATAATTGATAAAACTGAACCTTCCAGTCAGATTTCCGGAATAGCTAAAGTGTTCTCCTTCTATGTCTGGTTAACTTTAGCACTGTTTTTAGTGTCCAATGTAATTGTCGAATTCATATCGGTAAAACGATCGTACACATTATTTGATGTTATTCTTAATGTTCTTGCAGTAGCTCTGAACCAGTCTGCTATCATAAAACCACGGACATTGAGCCAAAAAGTTTTAACTTTTAATTGGATGGTTGGCACCATGTTTCTGGGTTATTGTTACAAATCAGCACTTCTTTCTTTTCTTACTTTCTCCAGTGTTTCTGAAATCAAAGACATACATGATTTAGCTCAAGCCGTTGAAAACGACGGTTATAACTGCATGTATGATATCCATAATACCGCCGTACCAAATGCTATGGCAACATCTAATTTAAAACCATTGGCGATAGTGGGTAAAAACATGCTGGCTAACCCAAATGCTTCCGGAAGCTTCGAAGATTTCTTTCGTATGAAGAAGAAGAACGTAGTCTTCTTCTTCATACGAAAGAACGTAGTCTTCATACGAAGAACGTAGTCTTCTTCAGTGCAGTAGACGATATTCCATCTTTACCAGATAATTATTTTGTGTCTGACGATCAGATTATTGAAATCATGGCAGCAATGATTGTTCGGAAAGACTTCTGTTGCAAAGAACAGTTGGATATGATAGTTCATCGGATGATGGCTGCGGGACTGTATGCAAAAGTGAAGCAAGACAGCGCATTTTTAAAATCCTTAAAGTTTGATTATGCAGTATCTAAAAAAAACCTTGGAAGGAAGTTGGCTCTAAAAGATTTCACTCTCGCTTTTATGGTGTTATTATTTGGGTACTTTGTGTCATTTGCAGTTCTAGTTTTTGAAGTAGAACTTTGTTTTAAAACAATTGGTAAACTTAAAGAAAGAAAGATTAGTAAGAACACTGGATCCATTTAAAAAAACAATGACTATGTAACTTTGTTTTTAACTTTAGCACTGTTGCATAAGTTGCATAAGTTAGCATAAGTTAGCATAGGTTCCATTATAAGTTAGCATAAGTTGCATAATGGATCCATGATTATGCAACTTATTTGTTCATTTGTTAGTTGCATGCGCAAGAATTATGCGCTTGAGATCTTTCCACAAGTCAGCGGAACTAGTGCCTCAAGGAATGGAACTAGTGCCTCAAGTTTGGGTTGCCAAAGTGTTGTCTGTCTCTTATATCTGCTCCAGACCGTCAGAGGATAATCAGTATATTCACTAGAACTATACTTACAAAACATAACAAAAGATAACAAACCACTCACCACTGATAATTTAGAGCTGTTTTATCTGAACATTATTTTTGACGTGACTTCATCTTTAACGCATTTGTGCCTGGATATTTTTGCGACTTTCTTCGATTTTTACTGATAACTGAAATAATAGATCAATTTCTGATGTCAACTTCTTGAACAAGGGATGATTTCTTTTAAAATCATTATGCATAAAAATCGAAATATCAACATCTTACTGGGTCATGTTAAAATATTTTGTAGAGTTGAGGATTAATACTCATGAATAAAGGCTAGGAAAAATAAATAACGTTTTCGACTCATAGTGAAAATGCCGTCCCAAAAAAGGGACACTAGGCATAAATGGGTTAAATTTGTTTCCATAGTGGGAGACAATTCAGAAAACTTACGATAAGAAAATCAGGGGATACAGTTTGATGTTGAAGCTGCATATCTATCATCTGCATCGAGAATCCAATCATACCACTGGAATGTTAAAGGATCAGAGGCTTCGTTACGTTGAGTGACGATTGTGGCGCATCGCCTGCGGTGTAACGGGAAGTGCCGTAATTTTGAGGTTGTTTCGCTGCGTCACATAATATCCGTTCAGTATACATTTTGATTCGGAGAAGCTAGAACGTCCGTTTGCGTCTCAATCGTCAACTTTCGTCAGGATCTATCAATTTCGTATATAAAGCATTGGTGTGAAATGGTTACAGTGAATTTATATAGTGATAAAGTAAAAAGTTAAAATAAATAATGCAATGTCGCCCTATACTCGTCGAAAAGCCAAATCAAAATATAGAGAACGCTTACGGATGGAAAGGCTTCTTAAGAACAATCCAGTGATACCCGTAAAACACTACATGACAAATGAAGCATTGCCGAGAACATAAAAGAATGAAAGCGTCAGATTGGATAAACGACAGCGGCAGTCCATAGGTGTAATAATAAGTGAAATATTAAGAAAAAATGTGGAAGATTTATTTTTAAATTTAAGAAAAGATATGAATTAAGTTTGAAGGGGGATAGGGGGGGTGTCAAGATAAGTGAGTGAAAGTTTATGAAAATGGATATTTTTTATGATTTTTTAGCCAGTTGCTGACTAATGATAGTAATGAAAATTCCATTAAAATATAAAATCATATTTTTATTATATCTGCTAATTTCTGCAATTCAATATTGATAAAATTAATTTTTTCAATATATTTTTAATTTGATGTTCCCAATTAAAAGCATGAAATTAAAATGTTCAGTTCACGGAACATCTGTTGGGGACATCAGTTGAATTGGGAACATCAGTTCAGTTCACGGAACTTGCTTACTACTCAACGCAGTCAAATGATCCTAAAGTAGGTCGAGGCGATTTTAGAATGATACATTAAGTGAAGTACACCATAATCTTATCAAAAACACACGTAGAATCATTTTGTAGAACAAATTACCTTTAATATAGTTACACATTTTTCGTTTTAGCATTTCGGACTGAGTACTTATGGTGTGCCTTACTCCATGTTGATTTAATCCATTTATTTGTGTAAGCCTGCCCTAGACAACTCCATCTAAACTAGAAAGCTAGAACCCTATGTGTAATGTAACGTCTTATTAGTGGATCTAAATAGTTGTTAGTGAACAACAATTTGAAAAAAAAAACAGAAAGAAAATTCGTTTAATTTTTTCAGATATTAGAAAACTGTATTGAATAAGATAAAATTGACTTTTAATAATATTTGCTTTTGTTTTTTTTAATAAATATAATCCAACAAATACAATACACTTGAAGGTTCATTCGTATCAGCTCAGTGGAACAGTAACAAACGGCCAGAGAATAAAGTCAGTTTAGTTTTCACAATCCTGTATTATGAATAGGCTTAGAAAGCATGTTTAAAAAAAAACAATTTTGTATGAAAGTCAATTAATGTTACAATTTCTTTTTGTTAAGAAATAATGCTTTAAGTATGTGTCATGCAGAATTTTTGAAATGAAGAAGAAAAGAATGCTCAAATTTGCATA